>OY293310.1:8894468-9407399 GCA_958502075.1 Orchestes rusci
ATCTGATGTGATATATGGCATTAAATGTCAATGTGACAAGATCTACATAGGACAAACTTCGCAAAAACTGTCCAAACGACTGGCGTTACATAAAAGTGATTGCAGGCTCAAACCCAATTCAACCAGTTTGAGCATACACGTAAACCAACAAGATCACATAGCAGAGTTCACAGAACCTGTAATTTTTGCCACCGAACACAGTAACTTCAAAAGAAGGTTCCTAGAAATGTGTTACATCACGAATTGTGGCAACTGTCTCAATCATAAAAAGGACGTAGAAGGATTAAGTTCTATTTATACTTTCCTACTCTCTCAATCTTTCACTAAGAAAATAAAAACTCCCGAATGCTATATCAGTAATAATAATGAATAATTTATAAATCTATAATAAACTTTCTATTCCAAACAATTCAATATTTTTCTTCCAACTCGTTTCATGTTTTCTTGTTCATTGTTCAACATCAGGACTCATCTGCTTAACTATTGGAGGCAACACGACTACGTCATAGGATAATTGTACTACCTCCCACTATGTATGTAAAATCTGTACTATTTTGCCTTTCACATAAATTGTGAACCGAATGAACGGTGTACATGGCAGTCTGCTTCCAAACACTGTGTTTTTTGCTTGTCTAGATTGAACATAAAAAAACTTTCTTTGTTAGAGTTTAGTACTATGGCGTCAAACCAAAGTGAACTGATTTTGTCTATTTAACTACTAATTACCACTATCCTGTATACTCACCATGTATCTCTACCCTTCCACAAGGGCTAGGAGTAATGTGTAATAATCTGTAAGTTCTTTTAGATTCAACATTGCATTGTAGACTGATAACATGTTTCTTTGATTAGATTCGTCCTGATGAAGCTCTAAACTTAGAGCGAAAGCTTGAATAAGATTCAATATACACTTTAAAACGAGCGTCCAAAATCTTATTGCTCCCTCCTTTCAAGAATCTTTGGGGCCATCCCAATAGTTAACCCTAACTGCGTAGTTACCAGTAGCCCCGTTACTGTCCTTCAGCTATTTCTAGATTGAACATGGGATCATTCTACAAGAGGATTGGTGAGGAATATGGAGATGAAGTGGTTCGTTTGATGAAAAAATACTCTAACCTAAGTCGAAGTTTAGCAGCCCAAAAAAACAGAAGAGTTTTCTTACTAGAATGCAAAAGACAAGATGTCACCCCTAGATTCATAGCCGATAACACAAAGAAGCTATGGAGAATACCACAAGAAGTCACTGTTACCAACGCTAATAGTTTGGAATTTTTAACACAGCAGGTAACTACGAAGTTCAAAAAAATTGTCATTTGTGATACTAACCGTTATATCGAGAAACTTGAGACGAGGGGTAATAAATTAATTGATACACTCAGAAATAAGCTACCGTTTGATGTTCTGGACGATTTTTTATATTGTCAAAGAAATAAATTTAATACTTTATTCAATCAAATTAAAAAGAAAAATATCATTAAACTTAAAAAATTAGTAGATAACAAACTTAACTTTTTTAGCAATAATAATAATGAGTGGTTTAGTAATGTATCAGGCATAGATATCCCCAATAATATCAAGGGTTTCTTAGCTTTGGGTCCTAAATTTAGTCTTCCAATTTCTGTCAAAGATATCAACATATATAGCTTACTTTCAGAAGTAGAACACCTATTACAAGGTGTCCCAGTACAGAAACAAGACTTAATTAGATCCAAGGCCACTAATATCATTACCAACTATATTCAGGCGAAAACTAACATAAAATCCCCTTCGAACGACATAGAAAAACTCACCTCGATGTTTCTTAAAAATAACCCAGAATTGATTATAACCAGATCAGATAGAGGTAATGTTACTGTTGCTATGTCTAAAACAGACTATATTAACAAATCGGCTGAATTGTTGGATGATGCTAATACGTATAATAAAGTGAATAGAGACCCTTCCTCGAAAGTTGAGACAAGTTGTAATAAGCTTATCAATAATCTAAAAAATAGTAAATTTATCGAACCTAACATTGCAAAAACTTTACTAACGTACAATGGGATTTGTCCAAAATATTATGGTTTACCGAAAGTACACAAAGAAGGTGTACCCCTCAGACCCATAGTGTCATGCATTGGTGCGTCTACTCAACCTCTAGCTAAATTTATTTCTGGTATTCTGGACAAATCTTTTGGTGAATTTAACCGGTTCAGAATCAAGGATACTTTTGAGTTTGCGAATAAAATAAATGGTTTTGAATTACCACATGACTTTGTTCTGGTTTCGTTTGATGTTGTTTCCCTGTTCACTAACATTCCGCTTGATCTTTTAACAAAAATTCTAGATGAACATTTTGACCTTATAAAAAATAACTGTACCATCCCTAAAGACAAATTCCTCGAGATCATCACTTACCTATACGACAATACTTATTTTTCGTTTAATAACACCTTCTATAAACAACTAGTAGGTGTACCAATGGGTGGTGCTTGTTCTCCTATTTTAGCAGAAATTGTCATGAATAAATTACTGTATTACTTATATCACAGAACAGGTCAATTTTCAATTTCCTTTTATATTTCAGTACGTTGACGATCTTCTTTTGGCCCTTCCGGCAGACCAAGTTCAAACAACTCTAAATTTGTTCAACTCATTTAATAATAACCTTCAGTTCACTGTTGAAGAAGAATCTGAACGGTCAGTTCCCTTCTTAGATACAAGGGTAGTTAGGTCCGAACAGAATATTGTCATGTTAGATTGGTATAGAAAGAAATCTAGTTCTGGAAGATACATTCCTTTTCAATCATACCACCCGATGAAACAAAAACTCAACACTATCCATGCTTTAAAAAATAGAATTGTTAAGATCTGTCACCCCTCATTTATTGAAAAAAACTTGTTATTGTTGGAAGAGATATTGATTAAAAATAGCTATCCTAAATCTTTAATTCAAAGAGCTCTGAGAAGGGAAACTCTCATCTATGTCAATTGTAATGTTCAGATTATGGATCCTGAAGTTGAAGTAAAATATGGAAAAATACAATACATCCAAGGACTTTCTAATTCACTCATTGGTTTATTCAAAGAATTTAATTTAAAAATTGCTAAATATAATTTAAAAAAACTTAATTCCTTCTACTCAAACCTGAAAGATCGTACAGTTGCTAACAGTAAATCTGATGTGATATATGGCATTAAATGTCAATGTGACAAGATCTACATAGGACAAACTTCGCAAAAACTGTCCAAACGACTGGCGTTACATAAAAGTGATTGCAGGCTCAAACCCAATTCAACCAGTTTGAGCATACACGTAAACCAACAAGATCACATAGCAGAGTTCACAGAACCTGTAATTTTTGCCACCGAACACAGTAACTTCAAAAGAAGGTTCCTAGAAATGTGTTACATCACGAATTGTGGCAACTGTCTCAATCATAAAAAGGACGTAGAAGGATTAAGTTCTATTTATACTTTCCTACTCTCTCAATCTTTCACTAAGAAAATAAAAACTCCTGAATGCTATATCAGTAATAATAATGAATAATTTATAAATCTATAATAAACTTTCTATTCCAAACAATTCAATATTTTTCTTCCAACTCGTTTCATGTTTTCTTGTTCATTGTTCAACATCAGGACTCATCTGCTTAACTATTGGAGGCAACACGACTACGTCATAGGATAATTGTACTACCTCCCACTATGTATGTAAAATCTGTACTATTTTGCCTTTCACATAAATTGTGAACCGAATGAACGGTGTACATGGCAGTCTGCTTCCAAACACTGTGTTTTTTGCTTGTCTAGATTGAACATAAAAAAACTTTCTTTGTTAGAGTTTAGTACTATGGCGTCAAACCAAAGTGAACTGATTTTGTCTATTTAACTACTAATTACCACTATCCTGTATACTCACCATGTATCTCTACCCTTCCACAAGGGCTAGGAGTAATGTGTAATAATCTGTAAGTTCTTTTAGATTCAACATTGCATTGTGGACTGATAACATGTTTCTTTGATTAGATTCGTCCTGATGAAGCTCTAAACTTAGAGCGAAAGCTTGAATAAGATTCAATATACACTTTAAAACGAGCGTCCAACATCTTATTGCTCCCTCCTTTCAAGAATCTTTGGGGCCATCCCAATAGTTAACCCTAACTGCGTAGTTACCAGTAGCCCCGTTACTGTCCTTCAGCTATATATATATATATATATATATATATATATATATATATATATATTTCCAAAAATTTCAAAGATTATAATCGCTATTGGTTTTGAATTAAATGGTTAAACAAAATACCTTTTGAAAGACTATACAGGGTCCTTCATAAGTGCGTCGGGCAATCCTAGCGTGGTTATTTACAAAAGTAGAAAAAAAAGTTTTATACAAAAGTTGTAGAATGTGACTTTATGCATATTTTAAAAATATTTTCAAACATACAGGGTGCGTCACAAAAGTATGGCACAAAAAAGTATGATTTTTTTAAATGGAACCCCCTGTATATTGATTGATATTTCAATTCTTTCTTCAATTTGGAACAAAAATTGTGATACAACTAATGTTCCTAAATTCAACCGTTATCGAGATATCGTGTTTTAAAAATGGCATTTTTGCAACTTTGACATGCTATAAAACTCAAACTATTCAAGTTAGAGAAAAATGGATTGCACATTCCTTTCTTAACATTTCAAGAGCTATTCAAGGAGATTAAATCCATTATTGTGAAAAAATGTCAAAATGTGCCGAAAAAAGTTGACAGTTGACGTTACCTTCTATCCAAATGACAGAAGAGCTCTTGAAAAGTTAAGATGGGAAAGTGCAAACCATTTTCCTCTAACTTGAATAGTTTGAGTTTTATAGCATGTCAAAGTTGCAAAAATGCCATTTTTAAAACGCGATATCTCGATAACGGTTGAATTTAGGAACATTAGTTGTATCACAATTTTTGTTCCAAATTGAAGAAAGAATTGAAATATCAATTAATATACAGGGGGTTCCATTTAAAAAAATCATACTTTTTCGTGCCATACTTTTGTGACGCACCCTGTATGTTTGAAAATATTTTTAAAATATGCATAAAGTCACATTCTACAACTTTTGTATAAAACTTTTTTTTCTACTTTTGTAAATAACCACGCTAGGATTGCCCGACGCACTAATGAAGGACCCTGTAGAATGATCTATTAAGTGAGATCAGAAATATTCAGATCGTTTAAATGGTTCATGTGATATTAAAATGAAAATATTGGACTCATATGTAGCAAAATGATCTGGTATTACTCAAGCTATTAAATGAAGATGAGGTTTTCAAAGTTACAGCTCATCGTGTATCTTTAGGAGAGAGCGAGAACTATATGTTTCTTAATAGCAGCTATGTCCCCTAGCGGTCGAATCACGAACTTCAAAATAAATTTCAGTCATTTTTGTTGTCCACTTTACAAACAAGGATTTTTTCCAAATCTCTGGGTCTTACCATTCCCCTTATTCGTACACCGTGTATACTATACAGGGTTTCAAGAATCCTGTACCAAAAGAATATGAGGAGACCGAAATCATATAAATTCCTGTTAAAAAATTATGGTCAACGCTAAAATACCTTCGTGAGCTCTCAAGTTTTGTCAAGAGGAAACTATACTTTTCTTCCTCATTTTGAAGCAGAATGTAGAATGTCAAACAAAACGCATTATGTTTTTTTTTAAATGGATATAAAGGTGATAAGGGTGTTAGTATACGGGACCTGTCATTTTTTTTTTAAATTATTCAGAACCCTTTTGTGACGTTTAAAGAAAGGGTTAAAAACTAAACCTTTTTCTGTGTAGTTTTTGATAAAAATGACTAGCACCTTTCGAAAGAGGGGCAGTATCCAGGAATTAACCATTTTTCATAATTTCTTCAAAAATGGGTGTAAAAGTCTGAAATTTCATAGCTTCAAGATCCTTTGTTCGATTACTGTGAAATTGGCAGGAAGTACATCAATTTAGCATTTCTGTCGCATTATAAAAAAAATATGACACAGAAAAAAGTTTCATTTTTAACGTGACAAAAGAGGCATAAATAATTTGTTGAAAAAAAATCACCTGGACCCGTAAACTAAGAAAATGGATTACATTTTTAAATGCACCAATACTTTTTTGATAACTAATGCAGGACCAAAGCTTTAACAAATTTTAAGCATGTGCTATTTTAATCTGACAATGTACAGGGTCTTCCCGTATATTTTTGCACCCCCCTAGAGAGTTTATTTGAAGAGGTATTAAAATAAGGTGAATAGAAAATGTTCATGTTTTTAACGAATTTCGGGAATCTGTAGGCTAAAATGACAAAAAATTTTGGTAAATGTCAAATATTGACAGGTTGATGATTATTTTCAAATGAATTACCCTATATATCATTACATTTTTGGATTCTACGTAGAATTCTAGATAGATTTGATAGATCGTGTCCTATACCCAAGTATAAGCGTATTTGAAATATTATTTGAGCTTTTATGTAAAAATAACGACATTTTTCTTATAAGATAGCCTTTATTGTTTGATTTGTATTGGATTTCTTGTTGAAAGAGACCTACTTTCAAAGATTTTTCGAAATATTTTGATAACTAGTATTACAGGGTGGCACAAAAATAAGATCAAAAATTAGATTAAGAAAACTGTCAAAAACACCCAATTTCTATAATTTTTTATCATTGAGCATTGAGCATTGAAAATAAAGGATTGTTTGTGAAAGATTGTCCATTTCAAAAATTTCTTATTTCTTTTTAATTTTTTTAATGGACAATCTTAAACAAACTCATCTTTATTTTCAACGCTCAATGACTATAAATTTTGGCTGTTTTCTCAATTTGATTTTTGATCTTATTTTTTGGTCACCCTGTAATAATAGTTAACAAAATATTCCGAGAAATATTTGAAAATAGGTCCCTTCCAACAAGAAATCCAATAAAAATTTAACAATAAAGGCAAAACGAAAAACTTACATTTAAATAGAAACCTACAAGCGTCATTTTTGACATAAAAACTGAAATATTTCAAAAACGCTTATACTTGGTATAGGACATGATATATCAAATCTGTGTAGAATTTTGCGTGGAGTAGAATCCAAAATTGTAATAATATATAGGGTGTTCCATTTGAAAACCTCATCAACTTGTCAACATTTGACAGTTACCAACATTTTTTGACATTTGTTATACATTCTCAAACTTCATAAAAAACATGAAACTACCTTATTTAAATATCTTCTCAAATAGACTCTCTAGGGGGTGCAAAAATATACGGAAAGACCCTGTACAGTTATGTTCATACAGAGTGGCTCATTAGTGTGTGGAAGACTATTTTCTTCCTTAACAAAAGAGATAGAAAAATATTTTCAAGACAAAACTAAGAGGGTTCCAGCAGGCTCACAATTTAAAAATATTACTGATTGTTCTAGGAAGCCCGTGGTGACAACAATACTTCATTGTATACCTAGGTGATAAAGTGGCATTTTTTCAGGCGGAAAGGAGTGATGTAAATTCTTGAACTTAGAATTAACTCAAAATCTATAATTAATTCTGAATAAAATGGTAATACATTGAATATTGATTTGTAGGTATAACTATTTGCTACCAGTAGCCCCGTTACTGTCCATCTGCTATAACTATTATGCTACAATCACAATCATATGCATTCAGGAAAAATCTTGTAACTACGTCTATTGGAAAAAGTTGAGCATAATTTTAACGCCTAGCCATTTTTCACTATTTTGCCGGCCTAGCCTCACAAACGCCTATTTTCTCGCCTTTTTTGAGCTAGTAAAATTCCGTTTTAATGACGTGTCGGCAGAAAATACATTTTTTCAAATAGCAACCCCAACTTCTGATTGGAGATCTATATTTAGCGTTAGATTCTCTGTATGGTACAGGGGTTTCATTTGACTGAACGTGCGGTGCTGTCAAGCTATCAAGGATTTGCCAAAATTTGGGAAGAAAATATCATGTTGCAAACTTAACTATAGAAACAAAGGATTTGGGATTGGATCTTAGGTTAGGTTAGGTTGAGTTGCGAAGGGTATGCCCTGCCCCACAGTTTCCTGCTTCACATTGCTTTCCCTCGGAGGCCAAATGGCCCATTGTAATCCCTTGTTTGAAGAGGTGTCCCCTCGGTCTTAACCTGCAGCCTTTCTCTTCATCGTTCTGAACCATCTCATGGTATTTACGAAGTTCAGAATTAGCACGATGTCTACATTCGTCGCTTTTTCCAAGTCTTCAAGGTACTATTGTCTCATATTCCTGAGGCGTCCTTCCTTCAGAGTTGGGCAGTGGCACAGTAGATGTTCTATCGTCTCATCCTCCTCGATGCAGTCCTTGCAGAGCTCATCAGTCCCTAGGTCCCATTTTCGGAGCACGGTTCCGATTTCACAGTGTCCTGCTGTCCTGTGATTACTCCCACAAGGGTGCTCACGAAGGATTTGCTCTGCTTTAGTAATTTCCCTGTTTTTTTCCATATTCAAGTTTGGCCACAGAGCTCTCGATGTGTTGCAGTCGTTTCGATTACTCCACCTGTCGCTGTGTAGCTTTACCATGTTTTTATCTACTGTATCTTTCAATAGTTTGATCGCTGATAAAGATGTATTTTCCATTTCGGCTTCGTCCTTTCTTAGTCCCTTTTTCGCCGGTTCATCTGCCATCGTGTTCCCTTCAATATTGCTATGTCCAGGAACCAGGCACGTATTTAAAGGGCGAGTCTAGGGTGTCTGATTTCATTATCATCATAATGCTGCTAGTAACCACGCTATCTACTCGATAATAAATGTTATGGCGAATAAGATAAGTCGTGGATTGGGTTTTTAAAAGTTTCTTCGCTTTTCTCTTTACATTATTCAAAAGCAATTTTCCTTTGATATAGTTTTCTCATACACACTAATTGCATCCCCTCCGAAACCAACTCCTGGATACGTGCCTGCCAGGAACCCAGTATAGAGCAAGCTTCTTGATCTTGATCCAGGGCAATGTCTCACCGCAACTCGTCACTACCTTTGAACTTACTCTATGTGATTCTAGTAGTCTCACCGCTGCTTTGCTGTCTGCATAGATTGTGACGTATTTTGTTGTGTTGTCCAGTCTTTGCAGCAGGTTGGCTGCTTCACTAATGACAATGATTTCTGCATGTAGAATGCCACATCATTTCTCAAGCTTGATAGACTCTTGGATGTTTAGTTCCTTTGAGTATATTCCTGCTCCTGTGCCTGTATTTGTCTCAGCAGCGTCTGTAAAGATTGCTATCTCTTCCTTCCTTAAAATTGAGCCTTGATGCCAGTCTTCTCTGGTAGGTATTTTAACCACTACCTTATTCTCAGAAGAGATCTTGGTCACCATGTAGTCTGTTGCCGTTTGTAGCAGCTTCGCCTCTTGATCATTCATTGCCTTTGAGATTTCCCTTAGCACCGTTGAGTGCCCACTTGTTGCCTCAATTTGTTCCACAATTTGGCCTCCCTCAGTCTGAGAGCTCCCTTTGCGGCCGTGCTTTTAATGAACAAGTCAATGGGCAGGAGGTTTAGAATGACTTCTAAAGCTGCCTGCGGTGTGCTGTTCTTTGCTCCCGTTGTACTAAATGTTGCCAGCCGTTGTACTTTCGTGAGCATCTTTACGTTCGAGTTCGTGTCGATGGCTTTCCACCATACCACAGCTCCGTAGGTAATTATGGGTCTCACGATCGCTGTATACATCCAGTGGATAATGTGTGGCCTTAGTCCCCATTTTTTACCAATCATTCTTCTGCATATATACATATAATGCATTGAGGCCTCTCTTCATTCTTTCCTCTGTGTTTCTTTTCCAGGAGAGCTTTGAGTCTACAATGATCCCCAGGTACTTTTCCTCGTTGGAAAGCTCAAGAGTTTGGATCTTGCAAATCTGCCTATTTTTCAACGTGATCGATATCTCGATATTACTGGTTGTATCAATAATTAAAAATCAAGTTTACCGTGTTTTTCCTCAAACTCGGGATGATATGGAAGATCAGATTACGAAAGCATTTAGGAATACAAACAATGATAATAATATTCTAGTTGAAGTTAGTTTGGGTAAGTTTGAGAACCTGAAATCCCAATTAAGGGGTATTATTTTGACATAATCAAAGATGTTTGTAGGTACATTTTTTTCACCATAATGTCTGTCATTTAACGTTGTGCATAGTCCCTTTTACCAGTTTATCCATGTTCTTTTTTTTCCCTGTCATTTTATTCATAATTTTCAACTCTTTTATCTTTTAATCTATTTATTCATTTTGAATCATTTTAAATCTCATCATAATTCCAGTCTCATTCATCTTTTACATCCGAACATTTTGATATTATATTATTTTATTCCATGTATTTACTTTCCATCATTTTAAACTACTATCAGGCTAGCTATGTTCTGTTAATCACAATTCTATGTTCCTTTTCAATCCACACACTATACAGTGAGAATTTTTGCACTAGTTCCATAGGAAAACCGAACAATGAAATAAAGTTGAGTCATTGGAAATGTTCCATGGCGATTACTGATGTATTGACAAGTCAAGAAAAAAACTAAGAAATGAAATGAAAGTTATGCGGAAAGTGGCGACTAGACAGGAGGTGATATTTAATTTTTCAGTATCAATGATAGTTCAAAAATAAAAAATTGCACCACTACTGTAATACCATCTGTAAATTTGAATTTTTTCTTCTTTGGAATACTTTTCAACTTAAAATACCTATTTTGCGTTGACTTTGACATTTTCATGAAAAATCCATAGCAACACAAAACATTTATTTTTACGTATAGAACATTTTAAATGACTCAATATTTTTTCTATGGAACAAGAGCCAAGATTCTCACTGTATACGTAATGTACAACTTCACAACAATTAATCTGTGTCCTATATGAGTGATAAGTGCTTTTTGTTTTACTTACAATTTGTTGTCCTGATGAAGGGAGGAAATGTCTCCCTAAAGCTTGACGATCAATAAACTGAGCATCTAACTGCCCAACTGTATCATTGACTGCTTCCCTACTACTTCGCCTTCAACTTTTTCTAAATTGGCATAACGATTTTTCTCCAATAAACACACGTACGTTTTTATAACGTTTATTTTACGTATCATTGGTTGATAATTGGTTATACGTCAAAAAATAAACCATTACATTATGGTTGAAGAAACAACGGTTCATAGACGTTATTTCGAGACAATAAACCATAAAGATGTGGTTTTCCACGTTGCGGTAACGTTAAAAAAACTCAGACATCTAAAAACTTTCTGAAACGTTGTTTCAACGTACAACTTTCATCAATGAGAAACTTGGTGCTCCTTCCGTTGAATTATAAGTTCAATAAACGTTTGAGTAATTTGCCACACACGTTTTCAAAACGTTTATTTGAATGTTTTTAAAACGTGCATTGAAACCACGCTCAAGACCATTTTCACTATCCGGCCGTTCTGGCCAACCAGTCGTATGAAAGCTACCATCAGTAAGAGAAGACATATTGATTGTTCAAGAGTGGAGTTTATTTTTTCTTAGAAAGAGTCTGGGAATAGATATTCTACCATGGTTATGGTACAATTCTGTTAATTGTATCGAATCATGATATTAATGTGAATTCAAGATTGGAAGAGGATCCTTATGTTAATCAATATCTGGTGAGAGAACACGTTTCGAAATGTTTCCAATTTGCTATGAATATTTAATTTTCTACCTAAAGATCAGAAGACTAGTGGCTAACATCATTGATGGTTCGGGCTTGGAGGGTGTGATGTGACAGGTCGCATATTCGAATACTTATACACCAACAGCAATGACGACGAAGAACTATGGCAATAGATAAAAAGTGATGATTAAGAAATAATTTATATCTAACGTTTTAAATCAGTGTAGCAAAAACGTTAAACTCTGGTCTCATTTATACAAAGAATAGATCGATGGCAATTTGGTTATGTAGAACCAGAACGTTGAATAAAAAACGTTAAATTCTGGTTTTATTTTCACGACAATGAAACGTATACAATTTGGTTATGCAGAACGTTGAAACCCGCGACATTTTCAAGTTGAATGTACGGATTATGTCAACTCATTTTTCTAATGGTGTCACTACTTTTTGAAACGTTTAATTTACGTTAGTGTGTTTATTGGGATTTTGACTCAAAAAGAAATGAAGCTAGTACATACGGCCTACATTCTTTGACGTAGAAGGAGCATTCGATAAGGCTAAAATGGACGTCATCTGCGAGTCCCTTACGGCCAGGGGAACCCCGGCCTCCCTGGTAAGTTGGGTTCGGTCTGCTCTTCGGGACCGCCAGGTGAAAACGTCACTAGGAGACTGCCATGTAGAGGCAGACGTGCAAGGAGGTTGCCCCCAAGGCAGCTGCCTCTCACCCAGGCTTTGGTGTCTGATAATGGACAGTCTCCTGACTAGACTGGAGTTGGAGGGCTTTTATGCGCAGGCCTACGCCGACGATGGCCTTATACTCGTGAGAGGTGAACATCTGGAAATTGTCTGCGAGCATATGAGGTCAGCGTGTAAAATTCTGGAGGTATGGTGTAAAGAGATGGGGCTCTCAGTGAATCCCACAAAAACGGAGCTAATCCTCTTTACAAACAGGAGGAATCTCAATAAGTTCAAACCACCCACTCTGTACAAGATGCCGCTAGCACTGAAACAGGAGGTCAAGTACCTCGGGGTGGTCTTGGACAGTAAGCTAACGTGGAAACCCCATATTGAAAAGACAGTTAAAAAGGGCATAGCCACAATGTGGATGCTGCGCCGAGCGGTGGGTAGGCAGTGGGGCCTAAAACCACACGTCGTTCACTGGCTTTATCAAGCCGTGATCAGACCAAGGATCTCATACGGAGCCGTGGTGTGGCCGGCCACCGAGAAAGCCACTAACGAAATCAGACTAACCAGACTTCAAAGGATGGCCTGTCTGAGCATAACCGGTGCAATGAGGACTACACCAGGAGCTGCACTGAACATTCTCCTTGCGCTGCCAGAACTGGCAATCTGGATAAAGAGGGAAGCGATGGCAGCATACATGAGGATGTCAGCTCAGGAAGTATGGAAGGATAGAGGCACAGAGGTTGGCCACACTAGATTAGCTTCTATTGTGAGGCGTGAGATACCGCTACTGGCGGCGGGACTGTCAGCCACGGATGGAAGACTCAGACTTCACAGAAGTTTTGAGGTACACCTTCCTTCCAGGGACGAGTGGCGGACCACGCTGGCAGAAACACCAGGTAGCACGCAGATCTGGTTCACCGACGGCTCAAAGGCCAACTCTAAGCCTACAGGAGCCGGAGTATACAGACAAGACAGGAATGCCGGGGAGGCTTTCCCTCTCGGAAAGCTCACCACGGTCTTCCAAGCAGAGGTTTTTGCTATCCTGGAGGTAGCAACTAGGGAAGAGGTTCAAAGGGGAACAGAAGATAACATAATTATCCATTCTGACAGTCAAGCGGCACTGAGAGCATTATGCAAGCCACGGATCAGCTGCCCGCTGGTTCAAGAATGCAGTGATGCTCTGCACGCCCTAGGCGAGAGCAAGAAGGTCAAACTGGTTTGGGTACCGGGACATATGGGCATTTTCGGAAACGAACGCGCGGACGAGCTAGCCAGACTAGGCTCTTCATCACCCCAGCCCGGTCCAGAACCATACCTGGGCCTGAGTAAACGACTGATCTCCGAGGCCCTGAATGAGTGGGCTTGGGAGAACACAGTCAAAAACTGGAGGAATAACACGACTTGTAGGCAAGCCAGAGAGATAATCACACATCCCAACAAACCAAGGACGGCCCAATTGCTGAACAAGAGTAGGAAGGCACTGAGCATCATCGTAGGCATTTTGACAAGACACTGCAAGCTCAACCGACACTTGCATTTACTAGGAATAGGCGAATCACCCCTATGTCCCTACTGTAGAAGGGCGGAGGAAACCTCCTACCATCTACTGGGAGTCTGTGATAGGTGGGGTCGCCTGAGGAGGAGGGTCCTAGGAGCGGCAACCATTCCTCGGGTGGAGTTGGGGGACCTGAGCTGGGATGACCTGCTCCGCTTCACAACGAAGACAGGACGACTGGACTGAAGAGGGTTGGAAGCACGGGGTTGGCGAAAAGGGCCACTAGGCCTACTCGCCGGGCTTTTGTCCCCCCACCCTTACCATTACCATTACCATTACGGCCTACATTAAGTTATTTCATGCTTAGCATCACCAAAAAAATCCCAGTTCTCTAACTCTTACGATCAATACGTTACTCAACTTTTTTTTAACAACAACCTTCCAAAAATTAGCGATTTGCGGGTGAACGGCGCATCTAAGATACCATGTGTGGTACATAAAGTCAATTTAGAATTGACTGAGGAACCCAAATATGTAATAATATACAGGGAGTTCTATTTAAAAAAATATAACTTTGATATGAATCACCCTGTATACGCGATGCGAATGAAGTGAAACTATTTTAGGTTTGTAGCCTTAAGGTCTGTCTACCATGCCTGGGCAACGAGTTCTAAAAATGTGGTTCTATAAACCGACAATATCTCGTCCACGCACTATTGGCGCACCCTGTATACAGTATGTCCGTGGATGCGGTTAACAAGAGGTGAAATGGACCAAAAATTTAAAGATAAGACAAAAAGTCATTCTTGATAAAAAAAAGTCTGCTTGCTGAAAACATAGGAGCTTCGATGAGAAAATTGATTTTCATTGTATCATAAAATTAAAAAGGTGATCAAGAAATCTGTTTTTTTGTTTAAAAATTTCTCAATGGTACGTCCGAAAAAGCTATGGCTGTACATAACAAGAAAAATAAGTGTAGGTAGCTGATCTGACTCAATTGACAATTCCAAAGATGACCAATGACCGGGTGGACTAGCGAGTGGTGAGAAGCATACTGGAAGGGTTCTTCAAGGAAAGTGGCACTGACATCCTGGTGTGCTGCTATCGTTCCCGGAGGACAAACCATAGGTCAGTGGTCTACTATTTCCGTTCATCAGGCTGCAGGCTTGGGTAGAGTTGCCGATACCGACATGGAGACATTTTGGGACAAAATGCTCTAAGAAGGGAGTGATGTGACAAAACATGTCCAGCGATCATCCAAGACGGCCGACAGCGGTGACGACGTCCCAACCATTACGTCTCGCTCTAACATCTAGGATCTTTTCTCATTCGGTACAAAGTTTACCCACGGTGGGCGGTTATCGATGTTTCCCGCACCATCGCTGTTGTTCTAGAAGGACGATGTTGATTTGCCACCTATCGCGATTTCGGTGGACTGGTCTTATACAAAGGGGACTCCGCCAGCTAAGTTTAGTATTGTATTGATCGTGTGTATAAATTGTGAACGGATAGTTAGAACATAAACAAGTGATATAAATCAATGTGCTGGTGAGTGTTTTTGAATAGTGACTTGAAAATGATTTTTTTTAACTGGACAAGTGATTTTTATAGCGGAAAAACATTACATCAATATTGAAAAAAATTGCAGAGAATACCGACGAAATATGCCACTGGAAATAACTCAAAATTTTCACCAGCAATAAAAGTTTTCACCGTCCTATATCTAAAATAAGTTGAAAACTATCAACTTATCTGCAATTCAAAATTCCCTTATTGAAAAAAAAAATGAATACTTGAGTCACTTGAAAACCATCAATTTTAGCTATAGGATAATGTAGTGTTTCCCATAGAAAAAGGAGTGAGACCGGGTGATGTCATATCTAAACTAAACTAAACTAAACTTTTCACGTTATCTTAGCATGTCCATATCACCATGGTAACGCCGTTTTCAAATGGAACATTTGCATTAGTAAACAATCTCAACGTATACGTTGAGATAACGTGAATGTTCAATCATAGGGCCCAATGTCTTGATTACAGACAGAGTTGATAAGGCGAGAGAGATGCTTGGGCGATTGAATGATGCTTCGGAAACGGCAGGTTTAAAAAAACAATTTTAGTAAGACCCAGTTTATGACAAACTTGGTACTGAGCGAACAAATCTTCCTGGGTTCAAATCAAATCGAAGGAGTAGTCTTATATAAATACATATCTAGGAAATGAAATTCTCATAGGCAGAGACAATAAACCCAGGAGATAACGCGAAGAATCAGGGCTAGTTGGGCAGCTTTTGGAAAGCTAAGCAACATTCTGATGTCTGACATTTCAACCTGTTTGAAGAGAAAGGTCTTCAACCTGTGTGTACTCCTTGTGCTAACGTATATGGAGCAGAAACTTCAACATAAACAAAATTCAAGTAGCACAGAGATTCATGGAAAGGAGCAAGAGCAATTATTGAGGGACAGAGTCTCTAATATCAGACTCCGCCAAATGTCTGGAGGATGCAATTGAACGCATAACAAGATTGAAGTGGTACTGGGCCGGACACGTGCCGATAATGACGGATGGCCGATGTTCAAGGCTAATTCTGGAATGCAGACCGCGACAAGCAGCCTTTCGGAACAGAGGTCGCCCACCAACAAGATGGACCGACGATAATAAAAAAATAGAGACAGAAGTCTGTAAACAGTCGATAATTCGTTGAACTATACGAGCGACTGGAAAAAGTTGATCACAAAAGTTGATGGGCTTTTAATTTTATATTAGTTGGTAATGAATAGAATCGTGTTTTGAGTAAAGTTACTATACTCAAACAACGCTAGAATTTACAAAGTCGGTCATAAGGACGTGAAACAACAAAGTTGCATTTTTTCAAATGAAACCCCTTTATATTCGATATTTTAGTTCTTTCTCAAATTTTGAGCAAAAATTGTGATACACAAAATGTTCCTAGATTCACCCGTTCACGAGTTATCCTTTATAAATGACATTTTTGCATCTTAGACAAGCTATAAAACTCAAACGGTTCAAGATCGAGAAAAACGGTCTGCACTTTCTAGTCTCAACTTTTCTAGAGCCAATCTAAGGACATAAAACCAATTCTTAAATGTTAAAATGTGTCGAAAAAGGGTAACTACTGTGTAGGAAATTTCTAACAGCAATGTCAAACATTTTATGCCCTAAGATAACTGTTGAAAAGTTGATATTAGAATGTGCAGACCATTTTCCTCCATCTTGAACCGTTCGAGTTTTATAGTTTGTCAAAGATGCACAAATGTCATTTATAAATCGCGATAACTCGAAATCGGCTGAATTTAGGAACATTTTATGTATTACAAGTTTTGCTCAAAATCTATTGGAGAATTATTAAAATATTGAATCATATACAGGAGTTTTCATTTAAATGAATGAAACCTTGTTGTTCCACGACCTTATGAACGACTATATAATTATTTGGATATCACCAACTAATACTAATAGATAAATAAAAACCCTTCAACTTTTGTAGTGAGCAGTAGTTCGTATGGTTTAACCAATAATCGACTGTTTCCAGACTTCTGACTAGCCCTGTATTTGATTTGAATATAAATATGTTTTGATTATATTAAATTTCAAGTAGAAAAAGAATATGGTGCATAGTATGTACTATATTCTGTGTATTACGTTTTCATTTTATTGTTTCTTACCAATACTTGGTCCTCAGCTTTCTTTATCATCATCGTTGTCAAAGAGATTTGTCTCTCAATCTTCAAGAATCTCGGCATCTTATGTTGGTACTTTCTTCATCAAGATCGCTTTGATGCAATCAAGTATCGAGTCAAAAAGCTTGTCCATTAGTCCATTACAATGATCACAAGCTAGAAAACATTCAATCTCGATTTTTTGCATGCGAGCAGTGACTATTCTTGTAGTTGCAAAATGGTGTTAAGAAGTTCACCTTGATTATGGTTATCGGTTCCAGGAGTTCATTTCGCAACACCCAACCTTATTCCTGGGAATGTAAATCATCCCCTAACCAAGTTTTTTTTGGTTATGGTAATATGAGTACCTACACGCTTTATATGTGGATTAGCCATGGAACTTACCGCTTTAAGATAAATAAACTGTAGGTACAGTTATTTCGGAGCATCAAAATATTCTCAATAAAATGCCAATTCCATTTTCATAATACTGTATGTGACAAGTTTCTTAAAATTCTTGAGCCTAGTTGATCAAAATTCGGAAGTTCTCTCGGTCAGTATTTTCAACGATGAACCATGTTCCACCAGGTAAAGCAACGGCGCCGAGGAAAATATTGGGGGGGGGGTAATATCACGTGAGATTTGTTGATTCGCTGCTGTCCATTCATTATACCATTCGTAGTGCACTTAATCAACTTTGTGATCGAGACACAAACGTTTCCTGACTGCTGAAAACTCTCCTTCATTTTACCTATTCCCAAGGTCAGCAATCCAACTGAGATCAAGGATTCACGACCAATCAGCATCTTACCAGGTCTCTCTAAGGTTGTTGAGAGACTGCTTGACAGTCAGTTGAGACAGCACATTGACCGGTTTAGCTCGTGACCAAATGCAGATACCAGCATAGGTACATCATGCCAGCAAACTTCATAACAACGCGCTTGGTGGCAACGATAACGTAAATTCAAAGTTGTTAGGCGTTTACTATACCCATGTACCCTGCTCTGAGGGGTATTAAATAATGGTTAGCCGTACAAAAATATTCCAAACAAAATTTCTAGAGAATCTTATGCCCTACAATTTTAATAATAAATGCAAATGGAATTAAAACCATACAGGGTGCCACAGATCCGAGCGCATGCATGGGACCTTCATTTATTATAAGAGATACAGGTTCGATTGAATGGATGCAAAGTTGCGCATTTTTATGCTCAACAAAATTTCATTTTGACATCTGAAAAATTCCCACTACTCTCGAAGATCTTCGAGAAAAAACCGAATTTTCGCAAAAATGTTATTATTATTTCCTGAGTTTATTTGAGAAGATATCTTGAAATGAATTGGCGGTATCAAATAAAAAAACTGACGTTTCGTCCTTGAGCGGCCATCATCAAGTTAATTTTTTTAAATACGGTCTTGGATTTTTTATTTTATTTTTAGTTATCTTTTGACGTCCTTAATGCACTGAAGTATCGCAACCGTCGAAAAAAATATCTGAAAAATAATACCAGAGAAAATCAGTTACACAACCCTTATCTCCCTAACACATAGTTTGGTTCATAAATCCATCTTTATTCGACACGTTATTTTTATGAGAAAACCTGCACTGCTAAACAAAACTTATTGACTGAACCAAAATCGAAATAACATCCAATAACGATACATTTAATGAAATTAAATTAAATCTACAAATGACATGGAAAATAAAAAAATCACATCTAAAAAACTGAATCAATTTCTGCAAAAGTGTTCAAAAAATAATCTGAACCAAATATTGAAAATAACAATAGGTGAAAAATAATTTAAAATATTGACGTTGCTAAGGCAACCCATTGCTCTACACCCTCATCTAATCACCACAATACCTCAAGGTCCGTATTTAAAAAAATAAAGTTGATGATGGCTGCTCGAAGACGAAACGTCAGTATTACAATTGGATACCTCCATCTTGTAAGGAGAAAAAGTGTCTCAGATCAAGGATCAAGTTCATCAAGCAGATGTGTACTTGAAGCTAATGAAAACGTTTAAGCTGAGGACTCACTCATCAACTTAACAAACCTTCTTGATTTTAACCAATGAAATGAAAACTAGGGGCCAAGGACAACAAATAAAACACACAAAATATTAAAGTTTTGAATCAAAAAATCAAGTCTTCTTTTCATGGATGAAAAAAGATTAATTTAATAACTTGATCTGCAGACCGTCCGCGAATAGGATTAACGAGAACCATTTTTTAATATAGTCTTATTATAAAATGCTAGAGCACAAATGGATCAAAAATATAATTTTCGGGAAAAACTCACTCTTGATAAAAAAAATTGCTAGTTTAAAAAATACGATGAACAGAATTTTTTTATTTTTTTCACAGGATTTGCAAAAACTTGAATTGTTCCCAGGGGTTAACTACCTTCATTTTTTATTATTAAGCAAAATTCCTATTCAATTGGTTTTTGGGTAGCACCAGAGATTGAAATGCACACAACATCATTGACTTTATCTTTAAAAAGTTTCAAAGAATGATTTCTGTGTTATCAAGACGAAATATTTATTATGAAAAAAAATCCGTATTAGTGTTAGATACTACATTTAAAGTATGGACGTTCAAAAGAGATTAATATAGAAAACCTAAAAAGATCCAAGATTTATTTTTAATCTCGTATTTCGCTTACAAGCTTTTATTCTAAATTACATTCTGCTCAATAATTGAAAATAAAGGTGGTTCACTCCTAGTAGAAAATGCAGGTTTTTTTTGGACAATAATTTTTGTCACATTTTTTGAAAGCTTATCAAGAGCATTATCGGTGGCAGATGAAATGTTTTTACAACTGCATCACCTCGCCCATTAACTGCATTATTCCCATCATGGCTCCAAAATTTTTCAAAACGATTTTTAAATGATTCTGCAGAACTTCAATATGAATAATTTGTTTGAGTCCAATCTATCTAAATAATTATAAAATTTTATGTTGAATAATGCTTACCATATTTTGGTTTATAATTTGTTTATATTTGGTTTGCAAAATGAAATAACGCAATTCGAATACAGGGTGGCGATTTGAAAAGGAAACAGAGGTAGTTTTGGGCGCCCCAAGACATCTAAGAAAACCTTTTTTTTGGGCATCTTCACCACATGAAGGGTCAATGTTAATTTGTCTATGGCCAAGCCCTAGCGGGGGTGACAAGGATCCCAAAAATTCAAATGGCATGAGGGGTCGAGTGATACCTTATTTTGAAGGTAACTTTATGTAGAGACTATAACCCCAAAGTTTACCACTGCTTATACAGGATATATAAGCAATGTTACAAGGGCTAATTAAAGTGACCAAAAAATGTACAGGGTGGCAAAATAAAGGAGGTAAGCGGCTGTATCCCAGAAACCACTCATTGTAGAGTTGAAAAAATTATATAACCAAAGTGGCCAAAAGAAAACACTGGAAATCATTTTCAAGTTCATACCTCCACCGCTTGGGGGCGTAATAGCTATGGTTGGAAATAAAAATAGATTTTACTCAAAAATGTTCAATTATAAGTTGCTAATAGGTTAACGCTGCTCCTTATAAGGGGCGCAAATGAAAAAGTTTATAATTTGTTTGATCTTTTTTACTCCGAAATTTCAAATAGAATGATAAAATTATTTTAACAAAAACAGAAAATAGATCAAATTTACAAGAAAAAACTTGCGAACCGTATCTCGATAACGTGACGCCTTCAAAAGTTATTGACTTTTTCTAATGTACCCGTATGTTTTATACCTTTCCACTTGGATAGTCCATGGTAGCCAAATACAAACAATACATGGAAGGGAGCGTCAAATTTTTGTTTGGAACAGTTCAATCAAATTGTTTTTATATCATTGTGTCTTGTTTGAAATGCCTCTTACAAATGAAGAAGCCGCTGACATTATAGCGGTCTTTTACGAGTGTTTCCAAAACGCGGCGATTGCTGAAAGACAGTGACAGTATGCAGCACGGTATCCAGAACGTCGTCAGAACGGTAGGAGAGGACTTCTACTACTGGCACAGCGATAACGCGATACTGGCAGTTTTCATCGAACGAAATCCGTAGACGTCGTAATGCAAGAACTGAAGAGAATATTATCAATGTCCTGACATATTTGGAGTATAATAGACAAATAGGAACTAGGGCATTATCCTCAGACTTGGGTATAGCACGAACAACTGTTTGTAACATTTTGAAAGAAAACAGGCAACAGGTAAATTCAGAACATAAAATCATTACCCGAGAAAACCAAACTAATTGGTTTTTCTCGGTCATTATGCCATTCCATTTTCAATACACAGTTCATCTTTTTGAATATCCACGTTTAGCCTTCTGTTTTTAGACTAATTCCCTATCATATCTTCTTACATCAGTCCCTGAATTAAGAAGATTTTGATAATAGATTGAATCATTGTCATTGGATGTTTGGGAAGATTAGACGAGAGTCTACTTTCCATAGCGATGGGAGAGTCAACGGACATGATATGCATTATTGGTCGGCCGAAAATCTACATTGGACGCGGGAAGTGCAGCACCAAGGACGCTGGAGTCTGAACGTGTGGTGTGGCATCATGAGAAATGAAATTATTGGTCCATACTTTTTCGATAGACTTTTTCGTTGACCGGCGGCGTATTTACCCACCCTAACCCATTACAGTGAAAATCAATTCCGATTTTGGCCAAGCATTGAGTTTTAGGGAGTACGAAATTTCCCCAAACTCAAAACTCATAACTACTTACATAAACAAATGTTTGATGAATCAGGTGGAAGTTTTCACCATGATAGAAGATACTACGCGATTATTTGCCTTTGAGAAGATTTCCATGTTTGATTGAATTGAAGATTTCAAAGTCACTGTTCGAACTATTAATTGTGTTTGGAACGTTGATGCTGCTATTAGCCAACGCATAAATGAATCCCCGAAATAGGCAAATTTAATCGTTATACGATAAGTGGAGGTGAAGCAAAGTCAAATTGATTGAACAAATTCGTTAGGTACCTGTTATTTTCCTACCAGAACTAAAAACTTTGGTAAACGAGTTCAAAAAATATATTGATGGTATAAAAAAAAATCAAGCAGCGTATGCCGATCTTGCCATATAAACGGCTATTCACGAAAATGATAATGGGTCAGTTGTAGCCTTAGCTTAGTAACACCAAAAATGTGACAAAGTCACAAAATGGATCTCTCCTAAGATTATATTATTTCTAGATTCCAGTGATTCTTATAACCAGACCGATAGTGTGGTAACGTTAATATTTGGCGTTTCCAAAATTGGAGGGATTCCATTGGGTTATCTGACGCGGTTTAATTGGTTTATATGATGATCATTGATTGGATCAAAAGTACGCGTGACGTCATTTGATCCGCGCATCAAATATTTGATACACGTTGTCATTGATCCCAAGAAATATGATCATCATTTGAGTTAAAAACAGAATCTGTGGAAACGTAGAACAGATTGGTATTGGTGTTCATCTATTATTCTATCAGAATCAATGATCTAACCACTATATGAAATATAGCGAAATAAACAGGAGGACAACATCGAAGTGTTTATTTGGGTGCACTCGGGTGCAGAGTTTCTTCCACCACGTTGTTTGCCAAACCTACTCAATTAAAAGTATAACTACGCAGCAAAAAGATTAAAACATTGTTTGGAATAATAATTTTTCAAACCATTTCATGTATGAATCTAATCAATTAAGTTGACGATAACCTTTTTGTTTAAATTGCAACATCTCTTCAAGATTTGCTTAGGTATTAAGGATTTAGAAAAAGCAATATTTTCTTCTGAAAATTAAAAAAGCTGAAGTACGGCAACGCACCAAAATTGGGTTCGCCCCTACCGATCGGATTTTGTCTACACGTTTCATTCATATTTTGTCTCATTGGCGTCACTTGTTTTTTGAGTGGTGGGTGTTAATTTTGTCAATGATTGTGTTTTTATTCTGGTTTAGTTTGTAGTGCTTCATTTTTTACTTATGTGGTGTATTGAAATGACTCGCAAGTGTCAAGCTTGCAGTAAATAAAAATTTAAGAATTTTGTAAAATAGTTACGCCAGTGGCAGCTTCGCGTGTAGTAACCAAAACTCATTCCAGTGAGGTGCAAGCGTATTTCCACTAAGTGCCCCGCTCAACTCCTCCTCACGTCTCTTCTATGTTCGATATTGGCCACACAATTTTTCACAGTTTATGAATGAAATGTTTCATCTATAGTTATTGGATCATTGATTAGAATATTAAAAAGATGTGGTTCTACAGAAAACAGAAATGTAGAACATTCAATATATGTGCCTTGTGAGAAAGTTGTGTTGAGAAAACGAATTACATATTGAATCTAAACTAGAAACGAAAACTACTGAAACCAATATGGGAAATGACATGCAGTTGGAAGAGAAATATGAACTGGAAATTGACAATTTCCGCTGAAATATAAATAGGCTTATGAAAGTATCAGAGATCAAAACAATTTTACCACTCTCAAAAAAAGCCAATGCAAAGTTAGAAAATATAAGAACATCACAACTTGCTTCATATTTAGTTAGTATTAACAAGTCCTCGATCCACCGAAAACAAAATAATGGAGTTCAACCAAGATCAATTTCAAGAAAAAAAAAGGCCGGTTCAACCATATACGAATAAGTATATGGGTTCAACTCGCGACGCTTATTGTCGCATATAAATATGTCAAATGCCAAACCTCATTGATTAAGTCACAAGTTGCAATAGTTTTCGGTAGTAGTTTGTCTCAAGACAGTTATCAAGTTTCAATGATTTGATTTGACCATTTTGATGTTATATGTAAGTTAAATATTCCATGGTCTAAATTTAACAGGAATCCTGTTTAAGTTAAAGGTTGAATGTGTTTTTTCATTCACCTGTAAAGTTTAGGAAATATGAAATATGTATAGTAGTTTCTAATCTGTTTTATTTTTTTTTTAGAATCAAAAAA
Source organism: Orchestes rusci (assembly GCA_958502075.1). Classification (NCBI taxonomy): domain Eukaryota; kingdom Metazoa; phylum Arthropoda; class Insecta; order Coleoptera; family Curculionidae; genus Orchestes; species Orchestes rusci. The sequence goes on from OY293310.1 coordinate 8,918,929, forward strand.
CCGTGTTTCATAAGGGTATTCTTCACAACACACAATTTCCAGACCATAACCATGCCCAGTGCAGGCGCACTGTATCGGAATATGGTTTGTAGATTTGTCGTTCGGCCGCAGTCGGAACCGATTTACCGATTTGCACTGCAATGGGTTAGGGTTGGTGAATACGCTGACCAGCGCTACCTTTTTAGAGTTCTTGTTTGATGAGTTGCCGATCTTGTTTAGAAGATGTGCCATTGAAAACTAGGCGAAACATGTTTCTACAATTAGACGGTTGCCCAGCGCATTTTTCTATTATCGCTGGATAGAAAGAGGCAGCTTATTTCCTTGTCTATAAAACCCAACCGACAAAAAAGATAGTCATGGAAAATAGAATTCTAGATGCAATTGTTCAAATACCAACGGCTGAAGTTGAAGCGGCAGTTTTTTCTACCCATCAGGGAATGGAACGATGTATGAAACATGATGGGAAACAGTTTGAATATCTGAGGCAATTAATTGAATTGTTTTTTTATTAATGATCGTTTGAATGCTTTTGATTAAAAATTTTATTCTCTTCTGGGAATAACTCCTGAACGCGTCAAGTTATCAAGATGCGGTAAATAGGTTTTTTCTTGCAATTTTTATCTCCTTTTTTTACTTTTGAAATAATTGTATGATTCTATTCGGAATTTCTGGGAAAAAAAAACAAAAAAACTATAAACTTTTGCATTGGCGCCCCCTAGAGAGAGCAACGTAGACCTATCTCCCATGACTATATATTTCTCTTAATAAACAAGACCTCCTCTCTCGAAGAAGACCTTATTCGCTGAGATATGTTGAGTGTAACTGAAGTTATAGGCCTTTCAATAAGTCAGATCTCACCCTTCTACCCCGTCATTATTTGATGCCCTACACGAGGATTACAGTGATGGTATTCTTTTAACCACTTACGATTGAACGTTTTTGAGTAAAATCGATTTCTCTTTTAGACCATAGCTATTACGCCCCCTAGTGATGTGGGTATGAACTTCAAATTTATCTCCAGTGTTTTCTTTTGGCCACTTTGGTTATAGAATTTTCTACCGCAAGTCTCTACAATGAGTGGTTTCTGAGATACAGTCGCTTCCCTCGCTTATTTCGCCACCCCGTACATTTTGGAGCACTCGTGGGGTTATTTGACGACATTCATCACTATATGTCTTTGTTGCAGGTCTTCCATAGATATTGGCTGGATGTCATAAATTTTATTTTTCAAATGACTCCATGAGAAAAATCTAACGCGCTCTAATCTGGAGAACATGAAAGCCAGCCGATAGCTCCATTTCTTTCAATATCCATTGTCCTGAAAAAGTTTGGTCCAAATATCGATGAACCAAGGATAGAATAGTGGGATAACGCGCATATCCTGCGATGGTCTCGAGACATTTTTTTGGTAACTTTAATCAACCTCTGTAATAGCCTAGCTGTGTAGATAGTAGCGGTGTAAATCTGAAAATACCTTCAAAATAAGGTATCACTCGACCCCTCATGCCATTTAAAGTTTTGGGGGCCCCTGTCACCCCCGCTAGGGCTTTGCTCGGCATAAGGTGAAAATACCAAAATAATAATAATATGGTTCCCACATTAATCAAAAGTCGACGGGTCCGAGGATTTTTCCTTGAATGTCTTGAGGCGCCCAAAATTACATCTGTTTCGTTTTCAAATGGCCACCCTGTATATTTTAAAATGTTGTTGGCAATGTAGATTGGCGTTATATGATCGAGCTTTTAATTATTATATACAAACCGCATTCCAGCAAGCGCCCCCGTTTGCAACTCCCTAGATCCAGCCCTGCTTGTGCGCACGTCGAGCAGAATTATTGACCGTGAACTACGCATGTGTCTGAACTCTGAAGCGCACAGACGGCATATATTCGAAGTGAGCAGACGGCACTCATTTAAAGTGCTTTTTATGAAATGCTATTTTTGCGACGCACAGTGGTTGAAAATGGACCATTTTCGGAAATAAATAATATTATGTATCTCCGAAATTATTTAACCGAGTTTTTTAAAAATTTGCACATAGCATTCACTTTAAGAAATATTGAACACATTTTTCTCCATCCCCAACCATGTTCAAGCTTTGTGACAGCCCTTTAATATCTTCGTGAAGTCTCAACTCCATCACAAATCGTTATCTATTTTTCAATACCTGTAATGCGTACCTGAAAAAATTTTGATAATATTTTGATTATTCAGAGTTGTGATTGATTAACGGACAAATGGAAAAAAAATAAAAAATTACAGAAAAGATATTGAAACAAAAACAATAAAACAATAAAAGTGGAGTATTATGCATCATTATTTTCAAGGAGCGATGATTTATCTGAAAATCAATAAAAAAGTTGGGTTCGTATTTGAGAAAAAACATTGAAATTCGAAACGTCGGATAAGTTTCGATCATTTCATCTTGAAGATCAGAAAAAGTGGCCACATAAATATGTCATCAGTTTTCAATTATCTCTTCAAATGAATTCAGGAAAAAATAAAAAAGGATTTGGAAAAAATCGGTTATTGTCGGACATCTTCCAAAGCCTTCGGAATTTTCGGATTCAGATTGCGCAACTTTGCTCTTATGGTTAAGAAGTTACCAATGCCATACATTTGAATTTGTTACACCCTGTATCATAAGATTTGTTTATAATTAAATGCCATAACCAAAATAAAGATTGAGTTTGATTCAAATGAATTAATATCAAACATATCGATAAACCCATTATATAATGACTACAGCTAGCATTATTTTCGGGGCTACAAGTACCTACCTTAAGGGGAATAAAACCGAAAAGTGCAAATATTTTTAGCCAAATTTGGTATTGATAAAAAGAGGAGATCGTAGGCTACAAACTAGGCTTTTTAGTGATTTGAGCCAGCTTCAGGCGAAATAGTTTTTCAACCGTCGATTTTTTTTCTCAAGGAAAATTCATACATGTTTATAAATTGCATTTTTTCTTGTAGTTCGAAGGCAAAAAAGTATGTTTTTTTTGTGATGTGATAATAAATTCACCATCTTCCAAAAAATGTGGACAATTTTTAAATATGTTCATGCGTGCTGGATCAAACGTCCTTTAAAATATGTTCTGTTTAACATACCTATGTAGACTCAAAAAGTGATATATTTTCAGTTTGTACGCTAAATTTTTCAATTCCCGATATAATAAAGAAACATATATATGTTTCAAAGTCTAGAAAGTGTGTGTTATCTGCAATGAACGGAATTTTCTCCATCTGTTGAATTTGAATTTAGGTATTCAACTATACTCAAGCGCTTTATTGCAGAGCTTCAAAAAAAAGCTTAGTGCTTTTTTTGCAAGTTTTAAGCGGATTTTATTATCTTAGGCAGTTTTTCCCTGAAACCCGTAATGCCCGTGTTGGTGACATTCACGGTTAGTTTGAGTCAAACCGGCCTTTTATCAGTATAGCCTGCTGCCTGTCATCCGATATTGTTTGTTCCAGGGAAACAACCTTGTTCTATAGCTAAAATTGTGAGTTTTTCAATTATTTATTTATTTTTTAATCACTTTATTTTTTTTTATAAAAATGGTAATAACTTGAAAACTATAAATTTTACATTGGGGGAATGCATATGTCATTAAGATTAAGATTTCCTTTTGGAAATTCAGTTCATAACATAACATCTATGGCCATTTTTGACGGTTTTCAAAATATATGCATTTTGAGAAAACAGTCAAGTGGGGTAAAACTTTGGCGCCTTGTACAGGGTGATTCATTTCCAGCGACAGAATGCCAGTTCTCGCGCGTGAACTATTCATCATAGAGACCCAGGAAAAAACTGTATAGTAGTGTGTGCCCAAGAGAAAATGCCGGAGATATATTTCAATTTTCTAGGACCGCCGCAAGGGGGCGTAACGGTTCTGTGCCAATAGAAATTGACATATTTTCGAAATTTTCCCCCTTGAACGACCAAAAAAAAAATTTAAACAGATTTGTGACGATATTCTTTACAAAATTGCCCGCTGGCACTTCTCTCTATATTGTCAAATAAGAAAACTTGAAGAGTACTTTTGAAACAACCTCTGGCCTCTGTAAACTAAATAGTGTCAAAATAAAGATATGAGTGCCTTGCTATAGCGATCCGTGCGGTGGGCATATTAAGCATTTGGGTTTTTTTTTGTTAATTTCATTTTTAAAAAATATTTTTGCAATAAGATGTTTACTGGTCCATCGTATTATTTGTGACTTGTGACACATTTTATTCCTCATGACAGCTGCTCGCAGAAAAGAAAACGGAAAAATAGTTGGCTTTCTCACTTATAGGTTTTTAAACATCAACCAACAACACGTTATCTTATGCGAATCAGATATCTGAAGTCTATCTTTTTGACATATTCAAACTTACAGGGGCAGTTTCAAAAGTATTTTTCAAAGTATTCCTTATGAAGGCTCCTTTACTCTTCTATTTCAAGAAATACAGAAAAATGATGTTCATGGCGGTGGTAGGAAAAATTCCAAAGAACACGATCTTACATCTATTAAGTGTATTTGCATTCGGAAATTTTGAAAAAACCTCAAGTAATGTTTTGACTTTGACAATTATTTATGTTGTGTGGTCGACTTGAGAAAATAATACCGTTGTTTGAGTAAAGGTTATCAAACAACGATAATACTGATCCCAAACGCATTCACCAGAAAGACAAGAATTTCCTCTCAAGAACGAACCAAAGAACAGTCAAATCGGTCTTGGGATTACGAAGTTAAAGGCAAATTGGTAACATCAAGTTTGAGAGCCTGTAGCTGTCTTATTTGAGAACTTGGAGTGAATACAGTAAGAGTGAAGCATGGGGAAGCAATTTTGTAGAGAATATCGACCCGAATCTGTTTCCATATTCTTACTTATAGTAGTTCAATGAGCACATTTACTCTACAGTTTTTTGTCCTGGGTGTCTATGATTAATGGTTTACGAGAACAGCACCGTCTCGATGAATCACCCTGTACATATCAAAGGGACTCTTGGAAGTGGAGCAATGAAATAGTTTGTGTATCTACATAAAAAAAATGTTGCTTAATATTTGAATAATCATAATCATTTTTCACAATGATCGTCTACAGGGCTTTCACGAATTATTTTGAAAAAATATTTTTGCAAAAACACTTTGGGTTTTTCAATGGAATGCTTTATTGCTATATCAGATATTGATCCAGACAAAATTTTCTTTTTATTGACATGACATTTTGCCCTGCCTAAAAGAAAACAAAAACAATATAAAGATGAATGTTTTTGTAGCATATTATATTATATTAACTGGACAACAAAAAATAACACCCTCACATATTTGTACTTGGCTGATTTCGATGGTTAGGGTCTCAATTCCGATACCTGCTGAAAGTCGCTTTATGCATGTCGACGACGCATCCTGGTTGATGGTTCCAAAGACTCCTAATAACCTTCGAACGTGTGTGTGATTCCTCCTAACAGCTCCAAATGGCTAGTACCCAACGACTTAAATTGGGTTTCAAGTCGTTGCAGTAGTTAGGGCAAAGCCGATTCGGCCTCATTTCCCAAAATGCCCGCTAGGTGGCGCCACGATACGGTGGCGCCACGATAGCGCGACCGTCACCACGTGCGCGTGACGTCATCCGTCGTCGGCGTGTTGTGTAGGGGTTGAGGTGGGGTGTGGGGGTCTTTGCGACCACGTGCGCGTGACGTCATCCGTCGTCGGCGTGTTGTGTGGGGGTTGAGGTGGGGTGTGGGGGTCTTTGCGACCACGTGCGCGTGACGTCATCCGTCGGTGGGCGGTGTGACCGTTGGTGGGGGTGGGGGTGGGGGGTTTGGGATGACATTACATTTTATGAACAAAAAAAGTTCATGATTCAAGCCTTGAAGAAATTGAATATTGCGGGTAAGTGTTATCATCATTCAGTTCTAAATTTAGCTCGAATGCACGGTTCTCTTATCAGTAACAAACGAGTCTCAGCACGCGGTATTCTTATCACCAGTAGACAGCATGTGGTTTTCACGTCACACTCCTCTTATCAATAGTTCTAAATTTAGCTCGAATGCGCGGTGTTCTTATCAATAACTGACGCCTCATGGTCTGCAGGAAACTATAGTTTGATATTTATCCATGTAAAATTATCTCATTTCAATTTTATTCATTTTTTCAGAACCAATATATCAGTACGAAAATTCAATGCAAATAATTGTGGACAATTGTCAATCGAATTTCTATATAATAATATGACATGATCGAGAACCATCAGTAGCGTTGAGAGTGTCATCATGACTAGAACTATAACAATAACGGGAAATACTTCTGTGTTGAAAGCAGAATTCAATCCACCCATATTTTTGGATGAAAATAAAGAATATTTTTTGGGGTTGGCTGATTTTGAATCGTTTATGAGTATACCTAACATACAACCGGGTAGCAATAAAATATATGTAGCGGATAAAGTTATCACAATTCCAGAAGGAACTTACGATTTAAAAGATATTGAAACATATATTAATTCTGTAATTGATGACATTTTTGGAGAAAAAGTTGGGTTTAAGATGAAAGCAAACCCCAATACATTAAAATGTCAGCTTTATTGCACAAAGGAAATAGATTTCACACCAAGTGACTCCATAGCGAAAATATTGGGTTTTAAGAAACGAAAAATTGCATCAAATGAATTTTCTGAATCGGATGAAGTTGTTAATATATTTAAAGTTAATGCAATTTGTGTTGATTGCGACATTTGCATTGGATCATATAGTAATGGTCTACCCGTTCATATAATTCATCAGTTTTTTCCTTCTGTTCCTCCAGGGTATAAAATAGTGGAATCACCATTACCAATACTTTATTTCCCCATCAGCGTCAAGACAATCAACAACATCACTGTTAAAATAGTAGATCAAGACGGTGATTTGATTAATTTCCGAAACGAGACCATAACAGTTCGATTACATCTTAAACATTAGAAAATATTATGGTTATTAAATACAACTATCGCTATTTCAAACAATCGCCATATAAAAGGGAGAAGCTGTCTATAGAAACCAGTCCAAGACGAAACTCCAACCAGTTAACATCACAAGAAACCAGCCCAAGACGAGACTCCAGCAAGTTAACATCACAAAATCACCAATTTCTTATATCTCTGGGGTTAAAAGTATTGAAATAATGGATATATTAAACGTTGATGAAAAATTATATGTAGATAATTCAATAATAAGCTCTGAGCTTCATTCATATCAACCGTTTGTCTCTTCAAAATTTGAATACAATGATGAAATTCGCATACCTGTTCAAGAACTTGATATATACACACTACCTTCAGGGAGTCATCTTTACATTGAAGGTACCTTGACCAACAATAAGGGTGCCTATTCTAAAAAATTACAATTTGTCAACAATGGTATAGCTTATTTGTTTCGAGAAATTCGCTATGAACTTAATGGAGTTACTATAGATTCCGTAAGAAATGTTGGTTTAGCTTCAACCTTGAAGGGTTATCTTTCATATAATACAAATGAAAGTCTAAAGCTGCAAAATGCTGGATGGTTTCCAAATAGAGATGAAAAGGAAAACATTTTAGTTGATGATAAAGGAAAATTTAATGTATCTATACCTTTGAAAATGTTGATGGGATTTTTTGAAGACTATAAAAAAATAATCTTGAATATGAAACAAGAACTGGTTTTGATCCGAGCCAGCGATGATGTTGATGCAGTTTTATATGTTGAAGATATGCAAAATCCGTCACCCGAAGCGGAAAATCCAAAAGTTACATTTGACAAGATCTATTGGAAAGTACCTCATATTCAAGTTGATATACCACAACAACTAGCTTTAACACAAATTCTTGAAACAAATAAAGATCTGTTACTTGGATTTCGTAGTTGGGAAATTGTTGAATATTCCTCACTACCTGAAGCGACCCGTCATACTTGGCCTGTTAAAACAAGTAGTAAACTTGAAGCACCTCGTCATATAATAATTGGTTTTCAAGAAAATAGAAAAGGACACATCATGAAAGATGCTAGTCAATTCGATAATATAAATCTCTCAAATATTAGAGTATTTTTGAATTCTGAAAGATATCCATATCATGATTTGTATTTGAATTTCAATGATAACAAGTTTTCAGCTCTCTATGAAATGTTTGCAAACTTTAAAAATTCCTACTATGATATACCAAACGAACCAATTTTCAACCCTCAAAACTTTAAAAATAAGTGTCCAATCGCACATATTGATTGTTCCCACCAGAAAGAAACACTTCAAACAGGTACTGTTGTTTTGAGAGTTGAATTCGAGACAAATAATAATACAAAAAAGGATACATCAGTATATTGTCTGATTTTACATGATAAATTATTTAGCTACAATCCTTTAACAAAAATAGTCAAGCAATTGTAATACGCATGTTCTCAAATAATTATATAAACCATTTTATTTCTCTAAATGATGTTCAGTATGTCTCAAGAATTGAAGCTCTGCTTATCTTACCATTTAAAGAGATCGAAAGAATTGAAAAACAAATTCAAGATTATAGTGGTGAATAGCAGATGATGGTGAAATTCTCACAATTGAAAATATGAAACTACTCGTTTTGGATGTACAAGGATTTATAATTGAAAACAAAAAATTTATTCCTAAAGAACTGGCTGCCTATGATGGAGAAAAAATATGTCATTATATATTTAGATGCCCCTTTTCTATGGAACACTTGCCTCCAGAACTGCGTAAACAAGCAAACTGGTTGATGAAAAATCATCATTGTATTTCATGGAATGAAGGATTTACGCAATCACATAAGTTTTCCGACATTGTGAAAAACATAACAAGAAACGTGGATCATGTGTACGTGAAAGGAAAAGAAAAGGCGCAATACATTGGGAAATATTCATCGAAGCCCGTTATCGAACTTGATGACAAACCACCTTTATCGTTGGAAAAACCACATTGTCTATACCATTTATCATCACCCGCAATGTGTGCACTTACTAATGTTTTTAATTTGTATAAAACATGTTTAATGATTGAATAAATCACATTTTTGATTACATTTTTTATTTTATTTCAAACACCTTTTTATAAATATTTACAGGTAGGTATTCACAAATTTTCAACCCTCAAAAATAAGTGTCGAATCACACACAGTGATTGTTCTCATCACAAAGAAACACTTCAAGCAGGATATACTGCTTTGTTTTGAGAGTTGAATTCGAAACAAATAATAATACAAGAAGGATTCATCAGTATATTGTCTGATTTTTACATGATAAATTATTAAGCTATAATCCTTTGACAAAAATAGTCAAGCAGTTGTAATTCGCATGTTCTCAAATAATTATATAAACCATCTATTTCTCTAAATGATGTTCAGTATTTCTCCAGAATTGAAGCTTCGCTTATCTAACCATTTAGTATGAGAATTTTATGGTGACTTACAAATAAAAGGTTCTGTATTGATTGAAAATAAAACAGTTCAATAATGAATACTATCAAAGAAGATGTGGTGAGTGAGCTACACAAACCAGCCAGAAGATTTTTTAAAAGAAGAGCAGTAATTGTAAAGGGGATCAATGATCTTTTTCAAGCAGATTTAGTTGAAATGCAACCATATTCAAAAATAAACAAAGGATATAGATATATTCTGGTTATAATTAATGTGTTTTCAAAATTTGTTTGGGCAATTCCTGTCAAAACAAAGACTGCTAAAGATGTAACCACAGCCATGAAATTAATTTTAAACAGTGTAAAAACACCCCCTAAAAATCTGCAGACTGATCAGGGAAAGGAATTCTATAATACAGAGTTCCAAGATTTGATGAAAAAATTCAACATCAATCACTACTCAACATTTTCCAATATGAAAGCTAGCATCGTAGAGAGGGTGAACAGAACATTGAAAAACAGAATGTGGAAAAAATTCAGTTTGCAGGGAAACTATAAATGGTTAAAAATATTACCTGAGATAGTATCAGAATACAATAATACCAAACATTCTGTTATTGGAATGAAACCTATACAAGTATCTAAGGAACATGAGAAGCACCTACTATCAAAAGTTTATGGTCGCATAAAAACAGTGAATCCTTCCAAATATGAAAAGGGAGACTATGTGCGAATAAGTAAGTTTCGTGAGATGTTTTCAAAAGGGTATACACCTAACTGGTCAAATGAAATCTTTGTGATTAAAAAAATAAAAATCACAAATCCAACAACCTACATATTGGAGGATCATAGAGGTGAAGAGATACAGGGTGCATTTTATAAGGAGGAGTTGCAAAAAGTTAAACATCCTGACGTGTATTTGGTAGAAAAGATTCTAAGACGGAAGGGAAATAAAGTTTATGTTAAATGGTTGGGCATGAATAATTCACATAATTCATGGGTTATGAAAAATAATGTATTGTAATATCTTGTAATTCAATAAAAAACACTTGCTAGTAGATAATTCTTTTATTTCTATACAAATATACTCCTAGAATGGGTAGCATGATACAAAAAATGAATGCAAAGATTGATATAATAGCGAATTCTATATGATTTTTACATTCAAACGAATCAATAAGTACATTCCAGTTTGTTGGTTTAAAATTTTCATCTACAAAATAAAGTCTTAACTTAAAAGCTAAATATGACAAATTTTTAATTGACTCATCAATTTTTAGCCAATCAATCCATTATTAACAATTAATTTTTCTCAGTTTGATGGTCAAGAGTCATTATGATTGGTTGATATGCAAATAAACGTTTCTTGTATATTTGAATCCACTTGTATATACAAGGTATTGTTAAAAAGGCGCTCAGAAACAATACTTTTGCTGGAAGTCCTGTTGTCATTGCTAATTTTTATACTAAGGGATATATCGTGGCAATATTTATGTGTTCTAGTGTTCTTGTTTTCTTGTTGTCTTGTTTTCTTGTGTTCTAGTGTTCTTGTTTTCTTGTTTTCTTGTTTTCTTGTTTTCTTGTTGTCTTGTTTTCTTGTTTTCATGTTTTCTTGTGTTCTTGTTTTCTTGTTTTCTTGTGTTCTAGTGTTCTTGTTTTCTTGTGTTCTAGTGTTCTTGTTTTCATGTTTTCTTGTGTTCTTGTTTCCTTGTTTTCTTGTGTTCTTGTGTTCTTGTTTTCATGTTTTCTTGTGTTCTTGTTTTCTTGTTTTCTTGTTTTCTTGTGTTCTAGTGTTCTTGTTTTCTTGTTTTCTTGTGTTCTAGTGTTCTTGTTTTCATGTTTTCTTGTGTTCTTGTTTTCTTGTTTTCATGTTTTCTTGTGTTCTTGTTTTCTTGTTTTCTTGTGTTCTTGTGTTCTTGTTTTCATGTTTTCATGTTTTCTTGTCTTGTGTTCTTGTGTTCTTGTTTTCTTGTGTTCTTGTTTTCTTGTTTTCATGTTTTCTTGTGTTCTTGTTTTCTTGTTTTCTTGTTTTCTTGTTGTGTCCAATCACACACACACAGTGATTGTTCTCATCACAAAGAAACACTTCAAGCAGGATATACTGCTTTGTTTTGAGAGTTGAATTCGAAACAAATAATAATACAAGAAGGATTCATCAGTATATTGTCTGATTTTTACATGATAAATTATTAAGCTATAATCCTTTGACAAAAATAGTCAAGCAGTTGTAATACACATGTTCTCAGAAAAGAAAATGACTAGATTGAAGGCTATTTGTGATTGACAGCTCCTTGATTTTGAAATCTTCTGCCAAATTGAAGCCCTGCATGTCTATTGCAATGATTGTTTCATACGAATACCAGGATTCATGGACTTTGTAATGAGTTCTCAAATAATTAACGAGTTTGATAGGTGGTCTCAAGTTTCCATAACCATCAAAATAAAACGCTTAATTTTCATTTATTATGTATGCAGTACAATGAGTTCCATGATTTTGTTAACTTTCTAGATTCAAAATACCACATTCCTTCACTTTAAATTTTTTTGAGAAGGTTGTCACACATAAATACACCTCTTTAATGTGAGATATTCAATATTTTCACATATTTTAGTATATCGTTATTTGAAAGGGATCTCTGCGAAAATATTATTTGATTTTTTTTATGGTTTTTTTCTTGATAGTGCCTCCTTTGTAGGGTTTAATGTATAATCCACCACCCTGCTTGGAAAGTTTTTCCATTTCTTTATTGTGTCGATGTAATTCTTCGAGTTGCTCCTTTGATACTTTAATATCATTAACGGCCTTAGCTATTCCAGCTGCACCACCGCCTAAAGCTCCTAGTGCACCCAAAATTGGAAGTAATAATGGAAGAAATCCACCAATTTTTTTGGGGGGTTTGATAACTCGTGTTTTCTTTTTTCTTTCGGTTCTCTTGATCCCCATTCCAAGTTTCCGTTTACCTTTCATAATTCCACTTACTGTTAGAGCAGCAATTCTTTCTCCTACCGAGGAATCTTTTGCTCCAACTCTCTGCCAAGCTTTATCTGCTAGAGCTTTATCCGCTCGATGTCGTTGAGGTAAATCAGTTGTTTGTGAGTATGCGATATCGTGTTCTCGACACGCAGCATCCAATGGATTGATACCAGTTTCTCCCCTATTCAATCTTTCTTCTAAATTTGTACCAGGACCACAAAATTGATAGCCAGGAATATGAAGCTCAACAGGTAGTCTATTAATCAGAGTGTTTATTAAACCTCGACCTTCCCTCTTGGAGTGTTTGGAGGAAGTGTACTTTCGTGAAGCGTGTACAATCATTTTATACCTATAGAGGTTTGTGTGTATCATTTAAATACTATTTTCAGTTTAAAAATTTGCAACACGATTGTCTATCGATTTCATGCTATCTGATCAATATGTCCATCTGATAAATGTATAAATACTTTTGCAAAAAACAATTCTGTTTATTGATATCTAGAATGCGGATAGAAAAACAATCGTTTTCCTTACCCATCACAAACCATGATGTGAAGGATTTTACGAAACCAATTCAAAAACATGGCGATTTATTTGGTGGGGAATCGAAAAGATGTCTCATTGTTGGACCATCTGGTTCAGGTAAAACCAACGTGATGTTGGCTTTACTTGAGCATCCAAATGGAATAAGATTTGCAAACGTGTACCTTTATTCCAAATCATTACAACAGCCAAAGTATGAATATTTAAGACAACTATTGGCACCCATGGAAGAGATTGGATATTTCGAGTATGAGAGCGATGAAAATATCATTCCTCCTCATGAAATAGCACCAGAATCGGTCATCATATTTGATGATATACCATGTGGAACACAAACTATAATAAGGGACTATTTCACACATTCGAGACATAAAAATACAGACTGCTTTTTTATTTTTCAAGGTTATTCATCAATTCAGAAAAGACTTATACGTGAGAACGCTAATTTGCTAATTTTATTCAAGCAGGATTCTATGAATTTGAATCATATATATAATGATCATTGTATGCTGGATATGTCATTTGAGCAATTGAAGCAACTCTGCGCACACTGTTGGAAAGAACCTTATAATTTTCTGGTTATTGATAAAGATTGTGAACTGAATTGCGGAAGATATAGGAAAAATTTTGATTCATTCATATATCTATAAAATGGATAAGCGGTTGGCTGAGGAATTGATGAAGTCAAGAAAAGCTGTCAAGGATAAATATAATAGTCTAAAATTAGCTATGACCACTACACAATCACAACTAGAGCAAGCTTACAAACCAATAACTCAACCGCTACAACAACTCATTTCCAAAATAAATGAACCTTTCAACATAAAGGAAGAATTCAAAGAAGAAGAAGAAGAACCTGAAACTTCTATGTTTCACACAACACCATTAAAACCTAAACCAAGTTTTTCAAGATTATTTTATGAGACATCAACACCTACAAGACCTACAAGAACTGGTAGAACTCCTATTCTACCGATGGAAATACCATCATTTTTTGATACAAGCCTTGCATCTGTTAGCCAGTTACCATCTATACAAGAACCTAGTCAGTTACCTAATACTATACAAGAACGTAGTCAGTTACCAACTATACTAGAAACTAGTGTTATAGCTCAAACCAACCCCTTCGAAAGCTCGGAAAATCAAAATCTTTCAGATATATTGGAACAGTCAAGGCAATCGGTTCAAAATTTAATCGACACGCAACCATATGAAATATGGTTAAAAAGTTTTGATCCACTACCAAGAGATTATATTGATGCTAGTGTGAAGGATACTGAACATAATTTTGATCATCATTATGGAATAGTACATGACATAGATACTGATAAATTCTATTTGGGGACCACACTTAAATTTGTAGAAATTATTGGAAAAAATGTGAAAGTAGATGGAAAAATTTATGATGGTACAAAAGGATTGTATGAATTACTATTTAAAAAATATCCTAAAGACTATGAAGATGAGGATTTGGATAATTATATGGATATTTTAGCTAAAACCAATGCATATCGAAGAAATAATGATCCAAATGAACGTGTGCAGGGAAATGGATCATCAAAATATATAACTATAATAGGACCATACCTACAAAAACATGGCATAACAAAAACACGACACATCAAACCATTATATTCTCGTTTTTTAAAGAAACTAAAACCTCCAATAACTAGAATGCGAACGGGAAAGGGGTTGTGGAATATCAATAAAAACGATATAGATTATGTTTATTGGGATAATATCAACGAACTTGTTGATAGATTGAGACTAATAACAGCTTCCATGAGAGCTGGTCATACTGGTCATAATAATGAAATACTATCAATAATCGAAGAGTTACGTGAAGCTAAAGTAATTGCATAAATACATCCTCAAATACGTAAAACGAATCAATCCGAAAATGTCACTCAACAAGTTCGGTTCTCATTTATTCAAGAGAGATGAAACAGAAAACAATATCAAGTTATTTAATTTTTCTGAGGTTAATTTATCTTATGTAATGGTTTTACCATTTATTGGTCGCTATACACCAACAGAAAAAAATTTCGTGTTGATGCAAGATGGAAGAACTTCATACCGTTTCCCATTTGAAAAAGGAATCATTTTATTCGGTGAATATCCTAAAAAAGACGTTTCCATGTTGGTTAATGGAAAAGCAGGAAAGCTGGAAAATAGATCTATTAAGAAAGGTGATTTGATAGCGTTTAGACGTGAAACGGATAGTAAAATAACAGAATTTTATGGTGAATTACAAATAAAATGCCCCGTAGTGATTGAAAATAAAACAGTTCAATAATGAGTACTATCAATGAAGATGTGGTGGATGAGCTACCTACACAAACCAACAAACAGATTTAGATGAAATGTAGCCATATTCAACAATAAAAAAGGATATTATACCTAGATATATTTTAGTTATGAAAAAACACATTTTCTATACCATTTATCATCACCTGCAATGTGTGCACTTACTAATGTTTATAATTTGTATAAAACATGTTTATTGATTGAATAAATCACATTTTTGATTACATTTTTTATTTTATTTCAAACGCCTTTTTATAAATATTTACAGGTACGTATTCACAAATTTTCAACCCTCAAAAATAAGTGTCCAATCACAGTGATTGTTCTCATCACAAAGAAACACTTCAAGCAGGATATACTGTTTTGTTTTGAGAGTTGAATTCGAAACAAATAATAATACAAGAAGGGGAAAAATTGTGGATAATGAGTTTGAAATCAAAAATGTTCACCTCAAAAGCTCTACCGATTCGTCTACTACTTAAATTCCTGCCACCGTTTGAAAAACTAACAGCTGTGTATAAAAGACCATCGGGGCAGATAGCTGTAGTTATAAATGATTATTTATATATACTATGCGAGGATAGATTTAGATTAATTGACCGAATCAATATAACAAAAAGATTTGAACCATTTGTGGATGGTAGAAAGTTACTTGGAGCAGTCAATACCTATTCTGGAAAAACCATCTTCTTTTATGATGATAATGCCTTTGCAAATTTGGATGAGTGTACTCTACAGCCAGAGTCCTTTGGCTACACATCAATACATTTTAATGGTATACCACCCCTATTCACCACAGTTTTTCGATATGTGAATGGATTGTTATACTTCATTCAAGATGGTCGCTTTTTTGAATATAATGAATTTGAAAATTCCCTACAAAATTCCGGTAAATTGGAGTTCAATACATTTGGTATAGAGTGTCCCATGATATCTTTATATGAACAACTTAGACTGTTACTTAGGCAAATTGTAAGTAAAATTCCTATGAATTCATAGTTTTAATTTATTAATAAAGTACAGCAACTATAGCGCCAAGTTCAAGGTTGTGGTTGACTGATAAAGAGACACGCGTCCGATGTGCTATTGTGAATAAAATTCTTGTGAAATAAAACATTGTTTGTTTTAATTAAATAACTTGATATTGTTTTCTGTTTCATCTCTCTTGAATAAATGAGAACCAAACTTGTTGAGTGACATTTTCGGATTGATTCGTTTTACGTATTTGAGGGTTGTAATTTCAACTAGGTGAATCAATTTATAGTCGAGAAAAAACCAGAGGCTGACACATGTTACTGATAAGAACACTGCATTTGAGCTAAAATTGTTGTCTACTGGTGATAAGAAAACTGCAGGCTGAGACTCGTTACTGATAAGAAAACCGCGAGCTAAATTTAGAACTGAACGATGATAACACTTTTACATAAAATGTAATGTCATCCCAAACCCCCCACCCCCACCCCCACCAACGGTCACACCGCCCACCGACGGATGACGTCACGCGCACGTGGTCGCAAAGACCCCCACACCCCACCTCAACCCCCACACAACACGCCGACGACGGATGACGTCACGCGCACGTGGTCGCAAAGACCCCCACACCCCACCTCAACCCCCACACAACACGCCGACGACGGATGACGTCACGCGCACGTGGTGACGGTCGCGCTATCGTGGCGCCACCGTATCGTGGCGCCACCTAGCGGGCATTTTGGGAAATGAGGCCGAATCGGCTTTGCCCTAACTACTCGTTGCTTGTAACCGCCAAAGGTTGCTCGGCATACCGCTAATCATGAAAAATTTTATCAGGAAAAGTTGTTCAGCCTTTGATTCCCTGAAACTTTCTTCAAGGTGATTTTTTGTAAAAATGTTTTTAAAACCACCCATGCTGCCAGCCTAATTTTGTCATTTCATGTGCTGCAACTCGTTTAGTATTAGAGCTATAAAAAAATTCTCTATATCTTTTGTCAAGGTCATTTTGCTCTGAAAAAATGTTTAGGAAACCACCTCTTCAGCACAAAACGTACCAGGAGTTCGAGTCAGATCTTTTGGTTGGATACTCAGGAGGCAGTCCTCAAGAAACCCTGGAAAAAATCATTCTGTTTGGATTTTTTTATTGAAAAACCGACATCTTTACTGGGATATCTCGCCTGGTAAATTTGACGGTACTTAACACGCCTAGCTGTTTCGACCAGATGGGCGCTTTGCCATTCACAAGTCTTCTAGGTCTAGAAATCACGCTGCTCCTCTGTATATATATATATATATATATGTCTATAGTCTTAGGTGATATCCGGCAATAACCGATTTTTCCGAAATCCTTTTTTATTTTGTGCTGAGTTTATTTGAAGAGATTGTTGAAAACGAATGACAAATTTTCATTGCCACTTTTTTTGCTCTTCAAGATAGAATGGTTGAAATTGATATCCGAACGTTTCGAATTCTCCCATCGATAATCAACTTTTTTCTCAAATACGA
This sequence comes from Orchestes rusci, assembly GCA_958502075.1. Classification (NCBI taxonomy): domain Eukaryota; kingdom Metazoa; phylum Arthropoda; class Insecta; order Coleoptera; family Curculionidae; genus Orchestes; species Orchestes rusci. Next base: position 8,936,596 of record OY293310.1, read on the forward strand.
TACCAAATTTGTTATTCACTTTTGAATAACTTTTTGCTCCCTGAAAATAATGTTGCATCATGTACGTTTTTTTACTTCTATTTTTATTTTCATCATTTCGTATTTTTTTTTACTTTTTTCAAACCTGGAGCTTCTTTTTCTGGTTCTTTATTCATGGTCAAAAGGTCACAAGATATTGTAAGCGTTTTCATGGAGTATGGTATATCTAGAAAACATTCCATATAGAGCCGTATTTGTTTCGTCAGAATAAGGATTAGCTCAGTACGAACTGAACTGATTCAATCAGAGTTCACTTATTGAGATCACAAATCCAAAAGTTTCCAATAAAAATACTTGACAGATAAAGAACTGGAGGAGAAATTGGGTTAGGTTATGATGGGTGCATTGTTTATGTTTACAACTTGTACAAAACGTCCTGTAGAATTTTAAAACTTTGCACTTTGCACTCGCCTGGGGGTCAATTTTTGAGCCTTTGCAAATTTAAAACGTATACGCAATTGTGCGATCAGCATTTGAAATAACATGGTGATCGCATTTTTGCGTTTACGTTTCAGATTTGCGAAGGGTCAAGAATGGACAATTTGCACATTTTTTGGAAATATGAAAAATATAAGGATTAGTGTATACCGATGTCATTGATGTTTGAAAAATCAACCTATGACCTCTATTAGTGTGTAGAAATCACCTAATAAAGAGCGCCAATCAAAATCCACTACGTCACAGAATAGTGAATACATATCTATCTCCGTCTAAAGTATAGAATTAGACGACTCTCCCTCTCTCGGGATGGTAATATGGCCCCTCCCCGTTTTCGATCATACAGTGAGATTTGCGTTTTCTTTTTCATCTATTTGGTAGATTTTTGGGTATTTTGAAAAAAAATCTGCTGATGACTTTCTTATATTGTCTAGAATAAGTATATAGAATTTCAAGTCATTTTAAAATGTATGGAAATTGTCCATTGACCCCTGAGCTTTTGTTATTAATTTTTGTTGTTAATTTGATTATTGACCCACTAAGCAAAATAACATCGCAATCTTGTTATATTGTTGTTACTCGTTAGTCGTTACATTGTTATGTTGTCCAAAAAGGATTTGTTTCGGCGCAACTACGGAACCTCCTGGTCGTAATGTCCGCCAACATCAAGGTTAATTGAATAAAATATAATTTGTTCTTTTAAAATGTGTAATAACAAAAAAAACTCCTTGCAACCATGCATATATATGATGCGTGAAACAAAAAATAATTTTATCAGAGTCGTTAAAGTGATATTCAAGTCGTTAATTTTTTCAAGTATGCTGGGATGATTTTGGTGAAATATGGAGTACTAGCTGACCCGGCAAATTTCATACTGCCTCATAATGTCATTTTTGTCTTGATATTGAAAATGGCCGCCACTGCTATGCTGTAGAGTTTAGTCTCTTTCATTTCTCGGGTCTATGATTTGAATTGACATCAATATCATTAGGTGAGTTCGAGTTTCCGCTCTTCGTGCTCAGAGTGTTTAGAGCGAAAACTCGAACGCGCCTATTGAATTTACTCAATGACATTGACATTAGTTTGTTTTGTCACGGAAAGGTGACACGTGACATCCCGAATGAAAAGTTGTGTTTTCATTTTTTTCGGCGGGTTTTCCAGCTTTTCTCGCCATTAAAACAATCCCAAGACTTAAACGAACAATTCAAAAAAAAAATTGACACAAATTGCCCCAGCCGTTCTCAAGTTATTGATCCTCCAGAAGAAATCGGTACTCATTTTTATATATTAAGATATGGTGTAAAAAGGCGCGTGAATGAATCAAGTACGCATTCGCATTCAGAGAGATTTGCAAATTGGTATGAACACTTACCTTATGATGACATCCATATCATATATTATTGTCCACACGCATGTCAATTCAGCGGCAGCCAGTGTAAGATAGGTACTTCTCACAATCAAAATTAAAAGAACGAACTGATGAAAGGAAAAGCAAAAGATGCTCCTGTTTTTGATTTTATAAATTAAGGGCTTTTTTTAAGTCTTAACGGCACCGGTATGTTATTGCTAGAAATTTAACAAACAGCTTTGTTGCGAAATTCGCTATAACTTTCAGTGCGTTTTCATAAGGAACTCTGATCAATGAAACAATTCCGTTACAATCAACCTTTTCAGGGATGTGGACAAGCTAGTGTTATTTGATAATGTTTCCGTTTTATAAACGTTATTTGTACATAACGTAACCAAATTCAACTATATAACAACATCTCAAACGATGTTAGTTACAAAACGTATTTCACAATAATGTGTCTGTACCAGCCAGTCCAACTGATATTGTATCGATTACATACTCAAAATTCACATCCCATGAACGTTATTTTTTGACGTTCAAGAAAATCGTTATTGTTTCATAAATGAATTGTTCCAAAAATAACGTTTTTCAAGTTCCCCTAAATTAACGGTATCAAACGTCGCAAAGAAGTTTCCTTCCAACAAATACACCATTGATGTATTTAGTAGAAACTATTGTTGAAGAAAGAAAACAGACCTCTATGTCTGGTTTGTTATTGCATCTTCTATGACTAAGTCCTCCGGGTCCTCGATATACAGCAAATGCCAAACAACTTTCGATTCACGACATAATTGCCACATATTATGTGATTTGCAGGTGACCAAATTTGGCCACCAGCAAACATTATAAGAACGTGCTTGGTGGCAATCATGACGTAGATCGAAAGCTTTTTGGCATTTGCTATAGTTCTATTCGATTACATTGATTTTACTGCCTCAAATTAGTGAACCACATTTTTTTCCTAACTCTACGAGCTTGAACGGGACGGTAATGACAGACCAAACTGGAATGGTCTCATGATACCATACTTCATGAAAATGCTATTATATATGTATTGTTTCAATACATATAATAGCGCTCGATGTGTGAAAAGATCAAAACTTTGGATTTTGATAACTCTCGTATTAAATTTATGCATTATGTTTCAAAATCGCAAAAGTGATATATTATGTATCATTATTTTCAGGAAGCAAAAGAAGTATGACTAAAAAGTTGTATCGGTATTTGAAAAAAAAAAGTTTATGATGGTTGCGAGAATTCGAAACGTCGAATATCAATTTCGACCATGCTACTTGAGAAGCAAAAAAGACCAACTGAGAATGTGTCTATTTGCTTTTCAATTATTTTCAAATTATTTATTACAAAATAAAAAAGGATTTCGAAAAAATCGGTTATTATTCTGGATATCTTTGGAAGTCTTATTCGGAATTTTCCAAGTTTCGAAGCGACCATATACTCATATAAATATATGTATATGGAAGCGACATTTTTTTGTGATTCAAACTGTGCAATTTTGCCTCCATTTAACTGTTGTTTGAGTGAAGGATTCAACCGAGGATTGAACCATTAACGTTGTATCTCTCATGGTTAACGAGATTACCAGTAATATAAGTGAAATTGTTACACCTTTCAAATACAAATAAACATAAGTTTTTGTACTTTTTCACAGATGATAATTGTTTTCCCATGATAAATTGCCCCTGGCAATTCACATGAAACTTTTCAACATTCATAATTTTTCTACAGGACCAATATTAACAGAGATCTAAGTATGTAAGCCTGAAATAGGCGCGTATTTTGACATGATGAATAGAGTAAAGTAGCTGGATAACAAAGTGTACTAAATATTAAAAGTTGGACCAGTCGCTCGAAAGCGCGCGAAACCGGCTCCACTTTTCCACCATGGTCACAATTTGTACAATATACAGTTGTTTAACTTTCTGTCGGCTTCTTTGAAAATCGTGTATCTAAAGCGATTTGCCAAAATTCCTAAAATCATAAAGAAAATCAAACCCAGAACAGGTTTTACGAGGGAAACAAGTAGGAAAAAAGGCTATCAATTTTCAAGCGGTGTACGAAACTCCAACGACGTATCTCAGCCGGAATTTCCGATCGGCGACACCTGGTATTATGTTGGAACCAGAGCGGAACTGGGAATGTGGCAAGCCGGAACCACTTTGGACGACGAGTGAACCTTCTTGTCTTAAGTTGATATTCGGTGTGCATGGTTCTTTGGGACAGCCTGGGTCACATTAGTTCGGGACTTTTCTGGCCACTTTGAACAATTTTTGCTGGGCGGGTTTCTTTGGACGGTATGCTTTGACCACGCGGTGATACGGTTTTTCATCAATAGCCGACGACAAGTGACTCATTGTATATTAGTAAACTTTGCTGGATAATCACTATGTGAAGGAATATGTGTCCTACAAACGTTTTTCAAGTGAATATAATAATAATATTATAGCTGTGTGTTTGTTATCCTCCACTAGTGCACACAAAACTGCACTTTTCTACCATGCGGCGTTTGTTATGCTGATTGTGCAAGTAGTGTAGAGTGTTTGTTATATTAGGGTAGGTTGCCTATTACTGCACTCGATACTCCAGGTCAAGAGGAGGTGTGACAAGTGCAGCGTAGTGTAGAATAGGGTGGGGAGCTTATTTCGTGTATTTTATAAACAAACCATGTCTTAAAACCTGACTTATAATAAAGATAAACGAACAAAAAGGAAAGTTTGTAGCGAAGAATCAGTGTATATTTTATCAAATGAATTGAAATGGGTTATGAAAATGAATGTAAACAGTCATACGATAAAGACTCGGATCAAACATATGAAATCGTTTCATCCACTCAAGAGATACAATTAGAAAGATGCGAAACATGGAAGCTTTTGTATCAATTTATATTTTTCATTCTTATTCAATTTCTTTTTCTGTGACTTGGATTTGGAATTCGCAACACTTCTCATAAACTCTCAAAAATCAACATAGCAGCAATCTCGATCATGATCCCAAGCCAAGCTGCAGTGGCTTATCTGGTAGAGTGATATATGCTAGCCTGAATCCAACCCAACCCAAAACTGTTGATAGAGTATTAACTAAATTGTAGATATCAAGATAATTCGCTGAATAAAGCTCTGCCAATGCGAAAATGCTTTTTGAATCCAATATCCGCATAGGCAGGTACCAAAAGCACTCTACGTCTCAAAAAAATCTCCTTATACAGTTTTGCTTTTTCTGCGGTAAAGAATATTTAAAATATTATCACGGTTAAGCTGTCTTCAAAATCAGAACTTCTAGATGAGATTCATCATCATCGTCGCAAACTTCAGACAATAATATAGTCCCAAATCCATAATACTTTATTTTACTATACAAATCATCCATCGTTCAAACAGTTGTTTTGTTTGTTTATTTTTTAGGTTAGAAGTTAGATTAGAATATCTGCAGAAACTGCACAAACGCGTTTGTTGAATCTCCTTTACACTGACAGCCATGACTTACACCAGCATTCTGCACTACCCTACTCTACACCAAAATAACAAACACACCTAATGATTTCGATTTTTTTGTCTGTAGTTTCGAAACGTCTCAAGCGATTTTAAATAACATTTTCAAAGTTGTATTGAATATCTAGATCGCTTTTACTCATACACCCATCTATCTAGATATCGGGAAAGATTTTCAGAGATACTTCTATACGGCAACATCGCTAGGTGTGTTGACATTGTTGACAACGACATCCCGCATTCGATAAGTTAATTCGGTTTAGCTCCGTTGTAGTCTATTTCCTACTATCTCATACAAAAAGAGAGAGAACGTGCTCGTTACTCGGTGCAAGTTCACTCACCTTTGATAACGTAACCTTCCAGAATCCGTCTGTCTGCGAAAGCCTCGTTGGTTTTGGAATTTGGATTGAGTTTGAGACTGATTCTAGAAAATACCCGACTACACGTGTGAGTTGACTGAGGATAAAAGTCGTTCGTTGTTGAAGATTGAAGAAAACTTTTATTCAATCATCATGGTAAGTACCTAACTATAGACATTTGCTGAAATTGTAGGTATGAACTGGACCGGCAGGAGGGATTTATTATTTCCACTACTAAGTACTCTTGGTCTTCGTACAGTTTTGGAATTAGAATAAGATAGTTCAGAGATCCACCTTTAATCTATAATCTGTGTTATTTATAGGCCAATTTATTTAATTCTAGTACCAATTCAGAAATCAATTATTAGGTAAGGCTGTTCCAACAAGTCATTAGAACCGTTCCAGAATGGGGGGTTTCCAGTTATTCAATTAATTTTCAATCTTGGCAAAAACGTTCAACTTGTCAAATATTATGTGGGCCATTGGAATTTACTGGTTTGGTTTTATGGGGGTTGGAACAAAGGTTATCGTTTTGACCTCTATTTTGTCTTTATTCAATAACTTGACAAATATTCTGTTTCACCAAAAAGTATGTTCCACCTGAATGACCTGAAAAAAATGCACTGCTGCACGATACAAGTAAGTTGTACCTGATTCTCGACCTGATTAGTGAATCGAAGAATCTAATCTAATACCTACATTACTCACTGATATAATTTGCCCTCCAAGGTGCCTACACTTCCCACATGCGCATCACGTGTCACAATTCTATATTGTACAATTATTTTATCATCACAGCATCAGAAGGGTACTAAGACTAAGGGTAGTCTAGTTCTTGGGATGCAGTCAAATTGTCCTTACGTTTAGATTGGTGAAAACAAAACCCTTTTTTGGAAATGTTTATTCTCTTCATTAGAACATCTTTAAATTTAAGTATACAGTGTGTTCAAGATAAGGACACGGATAAGGATGTCTATCATGGGGATCTTGAAAACCGTGCGAGATACAAGGTCGGTTAAATGGAGGCAAAGTTGCGTATTTTGATGCTTAACAAAATGCCGTTTTAAAAGCCAAGAAATTCCGACCAAGTCCGAAATTATCCGAAAAAAAACCGAAATTTCTCAAAATTGTTTTCATTTTTTTCTGACCACATTTGAAGAGATATTTTGAAATGAATGGAACTTCTTCATTGCCACTTTTTGCCCTTTACAAAATAGCGTTATTAAATTGAAGAACGGCTTTGTTACATTAATAATTTGAATTTATAGATGTCCTGATGAAGGGAGTTGAACATTTCCAAAAGCTCGAATTCGTAGTCTGAGGAGATTGCTCTTTTACAATTATTATTTCTCTACATTTTTGCTGGTTCCACAGCAAAAGTACCAAATAACTTGATTTTATACAAAAAAATCGTTTTGGATAGTAGTCGCTAAGTCGCTAGTCGCACAAAATGAGCTAGTGACTGGTTAAACTTACACAGTACACATACTCATACTACCTACATAAGGCTAACTTTCCATTCTAAAAAATAGACACTGAGTCACTTTTCCTTAAAAATAATACCTATTATCAGGGTAGACAGTCTATCTCAATGGTAATCTTAAAAATTAGGAGGTTTGCCAACCTTTCACCCATTGGGTGTCGTGTCTCAATCAGCTGATATATTTATTTCAGGTTCGACGCAACCCTTAATACTCCCATCAATAGTTTTGAACTTTTGCTCAAATTTTGTTAGTTTTACGGGAGGATCAGTCTATGAAGTTTTATTTTCATTTTAATTATGTAAATATAATTATTCATCTAATTCTAATTAACTTTAACTCTCATTCGGGTGTCAATAACTGTCAGACCTAAGAGTAATCCCTAGTTTACATTCCATTTCACTTCGGAGTGGAAGTGACAGATTTCCGCTTGCCAAACGGAAATCATAGGCTATATACAGTGTGGGCCAAATTAAGTTAGAACATAGTTTGATCCTTGATAACTTTTTTTTTGTTTATGGATTTTGATGAATTTTGGATATGATATTGGTCAATGTCAATAGGTTCTAAAATTTCGAATTTTGGGCAGAACCGGACCCACGACCTTTTTATGTAATTGCTGCATTTAAGCTCGTTGCAAAATCGAACTGCGCTACAGATCAATTGATATATTTCTTGGGAAGGACATCAGTGGGAAAAGGTATCCCAATAATATCAATATTTTAGAACCATATCCTACGAAACGATTTTTTTCTCTGTATAATGGTGCTTTTCGGCACTAAAACTTTTTCATTTTATTTTGATCAAAGTTTCTTGAAATTCTATAGCAACGTGGATTGTTTGAGACATTTTTGAGATTCTGGAGTTTGCCTGTTCGATTTTAAATGAGTAGACACGGGTCTATCTTTGAAAGATAAAATCTCGATTAAACGATTAATGGAAAAAAATATGGGTGCACGAAAATGTCTGGGCCCCTTCAAATTACCGAGTAAGATTCAACGAAGTTTATTCAACGAAAATAGTAGTTTACGTTTCTAAGCCGGTAAATTACTTTAAATTACGAGTCATTATATTTATGGACGAGGCGACGAAGGAGCCGATTCCAGAATTTCTAGACGTTTTTTGGAAATATGAAAAATATGAGCATTAGTAAGTACTGATGCCATTGATGTTTAAAAAATCAACGCCACAGAATATATTATCGTTGTCCGTCTGTCGTATTGACTGTAATTACTCTTTCTCTCTCAATGGGGTAATTAAGCCCCGCCTCGTTTTCGATCATATTATAGTGAATTTTGCGTTTTCTTTTTTTATTTCTTTAGTATATTTTTGGGTATTTCGGAAATTTTTTTTCGCTGATGACTTTCAAAATGCTGTCTAGAATACGTATATAAAATTTCAAGACATCTGAAAATATATGCAGATTGTCCATTCTAAAATGTCAACAAATCGACCAATATCTAACAAACAATCCACGTTGCTATGAAATCTCAAGAAACTCTGATCAAAATGAAATGAAATACTGTCTGTTCATGGCTTTCCTGCGGTTACGTCATACTTTTCCGTCTCTCTCTTACACATTGAAAAAAAAATCACGTACGTCTGGACAAGGGTCTTTCGGATCAATTTGACAAATGTCACATGTCACATGTGAAGCGATCAATCTATGACATACTGCCAAAACTCAACTACTGTGACGTGACCGCAGGAATGCCATGAACAGACTGTAGTTTTGATGCCGACAAGCACTATCATACAGAAAATAAAATGTTTCATAGGTTATGGTTCTAGAAAATTGATATTTTCAGGATACTTTCTCACACTAATGCCCTTCTCAAAAAATACAGGGTGTCCGGAAATGATGAGCAAAAAACTCAGTTGAGAATTCTAGACCCAAAATAAGTGCTACCTCTTTCTATAACATTTCTTCAAAAACTGTTAATTAACGGAGAGAGGTTGAAGTTGAATTTTATTTGCAGTTTTTTTGCAATACTTTTTGCCACGCTCATAATATTTTGGCGAAATCTCGTATTTGGGACGAGGAATTCAAATTTGCTCACAGTTTTATATGAATGCTCCCAACTTTGTTGTGCTACACTTTTGACTGAATATTTTTATTCTCTCAACATAAATCTAACCGTTTTCGAGAAAAACGCTGAAATGACTGCTTGCATGTGATAAATACAAAATCATTCTAATTTATTATCAACTTTAAGCATAGCAGGCTCTGGAAAGTAATAGTGGTCAATGATAAATACTAAAAATAATGCTAAATACAGAGAGGTTTTTCAACAAAATCATAAGGTTAAAATATATAAGTTACTACAACAATGAACTAAACATTCAAATCAAAGGTTCAAAGTGACGTCCTTTCTCTTCAATGCATAAATTAATTCTTCTTGAAAAATTCCGACTAACTGTATGGAATATTCCTCGGAATTTTCCATCCTTTTGTTTGATGACCTCACAATGAGCAACAAAATGTCTCTCAGCTCTTTGACGCTATTCACAGGTGTCCTGTATACAAGCGTCTTCAGATAGCCCCAAAAAAAGAAATCCATTGGGTTCAAGTCAGGGGATCTAGGGGCCCACTGTACACTATTCACCTTTCAGGAAAAGTTTCACTTAGGAATTTATGACCGCTAACCTAAAGTGCGGTGGTGGGCCTTCTTGAAGCAGCCACCAATGTTGCTTAATCCGATGGGTACATCTTCCAATAGAATAGGTAATTGGTTTCTTAAAAAATCCAAGTTGACATCATCATTGAGTCTTTGTGGAATTAATATGGACAAATTAATAATTAGTCCCCTACAATACCGGCCTGGATTTGGGCATAATGAGCAGGATCGTTGGCAAATAAGGCTTGCACGTTTTGGTAGTGGATATAGGTTTTGTTCGCGAATTGTTTCATGTACCTCTTTGGAATGCCCTCCTGGATACCAATTTGTCTAACACTTAAATTGGGAGTGTTCTCTATTGAATTCAAAATACGTACTTCTGCTTCTACGGTTCTGGTATTCCGTACTCTACATCATCTACATCATAAATTTTAGTTTTAAATGATCCAAATTCTCCTAGTCTTCGATGGATAGTGGTGAACATTCGCGATTGGGGTAGGTTTCTATTTGGAAATTCTTCGCGATACAAACAGCGTGCTGCATTACCAGCAGCTAAACCGTAATAATAATGGATGCTCCGCAACTCGTTAGAGTAATTGTTCAATATTTTCTGATTAAAATAATGATTACAAAATACAAAATACTATTTGTCAAACTAATTCTCCACAAACTTGTTTCTACGGCAACTATAGCGCATGTTTCTAAAGCATGCTATGTTAAGTTAAGGTTGAAAATAAATAAAATTATTTCGTATTTATCATATGCAATTAAAGTTATTTTAGCGTTTTTCTCGAAAACGGTTAGGTTTATTGAAACAAAAGAAGTACACCTTTTTCATGTCAAATAAAAATATCCAGTGAAAAGCGCATACAATCTCGCATACAGTGAAGCACAAAAAAGTTGGGATCATTCATATCAAAGTATAAACTCGTATTTGGCGCCCTCTACAAAATGCGAGAAAACGGTAAGGTGAAATTTGAAGTTCTCTTTTCGTTAAAGCCCCAGATACGAGATTTCGTTAAATTATTATGAACGTGGCAAAAGGTATTGCGGAAAAACTGCAAATAAAATTTAACTTCAATACCTTGTAACCAGTATATCAGTTGGTCTGTGAGTAGCGTAGTTCGTATTTGCAACGAGTTCAAATGCACCAATTTCAAAAAAGCGTTCTTAATTCGGTACTGGCTAAAATTCGGAAGCTCAATGTAAGGGTAACAACAACAAGGGTAACAGAAGATATTGACTAATATCATATCCAAAAATAATCAAAATCCATACACAAACAAAAAAGTTATCAAGCGTCAAATTATGTTCTAACTTGATTTGGCCCACAGTGCACATTGAATTTGGCGTAAGCGTGATTTTGAGCATACATTCCTTGTAGATGGTAGCATAAGATTCAAGTCCGACACTGCATCATTAGTGAATTGGGTAATTATGATAAATGGAATGAAACAAATTTTAAACTCTTCTTTAGTTTGGTACACATTTCATAAAAGGACGTGAATTTTTTAGATTACAAATTTAAAATAAGCACTCAATTTTTTGGTTCAGTAATAACACACTTTCAGAAGTATCATAAGCTTCAACATAATCCAGAACTCACTCATCGAGTATCGAGGCTTTTGGAAATTTCACACAAATAATAAAAATAATACCTTTTTCTTTTTCTTGTAGAGTGGAACTTTGAAAAAATTAGTACCTCTTTTTGACCGTGTTCTCATCAAAAAGGCCGAAGCCATTACCAAAACAAAAGGAGGCATCGTCATTCCAGAAAAGGCTCAAGGTAAAATTCTCGAAGGAACTGTTGTAGCTGTGGGTCCAGGACAAAGAAAAGATGTGAGTATTTCAATTATTCATTTTTTAAAATACCATTTTCACACTGAAACAATTTTTCGCAGGTATTTTTTTTTAATTTTTTTTTTTTTTTTGAAACTTGAATGGTTATTTTTTACAGTTGATGTATTGGAGAAAAATTGCATTTATAGTTACAGAGATTTTATGTCAGCTTCAATAATAATCTTGATGAGTGGAACTTTTCAAAGGTTTTTTTATTGTTTTGAAATATCTGGAACAGAATGGGGGTTTCTAAACATGTTATTTTTAGTCTTTACTGACAGGCGCAGAATCTTATAGGGTCGTACGAGATTACATATTTTAATTTTGGTTTTTTCATTTTTTATATTTTGGCGGAGGCTTGGCCAAACTTGGTGGGGGGTATGCCTATTATGCCTATACACCCTAAACGTCCCCATGTTTTGAAATCTTTTTCAAGATTTGACAAAAATGGATATTTCTACTTGAACTTCTGTAATTTTTTTCAACTCAATGATTCTGTATTTTTGGTCTCTGAAAAAGAAGTTTTGGAAACATGAGAAGAGTCACACGAGTGGAAATGGGTATTTTTGTAAATTGTTTAAAAAGATTTTAGAAAATCGGGGATGTTTTAGAGCGCTGGTCTATGTCATCAATGAAATATCTTCTAAATGAGCCTATCAACAATACAGGGTGAGTCATTGAAACGGGAACTCTAAATACGCCTAAACCGTTAAAGATATCGAAATGAGCAGAACGGATGCCCCGGTGCAGTTTGCGAAAGTGTTTTTGATTATACAGGGTGTATCATTTTTGCAGAGCAGACATCAACATAGTTTTTTTAAATGGCCTGTTTATCTTGAAATATTTGAATTTGTACCTTCTCGGGCATCTCAAATCCGTTTAGTTTTTGTAATTCGCTTCAATCGTTCGTCGAAATTATTCCACTTTTTCTAGAAATTGATGCTTTTGCAACCATTGATTGAAGATACCAAAGAGCACTTGGTTTTTTGAGATATCAAGTTAAGGCTTTGCCAATGTTTAAGCAAGTGCCTTGGGTATGTTTTGGTGGCAATGCCGTCGATTTGCATTATGGTACCACTTTGCTGTGACACTTCAATGTTGGTTAACTTCAAAGCAGCACTACCTGATTTTTCCAAATAGCACCCCTTGTATTTTGTTACTTGGTCGCGTTCAGCTTGTCATTTTACGCATTTTTTACACTACAAGTTTTTTTTTAAACAGTCGAGAGTTTGGGAGATAATTTTGTTTTCTGAAAAACTCAACAAATCCTATCAAAACGTGCCATGAAAATCAGTTTTTCTACATATCATCGTCAAAGTGACAATGTAAACAATTTTTGTGATTTACAGTTGAATGTTCTCGCTATTTATTTGTTATATCTCAATATAAATAACTTTTGAGATCCTTGTTTCGTCAATCTAAGTTTCTTTGATCTCTGTTAGTTTCAAGAGGCATACAGTAAATGCTATTTTGACGATGGTATGTAAAAAAAAATCAATTTCCATGGCACGTTCAGAGAGTTTTCGATAGGATTTCTTGAGTTTCTCAGAAATACAAACTTATCTCCTGAACTCCCAACTTTTGGAATAAACTTGTAGAATGAAAAATACGTAAAATGACGATGAATGTGACAAAGTAACAAAAAAACTAAATACAGGGGGTGCTATTTGAAAAAAATAAGTTAAATGGAGCTTTGAAGTCTACCAACATTGAGGTGTCACAGCAAAGTGCTACCATAATGCATATCGACGGCATTGCCACCATAAAATATCCAAGGCAATTGCTTATACACTAGCAAAGTCTGGATTTGATATCTCAAAAACCAAGTGCTCTCCGGTATCTTTGATCTATGCTTGCAAACGGACCAATTTTTATAAAAAGTGGAATACCTTTTTCAACGGTTGATGCGAAGAGATACCATCGTTTTTCAGAAATCGCGTTATCCGAAATCCCATTTATTACCGCTTCGAGTGAGATCGGAATGCTCGTGAATCTTCGGATATCCTCTTTGTCCGAAATCCCGTTTTGGTGCATCAGAGTGAAATCGACTGAGAGAGATAGATATATGGCCAGTATGATGAAATTATTTTCTCTTATTTTTTCATTCATAAAACGATTCCCAAGCAAGGTTGCCAATGTATAAAGTACAATCATAAACATGATTATAGAGTTAAGCTTATCGACATGATCTTGTTATGAATCACCTATGATCTATTAAAAAGTGTGTGCGCTTTTGGAAAGAGTAATTGGATCCAGGCCGATCATCATCTGTGTGGTCTTTGTCATCTAATCACTCTCCGGAAGCGCTTTATGAACATAAAAAATAAAAAAGTGTAGTTATTGGTTGCTTATTCGATTTTTTACAAAACATCCAAGCAGTCGTTGGACCGAGAGCTGGACCCATTAGATTGACCCACAAATGATTGCAAAAAAAAAACTAAGTCTAGTGATTGTTAGAATAAATTAAAAACAAAAATAATAAACTTAACATTTCTAGGTAAAATTCAATCCAATGTTTTCAACGAGAAATACGAGATATTTTAATGCGGTTTGAAGATTTTTGAAGCTAATTTCGTCCGGATATGAAGCTGCATGAATGAAATGGACCTTTCCTAAATACAAATAACAATGATTGTGATCCATATAGATCGCAGATAAACATTTTTGCATAATACGCTTATGGTTAACAGCTATACCTAGAGACTTTCATTCTTGAGAAAATTATACCTATAATGACTCATTTAGATCCAAATCCCAAATTTTAATCACTACTCTCTATTACTGGATGTCAGATGGGGTATCGATATATTTTGTAAAATAGTATTTCCGTTTTAGTTTTATTGTACGTAATTATCTTTTTCGCAAATTCAAAGCCTGTTTTAGCTTTTTAATTGTTTCGCGACATGCATAAAAAAAGGCTCGGGAATCATATACTTAAGACCAAAATTAACCCGAACCGCAAATTTCAATCAAGACTCAAGATCACTAAAAAGTATTTGTAAATTTGTCTTGATTAAGATTTTTCATTATGGGTTACGAAAAATATTATTCAGTTACTCTTCTGAAATTATGATAGCGGTTGGTACCTGAACCTGGGTACCTCTTTTATTTGATTTTCTTCCTCTCTGAATCTGATAGTTTTCTTCTTTACACGAGCGTCTCAAAAAGTGTTTTATAAAATCATCACATATTCCTGAAGTCAAAATAAGCCGATTCAAAACAACCTGCCTTTCTTTGAAAATGACTCGTTTTCGACTTAAAACTTTACTACCCTGTATCACGAAAACGGAGAAATTTTGGACAGAGGCAAGTTGCTTTAAATCGGCTTATTTTGACCTCGGGAATATGAGTTAATTTTATAAAAATAATTTTTCAAAAAGTTCGTGTAAAGAAGCAATTTTCCTGTGTGGCATGGAACTCTTTAAATGGAAATACATATCTCGAAAACCGCTAACTTGAGCGAACTTTGACAAGAGTACCTTATTTACTTGAAATCGTCTGGAGAATCTTTTCATCCAATAAAAGATTCAAAAAATAACTGAGAAAATGGTTATGGAATTCCAAACCACAAAATGTAAAGTGTAGGGCGCCCTCTAGCGGTCACAGTGAAACGGACTTCATAATCGAATTTCTCATACCACAAAACCCCAGTAGGCCAAGGCAATATGTGGAAAAGTGTCCAAAATAATGACAAAATTCAATTGTTAATTTTAAACTTGATCACCCCGTATCTCGGAAATGGTGACATTTCGGTCTGAGGTGCGTTGCGTTAAATCGGCTTATTTTGACCTCAGCAACATGTGGTAGGATTTTGTACAGACCTTTTAGAGACACCCTGTATAATCAACAACTTATAACAATATCAACATTTATAAAGATAGTCAACATTCAAAATGTTCTGCTTCAATCTCATCTCTCAATCTCATTAAACTAAACAATAATACAATATTTGCAGGAGCCGTTAAACTCCAAAGTTGACAAATTCCACTCCCAACACTCAAACAGATAAATGATAAATATATTATGCACTCAAATATAGCCGTTACGCGTAGAATTTGAAATTTTGGCAATTGATCAGATGGACAGGAATCGCAAAAGTGGAAAAACGGTTCACCTCACTGAGATCATTTATCTATCCCACTCTTCGTTTATCTCTTTCCAACTAATTGTAGAAGACGTTCGGATAAATGGAATATCTGAAAAAACGAGAGCTGCCGATCGTGACACGAGCATGAGATAAATGGGATTTCAGACAAACGCATCGTTCCCGATGCGAATTGCAAAAACTAAACGGATTTGAGATGCCTTAAAAGATACAAATTCAAATTCAAATGTTGATGCCCAAGGTTAATATTGATAGTAATAAGGTTGCGTCGTTATCCGTTCGGCTGTCGGACGAATCAGAATTCAGACAAAAATAACGGCAGTCGGCTTCGATTAGAATCTGAAATTCAAATATCATCTGAAAAAAAGATGAAATATGATTCACACTTGACAATGAGAAGATATTTCACTGTATACCAAAAGCTGTGTAATAACTCAAACACGTTTAAAAACGGCCAAAACTCGGTAAAAAAACTTTTAAGACCCTGAAATACGGATATGTTAATACATTAAGATGACAGACCTTTGACAGGTACGTCGATGATGGAGCTCGGTGACGTCACCAATATGGGATAGATACGGTTTAACATTCGTGCATCTCCGATCACATAACACCTACAGTATAATGGAAACTGCAATGATAAAGGTTGTTGGAGTGTTTTGAGTTTTGACGTTATAAAGTGGCGCCCTACAATGCTTGTTTGGATGACCACATAAACCACATGACAGGATATGGTCAAACAGAAATCTACGTTAGCATACAGCGCCATCTGCAGGTTTCTGTCGCAGTTATATTTTTGCGGCAATTTCAAATGCTTATAATTTTTTTGAGCTTTTGTTTCTGGTTTTAAAATATGTATGTATATTTATCTCACATTAAGAAATAGATATGTTTTCAATCAAAATTTTCCAAACACTATTTCAATGATGAATGGTTTGGAGAAAGTTGTTTTTATGGTGTTTTTACTTCTTTTCACTATTACATGGTGATAATACCCACAAGAGTGCAAGTATCTGGAATATTCATTTCAAAATGTATACACTCTTGTTATTCTTATTCACCCAATGTTAGAATAGTACCTATTGGTGCCGACTGTTTCATTCGTTTTCAAATGATAAAACAAACATTATGAGATCAATTGGAATGTCCAACTTTATTTTTGCTACCTATTTCTTGCACGATGCCAAGTTTCCATTCAAAATATACGTGATTTTTATCTTCTTGAGTTATTATTTTCCAAGACAACTCGGTTTCACAAAAATCAATTATATTTTTGTTTTTTTCACCTTCAAACAAATTAGCGGGCGGAGCGGCAAAGATAAAATTCCAACATCGATTAAATAGGAATCACACCTTAGTAATCATCAAAAAATAACTTTCCCACAACTAAAAATATTCTAGAATTATGATAAAGTTGAAAAAAATATCGATCAAAGTATTTATTTCGTAATAATTGGATTGTAAATTACCATATTTTAAAACCAGAAGGATCCTTGATATCACACACCAAATAAGATGTATAGATTTGTTCATAGGTCTTATTCTGCAGTGATGGATTCCGCATTTCACAAATCTACTTTGCGAAAGGTACCGCATTATCCTTGGGGAATCTATGTCTCTTACTTGCTAAATCATGACAATTAGGAATCACACAAAAGCTGTTATAACGACGTTTCTGATCACACTCCATTTTCAAAAAGTTTACATTAACATAGATGAAATTGAATAACTTATAATAAGAACTTTCGACAATGACAACTAGTGCTATGATGACAACAAACATTGCTTATCAACCGATCAACCAATCAGGGACAAGGCAGCAAACAAATTCTAGCGTCGCGGTGGATGTTTGGCGAATTACCATTTTCATGTATTACTGGTTGCTGGTTAAAAACATGTCACAAGTTGCCATTTGACTTTCCTTTATATTGTGGGTGTTATGTGTTTCCGATTCCCTAGTTACGGCGCAACCTTTACATAATATCAATTATTTAATTAACCTTGGTTGATGCCTGCTCTGCAAAAATGATACATCCTGTTTATTGAAAAACATTTTTACAAACTGCACTGGGGCATCCTGTATTCAAATCCATTTTGCTCATGTCACCGCAACTGCGGACAAGAGGACAAATCGACCAAAAAATGTCAAATATCATTCTTGATTAAAAAGTTTGCATGTCGAAAAAATAGGAATCAACTCAACAATTATTACTGCATTTTTTTTACATGCCGGAGCAGCTCTGGGCCTGGGCCGCTCGGGGTGACACAGAGCTGCTCCGGAATGTAAAAATGATGTAAAATGAATGCAGCAAATGCAAAAACTTAAAATTATACAAGTGCAAACAACCAGTTTCTGGTGAGCGGTATTCATTAGAGCTTGTTATTTTCAATACATTGTTGTGATTGATTTGTTATTTTATGGATAACGAGACGAATTGATTTTTAATGCTAATGATTAACTTGACAGCAATTTAGCAGAAAATCTTTATTATTGAATATTTTTTCATGAAGTTTGGTAAAGGGGACGGGACATTTTTCTAAAAAACAGAAATATTGACTGGACTTTTCACCGGCTGGAAGTGATCTGGTGGTCCTTCTCTGTTATCTGTTGTATTTTATGTGAAGATATGTTAACAACATTTTGTGTACGAAACTATTCAATAGTCTTATTTTTTCTTATCACGTTATAAAACAAATTTTCTCTAGGATGGAGGTCATATCCCGGTGGCAGTTCAAGTAGGAGAACGTGTACTACTACCCGAATATGGAGGCACCAAGGTTGACGTTTCCGAAAATGTCGAATACCACCTTTATAGAGAAACAGACATTCTTGCGAAACTTGATTCGTAAACTGAACTGAAATTTACACAAAGTCTGGGAACGTTGCTTTTATGTGGTTCTCAAATGTGATCTGTTATCAAAGTTGTTGATATATTTCTCTCCAGCTAATATTTTCATTGGCTGTTTATATTTTGTATGGGAAAAATAAATAATCCATGTGTATTTGAATGCTTTTCCATTATGTGCATTTAGAAATATGTGGGCGTTTGTAGATGTTTAGTAGTTAATTTAGTTTGTATTGAATATATTGTTTACAAATGGCATGTTTCAATTTTTGTTCTAACAGCTGCAGATTTCACATTCATCTGATGCTGTACATTACTACACTCTATTCACATCCAAAAGTCACCAATCGTAAACTACTCGTGATCAAACAGAGGGAAACGATTTAAAGGTCACGTGAGATAAACCAACACATGTGATCAGCTCAATCGTTTCTCCATGTCTAATCATGTGGAGTTTGTTTACTTTGGGTGACTTTTGGTTGTGAATAAAGTGTAGTATAACAAATGGGTCATACCCATGATACTAAAACACAAAAGATATGATCAAGAGGCTCGTTCAGCATATTTTTACCACTACATATTTTCAAAAGCGTATTGTATTCAGTACTTGTGCAAAATCTCATATTTTCAGAGCTCGTTTTCATATGTAAATAAATTATCAAAACCTTGGAAATTTGAAACGCTCCGAGCTCGACCAATGACGTTACTGCACTCGTCGCGTCTATCCCGGTGTGAACACTGAACAGTGTCGCCGGTCGATACAAGCGATGTTCTCAACTGTCAGTTTGGAATATTTTTTTGTCCGCATTATACATTTTTCATCACAAATCATCATCAGATCCGCAGTACTACAGGGTGCCCAGTAAGTATATGGCATAATTTCGATAGCGTATAGGGGAGGTCAAAACAACCCTAGTTTGTCATAAAACTTTTTTTTCCAAAGTGCCTCCTAACGTTGATACAAGGTGAGTTCGAGTATTCGCTCCGAGCGCGAAATTGTCCATTTAAGCGCGTACAATTTTTGGCGCTCCGAGTGTTCAGATCAAATACTCGAACTCACCTACAGAGGCCTTAAATGGGTATCCTTCGATTTAACTTGCCACCAAACCTTTTTGGGCCCAATTTTTGACAGGCGTCATTTTACAAATTTGAAAACTACTTTTTCAAATACTCTGACCTTTTCTCAGTAAAAAAAGTGCTCCTCTTTTTTTCCGATAAAACCAACTGTTTTCGAGAAAAATAGGTTTTTGTTTTACACCCTATTGCAATGATACACTAAAATACTACTGCGAGACACTAGTTGTGGTTATTGTTGGTTTTGAAAAACTTTTTGATACACTTGGAGTGATTGACTGTACTAGAATTAGTTAAAAATTGAAAAAAAAAATAAAATTTTCAAAACATTTCTAGTAAATTTATTATTTTTTTTTCTAATTTACCAATTCTTGTACAGTTAACCACTCTAAGAGTATCAAAAAGTTTTTCAATAACAACAACTAGAACACCTTTTTTGTTGAGAAACGGTCACAGTATTTCAAAAAGTAGTTTTCAGCTCTGTAAAATGACACCTGGCCAAAACTGGGCCCAATAGGTCTGGTGGGAAGTCCGTTCCTGGTTCCTCCTACGATTTAAAATATTGATTTTACTATGGTCTTGAGAGTCTTCATGGCCTACACAACATACTAAAATTTCATCAAATTATACAAGCCGGATCAAAAATAAGAGCTAAAAAATGAAATCGATGGGTACCCTTTTAGGTGGCACTACAGAAAAAATTTTTTTGACAAACTAGGCTTATTTTGACCTCCCCTATACGCTCCCAACATTATGCTATATACTTACCAGACACCCTGTATAGAATCATGACCAGAACAATGAACTTTCTAATAAAACAATGGACAATTTGCATACATTTTCAAATGACTTGAAATTTTATATACGTATTCTAGACATTATTTGAAAGTCACCAGCGAAAAAAAATTTCCGAAATACCCAAAAATTAGTATATTTTAAAATAAATGAGAAAGAAGACGCGAATTTCACTGCATGATCGCAAAAAGGGTGGGGCCATATTACCCTCCCGAGAGAGAGAGAGTCATCTCAGTCAATACGTCAGACGGAGATAGATAGTGTGTTCTGTGACGTAGTGGATGTTGATTGGCGCTCTTTAATCGGTGATCACTACATTATTAGAGGTCGTAGGTTGATTTTTTAAACATCAATGGCATCAGTACTCACTTATCCTTATATTTTTCATATTTCCAAAAAATGTGCAAATTGTCCATTTCAAACCTACGCGTGCCGTTGCTCAACCGGTAGTCGGTATTGAGGCGAGAGATGCAGTGACTCCACAGCGACGCTAAAACTATTTTGATATTTGAAGGCCCGTAAGTTTTTTGATTATCATGCAATCCAGCTAAAATTTGTTCATGTGTTATTCGTATGTGATAAAACATAATAATGCCAAAAAACATCGTTGTCGCAATTTCACTGGACGAGCATGAAATGAGGTTAGATGTAAAACATCAATAACGTAACCTAGTAACCATTTGCTGGTCAAAATTTGAACTGGCTCACGCGTGACATTGATTTTATAGGTTAGAGGTAGGTCACGTGATGACTTCTCAGTTTGCCCCTCCTCATTCATCTGCGAGCCCGGACCCGACTCGCGACCCATCCGTGCTCGCACACACATTACACGAAGCCCGTAAACACATAGGCATTTATTTTCTTGAAAGACAAAGATAAAATCATGCCAAAATGCTTTGTTATTTTCAAAAGTCTTTTTGATTAACCTCAAACCAACAGTGGGAGTCGTTGAACAAATCTGACTATCCACACACACACAAATTTGCACGGATCTGTCGCTGTCGGGTCGGGGATTCGCTGTCAAGACTGGCGAGCCCGCGTCGCGTCTCGTACCCGACTCTCTTTACCACACATTGGCGGATCGGTCGGCGAACTAGTCATGACTGATCGATCCGGTGAGCTCATCCGCTGATGAATGGGTGGCTTTATTAGGTTATGGCGTATGGCGTGAGTTTATCTTGTTTGTTCTACTATCCTGGTAACCCAGTTGGTTGTAGGGACGGTTGGCACTGCTGCTAGGCAATTTGCCAGCTCAGTATATATAGATATGTAAGGGCACGTCATACACGGCAGACGGGATCGTAGGGTAGGGAGATGACCGGTTTTTGCATTCCTTGCAATGGGAACTACATTTTAACGTGGACTCCGAACCACGGTCCTCGACCCCATCGGAGCACAGACTGATTAACCAGTGTGTACTGGAGAAACAGCCGCGCTCGCGGTGTAATCTACCGACTGGCGAGTGTGTATCTTTGTTCTCCCTTACGAGAATCTCCGATTCTCTCCGGCCTGGCTAACGGTGTGAATGGGAAGAACAACTATACCTTTTGCACTCTGCTAAAACCAGGCATTCGACTTTTTACGGTCTATTGCCATTGCTGGGGATCGAACCCAGCATCGGGCAGGTTTCCTAGGTAACCTATGAATTTTGAGGTTCGGGCACTCACTGACGTCAGCGGAACCTGTGCGTGAGCATAATATCTTGTTTGGTATAGCATCATGGATAATGCATGGAATTCCTGTTATGGATTGTTAGTTATCTTTGAATATTTCGAGCATTTCTAATTATTATGAATGCCATAAAATATACAATTATTCCTTTTATAGAAAAACCATTCAATTATCGAGTCAGAATTCAAATCCCACAGGGGGATTGCCAGCTCTGGCATTTCGTAAAGACTGATGTTGTGTCTGATGTACAGTGTGTGAATTAGAAAACGAACGCAGCATTTAATTGTGCCCAAACCAATGATAGTATGAAAATTTCACGAGACACGTCAATTCAGATATCGAGGGGGACAACTTTTGAGTTATCTATTAATTTTCTGGATTCAACCCCCTCACGTCCAGTGTAGCTACAGCTTGTTCAAGGCTTTTCTGCGGTCACGTCACAGTATTTGACGTTTGGTAGGATGTCGTAGATTCATCGCTCCACATGTGATATTTGTCAAATTGATCCGAAAGACCCTCGTCCAGACGTACGTGATTTTTTATTCAATGTGTAAGAGAGAGACGGAAAAGTATGACGTAACCGCAAGAAAGCCATGAACAGACTATACCACTGAAATTTCAAATTACAACCCCCCGTTATAAGTTGAGCCACCCATGATACTAAAACAAACGATATGATCGATTGCTGGACGAAATTAGAACCAAGCCGCGCATGTCGTCACTGCGAGCCCAAAGTGAGGTTAGATGTAAAACATCAATACCGTAACCTAGTAACCATTTGCTGATTGAAATTTGAACTGGCTCACGCATGACGTCCCCACGTGACATTGATTGTATAGGTTTAAGGTAGATCACGTGATGACAACTGAGGGGGATGTGCGAGAGTTATTGTATTATGGCGTGAGTTTTTATTTAGTATCATGGTAACCCAGTTACCTAGGTAACCTATGAATTTTGATGTTTGGACACGCAATGACGTCAGCGAAACCTGCGCGTGATCATGTCTTGTTTGTTCTAGAATCATGTGAGCCACCTATGTTTATTGATGAAATTTCAAGGGCAATATCTCGAGGCATAGGTTTACACTTTGGTAAAATTTGTTCCAATATCGGACAAAAATTAAAATAAACACACCGGCAAAATTAGGGGAACGCACAAAATATATATATGTCACAGTGAAACCTGGTAATCAGTGAAAGCTAACTTTTACTAGGGAAAGTAAGCTTTTCCTGATTTGGAAACATTTAGCTAGTGAAAGTTGAATTCGATCGACTTCATCATACTTTTACTAGTAATTGTTAGCATTCACGTAACTTTTCTAGTGAAAGCTGCTACACTGAAAATTATTATCGTAATTATAAATATCCTTATTGGTCCGAGTTGGAATTCGCCGACAGATTAGACGCTCTGGAAAATACGAGACTTATGATTCGCAGGTGTACAATGTGAACATTGTTCAGATACCGTATTATAGAAAATACTCAAGTATTCTCAGTAGGGGTTAGTCTGGGTTAGTTTGGGTTCGTTTGGGTTAGTTTGGGTTTGGCAAAAATTTTGATGTCGCGTGAGCGACATCATTTAGTGCCCCGTGCACCTTGGGTTAGTTAAATGGCGGAAATAAGTTTTAACAAGAACTTTTCCTAACTGCTTTCAGTAAAAGTTGATTTGATAAAGTTTCTCCAACATTCACTAGTGAAAGTGTACAATATTCTTCAAAATTCAACATTTCCTAACGGATCAAGTGATTGCTAGCATCAACTAGTAAAAGCTAGCTTTCACTGAATTCCTAACATTCACTGTAACATATATACAAAGTTTAACATCAATTTTCTCTAGAACTCTATGCTCGATTTCAATATATTTTTTACTGGATTGTTGATCGGCTCTTCAAAAATTCATCTGACTAGTTTTCGTTATAAAATTATTCGTCTTTATACCATATACAGGGGCGAAAAGGAAGTGAAGATTTTTTGTTGTTTTTTGAGACACTCTGTGGAGTGAACCGCTGACAGTTGAATATGGTCTATAGCATCACATTGTAGCCTGATCTTTTCTAAACATTTCCGTTTTTTATTTTCTGTGATATCTCAATTTTTAACGAAAATACAGGGTTACATATATACAATATAAATACAGGTTAAATACAGCGTTCCCCTAATTTTGCCGGTGTGTGTAGTTACAGGGATATCAAATTGTCTCAAATAATTCTTGTCCGGAATTTATTGTCGGGGAGTGTATTTGCCAGTTGACTTGTCCTGGCAATTTTTTTTTTTTAAATTGGTTCAGGGGCTTTTTCTTACGTTTCAAAAAAATCTTACAAAAAATATGAGTTTTGTCTGGGTAACGTTTGATAAAAATGGCTAACATGACAAAATAAGGGCAACATTTATGTACTAAATTTCACAATGATCTAGCTATGGAATTTAAGCTTGTCATGAATGACATGAAAAATGGGTCACACACATTTTGCCCGTCTTCTCGATTGGTGGTAGCCATTTTTATCAAAAGTTTCATTTTTAATCTTTTTTTTTAAACAAGACAAAATAAACACATTTTTTCAAAAAAAATCGCCGTAAACTGACAAATGGATAATAATTGAAGTTCTCAAATGCATCATTACTTCCTTGATCACTGGTGCAGGATTAAAGTTCCATCAAATTTTAGGCATGTGCTATTTATCTGACCAAGGGTGTATAAAAAAAAATAGAAGTTTGGTTTTCCATGGCTTTATGAAATAGGACAAAGGGTGTCTTCTGTCCATTGTCGCAGTTTATTGATCAGCTTCACTTCTTTTTCAATTCATAAAAAATGAATAAGCAGCATGAACAGTGCAGATTTATACAGAGTGCAACAAATTCGAGTGTTTGCCTGGAGATCTCCGTTATCATAAGAGATACGGATGCTCGCTCGGCTAAATCACGGCAAAGTTGAACATTTTGAAGCTGATTAAATTTCCTAGCAGATGGTGCATCCATTTTTGTTCGTGAGTCTCACAGTTTTCGAAATAATATATCCCGTGAATACCAAATTTTGTCAAAAAATGTTGTAAGCGATTCAGGTATTCCGTCAATCTTCCTCTTCTTAATCGTTATATACCCTTTCAAATCCCACAAAAGTTATGAAAAAAAAGTTTTAGAATGAGAAAATTTCTTGAAAAGTGTATGCAACGTGATATTATGCAATTCTATCATGTGCCGCTAAATGGTTATAGTGGGTTAGAGCCTTCGACCTTATAAGTTGTAACTTATATTATGGTCGAAGGTTAGAGCGTTATGTGGGTGAACTTTCAAACATTCTGATGAAAAACCCATAAGATTTATTTCAATATACATAATTGCATGTATCAAAAACCCATAGAAAGATTCAGATATTATACAGTGTAATTCTTTAGTGTCCTTCCCCTAACCCTCCTTCTAACTTTTGAACCGTTTAATATAAACTCCCCGACAATGAATTCCGGACAAGAATAACTTGAGTCAGTTTGATAACCCTGTAACTTTTTTAATTATTGTCCGGTTTTGGTAAAAGTTTGACCAATGTGTAGACCTATGTCTTGAGATATATTCAAGTTGTAGAATTTTACAATTAAGGGAACTCCATCCCGAGGAAATGATCAATTATTTGAGATATATGTTCGATTTCAGCTTCTCAATTGATACAAGATCTGTACGGCCATGTAGTAATACCCCAGCCAACAACATAACACTATCGCCTTCAAAGGGTTTTCTGGGTGATATGAAACATTGAGCAAATGGTTCACCTCATCTCCTCCTGACACGTACGTTCACGTCTATCGGGCGAACGCAAACAAAATCTTGATTCATCTTTGAATAGGTAATACCCGTGGATACTCTTCTGACTCCCACTGGCACTGCCCCAGTTTCTATGTTCATGAACCAAAATATCAAAAAAAATGCAGCATTTTCTTTAAACACTTGAATCTTTTCTAAAAAAGCAGATGTCGACATGAATAAAAGAACATTTTGTTGAGAAAAGATCCCACTTCAAAACAGAACATACTAGAGCTAAATTTTTGATTCAATTTTCCCACAGGGTGTTGCAAATTTGAGTATACAGCAGTAGCTTCAGTTCTTTCCTGAATAATGACCAAGCCATCAGTATTTTTTGGACACTAAGATCAAGGCGAATATCTCAAGATTTAGGGCTACACTTTGGTAAAAAGTTCACCAAAATCGAACCACAATTGAAAAGGTTACAGGGATGTCAAAATTACTCAAATTATTCCTGTCCGGAATTTATTGTCGTGTAGTGTATATTAACAAAATTTGGACACACCATATGTGAGTCCGTTCTGAATTTTTTGGCATAGTAGTGACAGCTGAACATGTCAAAATAACATCTGTGCGCCACTTTGAACGAAAACATCGATTGGAAATTGGGGTCGAGTGGAGGGTTGAGTAAATTTCTTTTCATCTTTATTACACCCTGAAAGTTTGAATTCGCTGTCCCTTTCTAATTTTTCAATATCAAGGCAGTATTTTTTTCACAATGGCGCCCAATTGCCGTTTTGACATTCTCAGCTGTCACCACTGCGCTTAGAAATGCAAAAGACGCACATATATTTGGAATCACATCATAAAATCAATTCTTTGATGTCCTTTCCCTAACTTTAGATCGTTTAATATACCAGAATTAAATTTGGATCCCCAATATTTAGAGCAAGTTCTGTACTTCTTAGCACAGTGGTGACAGCTGAGATTGTAAAAACGGCACTTGGGCGCTATTTTGAAAAAAAAACTACTTGATGGTGACAGCGACTTCACAGTTCCAGGGTGTAAAAAGGATGAAAAGATCTTCAAAATGAGGTATCAATCGACTTTCCTTTCCATATGACTTTATTGTTCAAAGTGGCGCAGCAGCTGCTATTTTGACATTCAGTAGTCACCTGTCACTACTAGGTACGTCAAAAAATTTAGAACGCCCTCACAGTGCGGCTCTAAAAAGCCCCCCCCCCTTTTTTTTTAATGTGTGCACCAAAAATTTTGAAACTTAGCATACTTCAATTGCTGTCGAAATACTACTTTTTGATGTTACTGACGTACTTTTAGTATTCAAGATGGCGGCTGAGCGCCATTTTGAAACATTTTTTCAAATGGAAAGGGGGGTCGTGTGACACCTCATTTTGAAGATATCCTGATGAGTACTTTATAACCCAAGAATATTGAGTCGATATCTTCAAGTACTACAAAATGGCGGTACATTTAATTACTACATTGATACATACACTTTTTGAAAAAATTCGTCAAGTTCAATTCAAAAGATGCTTTTTTGACATTTTTGTCATTTATTCCTAACCCAAACTTTATGTCAAGAATATTTCCAGCATCTTTTGAATTGAATTTGACGATTTTTTTTTTAATGTGTATGTATCAATGTAGTGATTAAATATACCGCCATTTCGTAGTACTCAAAGATATCGACTCAATATTCAAGGGTTATGAAGTACTCCTCAGGATCTTCAAAATGAGGTGTCACGCGAAGGGGGGTCGTGTGCACACCTCCCCTACATTAAAAAAAAGGTTTCAAAACGGCGCCCAGCCGCCATCTTGAATACTAAAAGTACGTCAGTAACATCAAAAAGTAGTATTTCGACAGCAATTGAAGTATGCCAAGTTTCAAAATTTTTGGTGCACACATTAAAAAAAAGGGGGGGGGACCTTTTAGAGCCGCACTGTATAATGTATCCAAATCTCGTTCTAATACACAGAGGGTATCCGGTAAGTATATGGTATAATTTCGGGAGCGTATAAGGGAGGTCAACATAACCCTAGTTTGTCATGAAACTTTTTTTTAAGTGCCTTACTGAGATACAGATTTTAATTTTTTAGCTCTAACTTATATGAATCGGCTTGTATAATGGACAATTTGCATACATTTTCAAATTACTTGAAATGTTATATATACAGGGTGTCCCAAAATTAGAGTAAAGTAGGTTTTATCATATAGGATATGAAAAATATCAATATCAATATGCGTCACAGGTTAGGGGTGTAAATAGTGCAAACTCTGAAAATATTTGGAAACATACAGGGTGCGTCACAAAAGTATGGCACGAAAAAGTATGATTTTTTTAAATGGAACCACCTGTATATTAATTGATATTTCAATTCTTTTTTCAATTTGGAACAAAAATTGTGATACAACTGATGTTCCTAAATTCAACCGTTATCGAGATATCGCGTTTTAAAAATGGCATTTTTGCAACTTTGACCTGCTATAAAACTCAAACTATTCAAGTTAGAGGAAAATGGTTTGCACTTTCCTATCTTAACTTTTCAAGAGCTCTTCTGTCATTTGGATAGAAGGTAACGTCAACTTTCAACTTTTTTCGGCACATTTTGACATTTTTTCACAATAATGGATTTAATCTCCTTGAATAGCTCTTGAAAAGTTAAGATAGGAATGTGCAATCCATTTTTCTCTAACTTGAATAGTTTGAGTTTTATAGCATGTCAAATTTGCAAAAATGCCATTTTTAAAACGCGATATCTCGATAACGGTTGAATTTAGGAACATTAGTTGTATCTCAATTTTGGTTCCAAATTGAAGAAAGAATTGAAATATCAATTAATATACAGGGGGTTCCATTTAAAAAAATCATACTTTTTCGTGCCATACTTTTGTGACGCACCCTGTATGTTTCCAAATATTTTCAGAATGTGCGCTATTTACACCCCTCACCTGTGACGCATATTGATATTGATATTTTTCATATCCTATATGATAAAACCTACTTTACTCTATCGTTGGGACACCCTGTACGTATTCTAGACAATATTAGAACGTCATCAGCTATAAATTTTTTTCAAAATACCTGAAAATGTACCAAATAAATAAAAAAGAAAACGTAAATTTCACTGTATGATCAAAAACGGGGCAGAGCTAAATTACCCTCTCGAGATAAAGAGACTCATATTGCAGTCAATTCGACAGACGGAGTTAGATAATGTATTCTGTGACATAGTGGATGTTGATTGGCGCTCTGCAATCGGTGATAACTACATTAATAGAGGTCGTAGGTTGATTTTTTGAACAACCATGGCATCAGTACTTACTTATCCTTATATTTTTCATATTTTCAAAAAATGTGCAAATCGTCCATTATATGAAATCTTAGTATGTTTTGTAGGCCATGAAGACTCTCAAAACCATAGCAGAGTTAATATTTTGAATTGTAGGGGTAACCAGGAACGGACTGGCCTCCAAACCTTTCGGGCCAAATTCTTGACAGGTGTGTCATTCTAGAGAGCTGAAAACGAGTTATCTATTACTCTGACCTTTTCTCAACAAAAAAAGTACTCCTCTTTTTTCACGATAAAACTAACCGTTCTCGAAAAAAATAGGTTTTTCTTTTACAAATAGGTACCAGTTGTTGTTACTGTTGGTATTGAAAAACTTTTTGACACCCTCGAAGAGATTGACTGTACTAAAACTAGCCAAAAATAAAAAAAAAACAAAAAAAAATTACTTCAATGTTTTTGAAAATTTTCATTTTTTTAATTTTTTTTCTACCAATTATTCTAGTATAAGCAATCAAAGAGAGTAAAAAAAAAAAATACTAACAGTAACAACAACTGGTGTCTGGCCGTAGTACTTCAGTGTATTGTTGCAATAACGTGTAAAACAAAAACCTATTTTTCTCGAAAACGGTTAGTTTTATCGGAAAAAAAGAGGCGCACTTTTTTTGTTGAGAAAAGGTCAGAGTAATAGTGAAAGTAGTTTTCAGCTCTGTATGGTTCTGCGTAATGCATAGGCCTCGAGTTCAAATCACGACCATGGACTGTTTCTTTTTGAAACTTTTTGGAATTAAGAAAATTAATGTTTAATTTTTTTTGTCATACATTGTACGTTTTTCAATAAATTTTAGATTCATTGCTTTGTTTATAACACATTTTGTTGTGTATTGCTATTGTTTGTATATGGTTTTGTTTGTAGTTATTGCCACTTTGTTTTTGTATTTTCAGCCAGATGAAGTCGACAAATTAGACGAAACGTCGCGAAAACAGCAAGACCTTTGTTTTGTTTCTTCCCGTATAGGAACCAACAGCTAATTGAATTAAACTTTTGGAACAAGATCTATTATACAATAAAATAACTTTGCTTGCATGTAATGAATACGAAATCATTTTAATTTATTTTCAACATTAAACAGAGAGCATGCTTTGGAAAATAGACGGATTGAGTGTGAATGACAAAATTTTCCGAGTTCGTTCACGATTTCCTGGGATTTGTTCCTGCATGGTCTGAAACTAAGATGTGAAAAGAATAAGTCAATTCAATTAATATACAGGGTGGTTTTGTGGCGATTTTATAAAAAATGACCAGTAGTAAAGTGCCTTTTTTTAAAAAGATATCGGAAAAAGTTATGAAAGAAAGTTGTTGAGAATCAAAAGTAATGGCCGAATACCAATTTTCATTTAAATTGGCCTGTTTTGATTTTTTTTTTGGACTTTAAAGACCAAGTCCTTGAAAAAAACAAAATGGACCAATTCGTCTAACAATTAAGATTAGAGAGACATTGTTTTACAGTTATCCGATGTTAAACGGAAAGGTTGGTACAGAACCGTAATAAATGTCTAGAGTTACATCCATGTGAGTAGTGCCCTCCTTATACCGGTTTCGTCCCGTAATTGGACTCATCATTAAGGCAGCTGGCACCACTCACACTGATGCAACTCTAGACACTACCCTAATCTAAAAACAACCACTGCACATTTACCCAGATTAGGGTAGTGTCTAGAGTTGCATCAGTGTGAGTGGTGCCAGCTGCCTTACTGATGAGTCCAATTACGGGACGAAACCGGTATAAGGAGGGCACTACTCACATGGATGTAACTCTAGACATTTATTACGGTTCTGTACCAACCTTTCCGTTTAACATCGGATAACCGTAAAACAATGTCTCTTTATTCCATGATCGAGAGGTACAGCTCGAACATACTCCACATCTATTTGCGTTCGCAGACTTGCGAACCAATAGATGGCAGTGGTTGTCTAAAAACAACCGCTGCACATTTACCCAGATTAGGGTAGTGTCTAGAGTTGCATCAGTGTGAGTGGTGCCAGCTGCCTTACTGATGAGTCCAATTACGGGACGAAACTGGTATAAGGAGGGCACTACTCACATGGATGTAACTCTAGACATTTATTACGGTTCTGTACCAACCTTTCCGTTTAACATCGGATAACCGTAAAACAATGTCTCTTTATTCCATGATCGAGAGGTACAGCTCGAACATACTCCACATCTATTTGCGTTCGCAGACTTGCGAACCAATAGATGGCAGTGGTTGTCTAAAAACAACCACTGCACATTTACCCAGATCAGGGTAGTGTCTAGAGTTGCATCAGTGTGAGTGGTGCCAGCTGTCTTACTGATGAGTCCAATTACGGGACGAAACCGGTATAAGGAGGGC
Organism: Orchestes rusci; assembly: GCA_958502075.1. Lineage (NCBI taxonomy): Eukaryota > Metazoa > Arthropoda > Insecta > Coleoptera > Curculionidae > Orchestes > Orchestes rusci. The sequence goes on from OY293310.1 coordinate 8,968,155, forward strand.
ACTACTCACATGGATGTAACTCTAGACATTTATTACGGTTCTGTACCAACCTTTTCGTTTAACATCGGATAACCGTAAAACAATGTCTCTTTATTCCATGATCGAGAGGTACAGCTCGAACATACTCCACATCTATTTGCGTTCGCAGACTTGCGAACCAATAGATGGCAGTGGTTGTCTAAAAACAACCGCTGCACATTTACCCAGATTAGGGTAGTGTCTAGAGTTGCATCAGTGTGAGTGGTGCCAGCTGCCTTACTGATGAGTCCAATTACGGGACGAAACCGGTATAAGGAGGGCACTACTCACATGGATGTAACTCTAGACATTTATTACGGTTCTGTACCAACCTTTCCGTTTAACATCGGATAACCGTAAAACAATGTCTCTTTATTCCATGATCGAGAGGTACAGCTCGAACATACTTCACATCTATTTGCGTTCGCAGACTTGCGAACCAATAGATGGCAGTGGTTGTCTAAAAACAACCACTGCACATTTACCCAGATTAGGGTAGTGTCTAGAGTTGCATCAGTGTGAGTGGTGCCAGCCGCCTTACTGATGAGTCCAATCACGGGACGAAACCGGTATAAGGAGGGCACTACTCACATGGATGTAACTCTAGACATTTATTACGGTTCTGTACCAACCTTTCCGTTTAATCAAGATTAGGTCATAACTCTTTATCCCAAGCCTTTTTCTTTGATAACTCTTGTAACAAAGGTACTTTAACCCACAATTTTTATTAAATTGACATAAAGTCCCCAAAAAATCAAAGAAGGCCAATTTACATCTAAATTGGTCATAACTTTTTATTCTAAATAACTTTCTTCCATAACCTTTTTCGATCACTTTTTAAACGAAGGTACTTTACTCCTAGCCATTTTTTTATAAAATCACCCCAAAACCACCTGGTATATTAATTGATTTGACTCATTGTTTTCACATATTAGTTTCGAACCATTGTGTGTTTTAGTATCATGTATCAAACCAAAGTGTCGCAGCAGAATGCTGCAACGTCTATGCAGGTCTATGTGATTGACCCAACAACCAACGGTTGTGGAAGAGATACCTATACCTACCGCCAGAATCTACTAAGCTGTAAAACCGATTTGTTCGCCGCAGCGATGTGGTAAGTAAAAATTAAAATAAGGGGTTTTGTTGAAAATAGTGATCTTTTTAAAGGGAATTAATTCATTCGGAAAGTATTAGATAATTCTAATAAGGATGGAAGCTATGGTCATTATTTATAATAAGATACTTTACAATTGTATCTATTTATTATACATAACTAAATATTTACAATCACAATGGAGGGAGATAAATACTTAGCAACAATAACAGATAATCAATAAATATTTTAAGTTCAAAAGCCATTGCAAGAAAAAAGTTATATTTAAAAATGGGTATACATTGCATGTAATCTTGGGCTTCTTGACTAGAAAAACTCAACAACAAATCCAAATAACAAACCTGTTAATATGAACTGTTTTTTTGTAACAATATTTTCGAACAACCACAGTCAATAAATATTTAGAAAAATGTGAAAAAATCATCAAATTGATCAACCAAACAATTTCACCAAGGTCTCCACATACTATCATTTTGTTCATTCGCCTTGCTGAAGTCAAGCGGCTTCTCCAGTTTTACTTCCATATCATCGCTTTCCGAAGACTTTCCTCCTGATGGTCCTGGACTCTCACTACCCTCATTTGACTGACGTAAATTCACGCCCAGAGCGTTTGCTAATTGTACATAATGTTCTGGAAGTAACAAAACAAAATTCCCGTCATAATTCTTAACAGCTTTAGTGTCATCAGACTTGGACTCCACTTTTGAAGAAGTGTTATTCGTGTTATTGTTAACTTCTTCTAGAGTTGAAGAATCCGGGTGCTGCAACCTTTCTTCTAATGCGGGTGCTACGGTGTTGGCTTGTCTCAAATCCACATCGACTTCCGATATACAATTATCCAAATGTCTCAAAAGTCTTTGCCGTACGCCAGAGTCAATTACTGTCATAGTTTGCGCATCAGGTGTTTCCAAGTATCTTTGAACTTCTCGAACACAGTCTGAATAGCCGGATTTATACTGGTTAATACCCTTAACGTCCAAGCTTCTGTGCCTTTGAAAATGCCTTACAGTCAGCTCAAGAATATCTGCCTTTTCAAGCTTGGAATGTTTGGTGTTATCAGCCTTTGCAGAATCCAAAATAAGGGTCTTAAGTGCTGCAAGACTCTGATTGATTCTTGCTCGTCTTCTTTTCTCCATCAATGGCTTGTTCGCTCTGCGTATCGGTTCTGCTCCAGCAAGTCTTTTGGTTTTGGCAGTCATTATTATATCATGGACGTCAGACGAGCTGTCGTCTGCAAAAAAAAGTATTTTAGCTTTTCGCCAGAATTTGAATTTGAATAAATTATGTGGAATAATTGAAGTTCTTAACAAGGACAATCAAAACATCAATTATGAGTATGGATAGATTCTCCTATGTGATCTTACTTCATGAAAATCTTCGACTCACCCTTTGAATTGGATATATCCGTAATTTTGCAATTTTTCAAAAACCAGAGTCGAATACCGCGGTGAACTGACCGCCAATCAAAAGTTCACACAAAGCGCCTTTGAGTAATTTGTTGGGGATCAAATTATTCAAGGTGTATGGAACATGTTTTGGGACTCAGTGCGTAAAACTAATCTCGCGCGTCGAGTTTGTCGAAATCGCGACGTTCACCGTCCTTTCTGTAGCGTCACTTTCTGGGCAATGAGGCGTCGAGTGAGCGTCGTCAGCGTTGGGGTGGCCAGAGGGACGAGCGGAAAAGGGGGTACCTTTTGGTCGCGTGCCGACACCGCCACATCGAGCTGCTGGCGCGGGGATGAACGGGGAAGCGGACCGAGCTGTGAAAACTGTGACCGTCAAAATGTCGGAAAAATGAGAATGGTCTTTAGATAAAAATAGAAAGGCAACATTAAAACCTTCTATTACGCCTGAGAAAGCATAATGAGGTGAAATCATTCAGTGGTCATAGCTAATTTGCAAATTGAAAGGAAAGCATAGAACTAATGATTTTCCACTTATGCTATCTATATACGCTACCCAACAATAAATTTCAGACAAGAATAATTTGAGTCAAATTGATATCCCTATATCTTTTGTATTTGTTGTCCGAATTTAGTGAAATTTGATGTTCCAAAGTGAAGCCTCGAGCCTGAAGCCTCTTGATATATTACCCTTGATTTTGGATCTGGAAAAATACCGATGGCTTGGTCATTATACAGGGAGGAACAGAAGCTACTTTTTTACCCTCAAGTTTTTAACACCCTGTGGAAAAATTGAACGGCAAAATTTATCTTTATTATGTTCTGTTGTGAAATGCAATCTATTCTGAACAGAATGTTTTTTTGGTAATGTCAATATCTGCTATTTTAGAGAAGATACAGATGTTCAAAAAAAATGCTGCAGTTTTTCGATATTTTATCAACAATGAACGAAAACATTCTTATAGACTTGCATGAAGCTTTTAGCCCTATGTCTCGAGACATCAACCTTGATTTTGGTTTTCAAAAAATACTGATGGCTTGGTCATTAAACAAGGAGAAACAAAAGCTACTTTGTTACCCTTGAGTTTTCAACACCCTGTGGAAAAATTGAGTGGCAAAAGTTATCTCCATTATATTCGGTTGTGAAGTGCGATCTTCTCTAAACAAAATGTTTTTTTGGTCATGTCAATATCTGCTTTTTTGAGAAAAGATAAATATGTTCAAAGAAAATGCTGCAGTTTTCCGATATTTCATCAACAATGAATGAAAACATTCTTATAGACTTCATGAACAAATGTTCTAAAATTCCATATTGTTACCCACTGTTCCATATTGGGTTTGAAGTATTGAAAAGTCAGTAATAACATTTTGAGATTCCCTGAGTTTAAGAGGATAGGGAGGCGAGCCGGTGCTTGTTAGACACGAGACGCGTCAGACACGCGCCACAGCCGCCGCCGTGTCCACGCTACCGCCGCAGCCGCGACGGGACGCCAACGTCAGGAAAAAAGCGTTTGTTGCACTTCGTTATCAACAATCACCTTTTATTTAAAAAAAATCATAAATCAATCTGCTTACATGTCGACCAGTGAGACAGCTGATGGCAGTTCTGAACTGAATATCAATTATACTCAACAACAATAGTACTCAACTCAATAATCAAATCTTCAACAAAAAAATGCTAATTCGAGGATGGTTTCGACTGTCAATTGGGGACAAAGTTTATACAATTGTATATTAGTAAACTTTGATTGGGGAATTAATGTGAATTTATATCAAAAGATTTGACTTGGAAAATTGAAAAAAAAGATGTAGTGAGAGATGGCTTTGGTCTTTTTTTAATATTTGATCTTTTGAAATAACCGAAATGTTAATGATAATTCATTTCAGAATTCAGAATTGAATTAGAAGAAATACAATCTTTAGAGTGAAATGAGATAGACTTGGGTTGAGGAATCAGAACCAGTCATGTTAATAATTATTTACTTATATGCATTTTTTTTTTCAAAATGTCCACTTTCCAATAATTGAAAATTATTTTTGAAATGAATTCGTCAAATCAAAAATTACCAAAATTCACCTTATTTTTCAGAATTTTTTTTTGAAAATAATAATTTGTAAATTGAAAGACGCATTATTGTCCCTTCAGTGCTACAATTGTCTTTTTTCAGCCATCTACACGATCTACAGAAGTAAAACATGAGCTAGTTGCCAACCGCGCCTCTACAGGGTGATCGTTTATATTTTACTCAATACTACTCTATAGATTTCTCAGTTGATTTTGGTCTTACAAAAAAGTTTGATGGAGCAAATTTGAAGTATTTTTCATGGACGTTCAGAATCTGATACTAAGAAATGCAAAAATACATCGGAAACCTAAAAATTTTACACAACATGGTTTTTTTTTTAATAGGAGACTCCGTATATTTTTCGCTAAAATGATGAATCTTTTTCTTCTGATTCCAAATATATCATATACATAAATTGGTATTTGGTTCAGCTGTTTTTGCGCTATTTAAGTTCAAAGTCTCTAAAAATCTCTTTACGGAGACACTACCTTTGTTCCTGGTTGCCAAGAGACGGTAGAATCCAAATTAACATAATGCAATTTTTATGGTACATACTTTGAACTTGAAAAGTGCAAACACAACCAAATACGACGAAAAAGATCTATAATTCTAGCAAAAAATAAACAGGGTATCCTATTATAAAAATACCATGTTGTATAAAATTATTAGGTTTTCGATGCATTTTTGCATATCTTGTAATCAGATTCTAAATGTCAAGAAAAAATACTTCAAATTGGCTCATTCAAACTTTTTTGTAAAATCAAAATCAACTGAGATATCTATTGAGTGAAATATAAACAATCACCCTGTACATCATAATGAAATTGATTTTTTTGGTCGTGGTTCATTATACCATGATCACGTGAAAATCACGAACTATCTAACGTTCTTAACGATGCAACGGAAAATAACATGACTCTCTCTTAGTGCAACAAACGATTTTCATATATCCTATGTGGCAGTGGGCGCTTCGGCTGCTGGCCGGCTTTATTACTGCTCATTTACCGGCCAACCTGCTCTGCCCCCGCACGCTTTCCCAGCCCACCCACTAGCTGCCTGCCATCCCCTTTGGTGCGGATGAGGCAATAAGTGTGGGTGGAAGGGGTCGGATGGGGGGTCTGAGCTGGGATGTGTACAGTAGGCGACGGTGGCGTCTCCGGGGGTCACCTGCTGTTGCGAAAGAACTATCTCGGCAATTAGCTTAAGTTATAGACCAGATATTTTCTTAACGAATGATAATTCTTGGGATGATTTAAAATGCAGATAGGTATATATTTGATTTCTGGCTTTCTCTCGAAATTTTCTATCACATGCACTCCTGTGGAATGTACTTTAACCCGTCCTATTAAACGATGATTTGTAACGTTGATCTCGTTTTACTCTGCCATAAGGGCAACAATTAATGTTGATCTGATAAACATATAAGTAGTTGGCTAAATGATCTGTAAATTAGATTGACGTAAATTATCCAGCCAATAGTTTGAAAAATTGGATAAGTACCTAATCCTGAACTTATGAAGGGCAGAATTGATCAAAAATTATACAACCTTTAGATACAAAATTGATCAGGTCCGGCTATGAAAGTAAGAAAGTATTTGGACCGCGACCAGTTGGGAAACATCAGTTACATTTCTGAAATTTTGTTTTTTTTTAAAGCCCATTAAAGAATAGAGTTTTGTTGTAATTGGTTTGAAGTGATAGCTTGTATAGCTACCTCGTCTTGTTTCATTTCTTCCCATGAGATGACCTGGTCTTCAAGAATGCATGCCGTATTTTCTGCTTTAGTAGTTCAGACAAAAGATACTGCAGTTAAGCCCTGCTTCCTCACAGCCCTATCATCTTGTGTATGGTATCTTGTGTCGGGAGTAAGTGGTAACAAGTCAACAGGTGCAAGAACAAGTTTTTAATATATTCCATTCCCACTCTTCTGGATTTTTTCAGACACCCAACTATTGCTGGACCTGATAGAAGACTCTTGGGATGTTGTATTGCTGCAGCTGCAGTTGTGCTTTAAATCATCAGATTCAATGTAGCAAAAATATCTCAAGAGACTTAGCGAAAGCATAGATTTGCTGTAGAAACTTTGTTCTTCCAACGTTTCAAAAAGAATACATTCGCGTGCCTGCAGTGACCAATCAAAATTATTAAGAGGAGGTCGTCAACTATACTGCGCCGCAGAACGCATAAGCAATATGTTGTTCATAAGACTCGATGTAAACATCCATTAATGAAAAATTTCATATTATCTTTAAAAAACCATCTATCAAGTCATTTCTAACATTCGCATACTTCACAGTGTGATTTTGATTTCCAGGACATGTCACCATATACTTTCGTATATGCATGTCACCCAATGGTCAGTGAATAGCTGGTGTGGCTCCAATGATTTGAAACACTCTGTGGATTATACAGGTTAGAAAATATACTTTTCTGTTGCCTAAATATTGTAACTACATTCATTCTTTGCAAATCAATATTCGAGTCAACTTATGAAAAATATATTAATCCAGTAAAATTCTATCGCCTCATGAAGGGTATAATGTATAATAAAAAAATCACGGAAAAGCTGAATTTTCGAGGGTTTGTCAGTGACTGTCTTCGGAGTATAAAATTAGCAAAATTGGAATTTTTTATGTGGGTGAATTTGAAAATAAAAAGGGGCGTTTTTATTAATTGTGTTACAACAAAATATTCAGTTGCAAATTGAACTCAAGAACATTCTTCATAACTTTTTTTGTAAACTATTCTTATGAGTTTGAAGTTTCCTTGACTTAGCGGCCCTTCAATGAGCCGTTTGGAGTGATTTTCAGATCACTTCCTTTACCGCAAATTGACCCGTATGAAAGTTGTTCATAGTAAGTGGTCAGGAAATTTTCTTCACATATCACTCAAAATATATAGAAAACTTCCATATAAAAGTTTGAAATGAAATTCGCCAGCGCCCTAAAACGGGTAGTCCTCGTACTTTTGACTTTTTTTTTCTCAAAAACGTAAAGAAATCTGTTTTTATTGCATACGGTGGAGCCATCTATTGGATAAAATACGACTTACACCACGTTCAAAATTATAATTCAAATATTTATCTCATGGTATATAAAAAGTTATTCTGAAAAAAATGCATAGCTATTTTTAAAAACGTTCATTTTATAATGTACAAAAACTATGTCCTGGACAAATGCAACCTATGCATATTTTTCAGTTTATAACTTTTGATAAGCCATGTGAATCAATATTTAAATCAAATTTCGAATGTTGAATCTATAAAATGCAAACCACAAAATTTAGGACTTGTATACCCAGTTGTGCTTCAGCATTGTTGTTCAAAATCGGATTTTTGACATGCTGAACCAATTTTTCTAAAACTGTGGAAGAACTTTTATTGGAAAGGATGTGAATTGTGTTTTGTAAAAAATATCCACACATCCAGGGGACGATACATTCCTCAAAGAACTCACGATAAGCTTACATTATAGTCCAATCCAAGGTTCAAACACAAATTCTAAGATGATCTAGGTACTGAAAATTGAAAACTTACGGCATAAAATTCAAATTACACGTGAAATGACAATGACGTCTAGGGTTAGGGATTGGTTATTTATGGCAACCGTTGTTAAGGAAAACCTCCGTCTCCAGCGCCATCCAACTTGATTTTCTGGTTGCCTAAAATTTTATTTGCATTGGCTGAATTGGCTCCCATTCAAGTTTCCCATATATTTTGAGTGATATGTGATTTTCTTCTATTTTTGCAGAATCAAACAAAAATTACGAAACTACAACAAAAGGTCCATAAACTGGGCGCTATCTCTAAAAATAATCAATTGAAAAAAAGTTCATGAGAGACAGTTGCCTATCTATTTATTATGAACAACTTTTGACACGGCAATTTGCTGTAAAAAAAACTTTTTGAAAATCACTCCAAAAGGCTCATTGAGGGGCCGCTAAGTCGGTAAATAATAAACTTATGAAAAAAAAATGAGAAAAAGCTATATAGGGCACTGAAAAAGAAGGAAAATGTTTCAAATTATGTTTTTGGCGTACAACCGCACGGTGTGTTTATTAAATGACAGACTAGGTTTCTGGGCATTGGAAATCGGAAATTACAACATTTTTATCAGTGCCAAAATCTTAATCAATTTTTAATGTCACAGGACCCAATAACTTTTACTTCAACTTTTCAAATAACTATCGTTTATCAGATATCGGGCTGTCTCAACTCAAATGGAACACCCCGTATAACAAAGACTCCAATGATTAATCTATGTATCATGTTTTCTTAAATGTCTGTATTAATCAAGAGTTTGGTGCAATTCAAATAGAGCCAGAAAGAAGATACTTGGAAGGTCAATTTTTCTACTCAATAATCAGTGTTCGATGATGTGAGAGAGACTTTGACGGCAAGATGTCAAAGTTTATTTTCTGCATTGCATCAGAAATTAAATGTTGGAATGACTGTGAAAAATATGCGAATTGCATTAACAGCCTAAACCAAGAAAGCTTAACAGATTGTGGAGATCATTGAACCAAGGCTATAATATACTTCAGAATCTTTCTGAACTTGTATTTACAGTTTTGAGCTCACACATAAAACCAATTGGACGGGCCCAATGATAGCGCTATAATAGTATTTAATGCAAGGCGCGGCATGGCATGGCTGTTTGAACGCCACCGCCGCGCCGCGAGCCGCAGGTCCGTTGAGCTGCCCCCCCCCCAGTTGGATTTTTTTTGTTAAAATGCTAGCACAAATAGAGTTCACCTAGCTCAACCTAGCACACAAGTTTTTAGAGCTAGCACACCAACGGTTAAGAATAAGAATGCAATTAAATTCGGAGGGGGCCAAGTCAACGCTAGCCCCCCCGGTAACGTTTTCTTGCTAAAAAGCTAGCACAAACAGAGGACACCTAGCACAACCTAGCACACCAGTTTTTAGAGCTAGCACACCAACACAAGGGTACCAACTCAACTTATACATTACAATGTGGGCCAAATTATTGAGTTGGAGCATAATTTGATCCTTGATAATTTTTTTGTTTGTTTATGAATTTTGATGATTTTTGGATATTGGATATGATATTAATAAATATGTTTTGGATGTTCCTCCAAAACTGAGCTTTCAAATTTTTGCCAGGACCGGACTTACGACGTTTTCATGAAATTCGTGCATTCAAGCTCGATGCAAAAACGAACTGCGCTACTGACAGACTCTCATATATTTTTTTGAGAAGAGGATTAGTGGGAAAAGGTATCCTGAAAATAAAGATATTATAGAACCATAACCTGAGAAATGATGTTTTTTGATGTATGATGGTGCTTGTCGGCAGTTACAGTCCTCCATAGTCGGCATTGAAACTATTTCATTTTCCCTTTGAGATTGTAGAGTTTTCATGTCTGATTTTAAACGAGTAAACATGTTGTCTTTGGAAGATGAAATCTCGATCAAACGATTAATGGAAAAGAATATGGATGCACCAAAAAGTCGCGGCACTATACATTTTCAATGTTTCTTTTCCATTAATCGTTAAATCGAGATTTTATCTTCCAAAGACAACATGTTTACTCGTTTAAAATCAGACATGAAAACTCTACAATCTCAAACATTTTAAAAATGTTCCACAATACACGTTGCTATGGAATTTCAAGAATCTTTGGTCAAAGAGAAGTGAAATAGTTTTAATGCCGACTATGGAGAACTGTAACTGCCACAAGCACCATCATACATAAAAAAAATAGTTTTTTAGGTTATGCTTCTATAATATCGTTATTTTCAGGATACCTTTTCCCACTAATGCCATTCTCAAAAAAATATATGAGAGTCTGTCAGTAGCGCAGATCGTTTTTGCAACGAGCTTAAATGCACGAATTTCATGAAAACGTCGTAAGTCCGGTCCTGGCAAAAATTTGAAAGCTCAGTTTTGGAGGAACATCCAAAAAATATTCATTAATATCATAGCCAATATTCAAAAATCATCAAAATTCATAAACAAACAAAAAAGTTATCAAGGATCCAATTATGCTCCAACTTAATTTGGCCCACATTGTAGTGTATACGTTGAGTTCGTACTCTTGTATTGGTGTGCTAGCTCTAAAAACTCGTGTGCTAGGTTGTGCTAAGTGTCCTCTGTTTGTGCTAGCTTTTTAGCAAGAAAAAGTTACCGGGAGGGCTAGCGTTGACCTGCTCCCCCCCCCCCTTAAAACAAAAAAGTTTCTCGCTTACTGAATATAGTTCTGCAGAAAATGTTATTGTTGAAGTTTATCGCAGTTTTACAAAAAAACTAAATTTTTCATACTAACGAAATTACCCCAGTTGCCTTCTCCCACAATTCCTTTATCATTTAAAAAAAAAAGTTTTTGATATCTAGATTTTTTCCGGAGATATGACGAAGTATGTGTGGAAAAGTAGTGAAACACACTTTTGACAGATCTATGACATATTTCGCAATAGAAAATTTTGGCCCTGATAAAAAATGTTGTAATTTCTGATTTCCAATGCCCAGAGACCTAGTTCATCAATTTATAAACATCCCATGCGGTTGTACGCCAAAAAAATGTTATCGAGAAGGAGACGACTTTTTCCCTGTTTCGCAGTGCACTAATAGAGAATGTTCTTATGTAAAATTTTCATTTGATTATTTTGTTGTAGAACAATAATTGAAAAAAATACCTATATTGTTCATGTTCTCTCACATAAAAATTACCGATTCTGCTGATTTTAAACTCGGGTGACAGTCGCTGGCAAACTCTGAGAAAATCAGCTTGTCCGTAATTTTTTTAATTTAAAACGACAATTTTATTGGACTATGTTGCTTATGGGTTATTATTGCGGCGCAGTATACAGTGCGTTTTTTTTTTAGACGGAACACAGGAATTTCCATGTTACATTTTCGGTCCCGTGTTAGCAGTACTTCTATTCAAAGTACACGACCAAAACTTGGTGTAGATGAACTTTGGTGCTTAGAGGTTATGTTTTTCAATCAATCAACACGGAATTGATTGAGAAACGATTAAAAAAATGCCTTTATCAATTGACCATTCCAGAACACGTGACCTTGACAACGATGTCATTTTTGCTAGGTGACAAACAAATCTGTTAATAATGCTTTTTCAATCAGTTCTTTTCTAAAATGGCTCACAGCAATTATTATTCAACGTCAAGTGGTGATGTGAAGATACAATACGACCACAAAATCGGCGTTATACGCAATATTGATCCCTATGCTCTTTCGATTAATGAATATCACCATGATGGATTTAGTAAATTATCGATATTAACTCACGGTTTTTACACTGGGAAACAGATGAAGGCTTATGAGAGTTTGCAAGCCTTCAAACAATACGAATCCTGTATTCAGAAATTTGTTGCCAAACAAATCAGCGAAGAAGCATTTGTTGTGATGTCTGAGGTAAGAATCATGGATCATTCTAGTAACTGGATGAAATTGGCCAGTATTTATTAGAAAATATGTTATCAAAAACACCAATTTTATTTATGTACACATAACTGACATAACAAGCTTCAACCTATAAATTGTGTGTGCCACCCAGCAAATGACAGTAGTGACGTCATACTGGAATGGTCAATTGGAAAGTAATATTTTTACTTGCCTTGTATATGCCACTGTCAACCAATAACTTCATTGTCAAATTGTAATTTCATTCATTTCTAATAGTATAATTATTTATTAGATAAACTGTTCAAAGTGTCCCCTATTCACGGCCAAGCAGTATCCTTAACGGTCATAAAAATAGAAAAGAACATTTTTTGGTTAAACAAACTGACGATGAAGTTGAACATGTCAGAAAATTGGTTGTCACCTTCATATACAAGGCATTTTAAAAGTACAATTTTCTGATAAATTAAAGCGTTTTATGAGTCTTTTTCCAAGATATTCTGGCGTAATTGATTAACTAACATAATCTCGAAGCACCACCACCAAAGTTCATCTAGGGCAAATTTCAGCTGTGTACTACGAATAGAAGTACTGCGAACATGGGATTGAAAATTTAACATGGGAATCCCTATACTCCGTCTTGAAAAAAAACGCGCTGTATAATAATTGTCTCATTGGTTGAAGCCAAATGCTGGTGGACGTCTTCCAGTCTCTTAGTCTCTTGAGATATTTATATTTTTGCTACATTGGATCTGATGATTTCAAGCACAAGGCAAAAATTCACTACCACAAACCGCAGCTCCAGCACTACAAAATCCACTATAAGAGTCTACTATCAGGTCCAGCAAAAGTTTGAGTGCCGAAAAACAATATAGAAGAGTGTGGATGGAATAAATTGAGATTTGTCTTTTCACCACCTACTTCCGGACCAAGATGCCAAAGAAGTTGTGGCTTTTAGAAAGCAGGGCTTAACTGCAGTACCTTTTTTCTAAACTACTAAAACAGATAATACACGGAATGCATTCTTGAATACCAGGAAGATGAGGTGAAAATGACGAACGAATTGAAGTTCCTCTAAACAAGACAAAGCAGCTATGAAAGCTATCATCGAATAAATTACAACCTTTGTATCTTTTTAATTTTTAAAGGCAGATTAAAATGCAGGGTCGTCAAGAAAAAGGATGTCGTTGATCATTTGGCGGTGGACAAGCAACGTTCAATCAATAAAAAGGCAGTCTCACTTTTAAACGTCACGCGAATCTTATCTTGACATCTTTCTGCTGGGCGAGATTCCGTGTACTGTGGAATTTCATAGCGACAGGTCGCTCTCTTTGTAAAATGATGGAAAAGCGAAGAATTCGGCCCCTGGTGGCAGCTGTCTTGTGGAATCCATTGATGCGATCTTGCCACAACGCGATGGTGCCACATCACCCCTCTAAGGAGTTGAGAAACCTAGTTTCTCTTTTCAAGTGGGAAGGGAAATGAGCACAACGCCCAGATCGGGTGTTGTAAACTGGAGGCGCTGACATCTTCTCTGAGCGGCCTATGCCTACATGTGTACCCAGCGAAACAGAAACCGAAGGGTGGTCTTGGAGGACGGACACTTCTGGATCAATTCTTCCAGATCAGTCCTCGGCGATGATGTATGTCGGTTTTAAGAGGTTCATGGAGACGGTCACGTTTTTGTCATGGATGCGGAGCACAACGTCTTAGTGGATGGGGACCTGAATAAGGTTGGTTGACTGTTTCATCTCTCAAAAACAAATGTTAGCACGTTGACATGTCCTTGAAGACAAACACAGAAGGCTGAGTGTTTCGGGGTGCAGGTGCATGCGGTACGGAGCTCAGTCATGAGTTGACGGAGATTGTCGGTAGAAACCTTGCCGTTATTGATTATTAGAGTGTGGATGAACTTATCATACCTACCGGGTAGTCTCAAGGGTTTGCCATATACCAGTTCCGCAGCGGTGGCTTGCAGACAGCCTTGAATGCACTGCGCATACCCAAAAAGACAACAGGAATCACTTCAAGCCATGAAGTTCCTGTATGACATATAAACGCAGGCTCCGGTTGACGCTGTGGACAGCCATGCCGTTTGATGCAGGGTGGTAGATGGTTTTACGAGTGCGCTCGAACCCGGAACATACATCAAGAGCCTTCAATAGCGTTGGCTCGAACCCTCACCCTTGGTCAGTAGTTATCTTCGGTGGGGTGTCGAAACGCGAGATCCAACCAGAGAAAAGTGCGTTGGCTACATCCTCTGCAGTGATGCTTTTCATTGGCCATGCTTCAAGCCACCGGGTAAAACGATCAACAGCTGTCCGGCAGTAGAAATATGGAGGAAGTGGGACAATGATATCTATGTGAATATGGCTCAAACGAAGTGGTGGCGTTGCAAAATTGCCCAACGGGGAGGTAACGTGGCGGGTTGTATTCGAGCGTTGGCATGGAGTAAAGCTACGAGTCCATGTGCGGCAGTCGCGTTGAACATTCGGCCAAACAAATCACTTAGACACCAGGGTGCTTATTCTTGACGGGTAGAACATACGAGAAAAGGGGGCGGAGTTTAGCGAGATACTCACGAAACCGTATTCTTGAGAAAAAGTTGAGAAAGGGAGATGCTACCTATAGAGCGGCTATGTTCTCTCACTTCAACCCAGTACAACAAACCAATCCCTGGATTTCTAGTCTCATTATCGTGTCTGTTTACTTTTATTTTACCTTTGCATCAATGTCAAACTATTTTCCTTGATCAAAATACATAATTGCAAAAATGAATGTGGAAAATATTGATAATATTCTCCTAAATGATATACAGTACGCACGGTACGCAGCTAAGTTTGCATCATATGGAAAACATTTCAATTATTATTTTTGGTTTTACGAAATAAAAGTAATTACTTACTTGATCCTTTATAAAGAGTTCTGCTTGGTCTAAAGTGAAACCTGAAAGGCGTCCATATCAGACATCAGATTTTCTCAGTCGTATACGAAGTTTCATGAAAAAATGGTATGAGGGGTCGAGTGATTTATTATTTTGAAGGTGTTCATGTAGATTAAAATTCCCAAGATTTACACTGCTACTACCTACACAGCCATTACAGAGGTTAATTGAAGTTACAAAAAGAATGTTTTGTAACCATCGCAAGCTTTGCGCCACTCCAATAATAAGCTTTGCTTGGTTCGTTGATATTTGGTCCAAACACTTCCAGGACAATCGATAGTGGAAGGAAAGGATCTATTGAGTAGCCTCCACGTTCTGCAGATTTGAGAACGTAAGATTTTTCTCATTGGGCCATTTAAAAACTAGCTAATGCGATCCAGCTATTATCTGTGGAAGACCTGCAACAACGAACAGTTAATGATTGTCGCCAAATCACCCCACAAATGCTTCAAAAGGAAACTTTAGTAGCCCTATATACTGTGTTTGGGGTAACAAATGCGAAAAATTGTTTCCTGATAACCATAGCACGGTTTTATTGGGGCGTTGCGTTGTTAGTCGCACCACACAGACTACTTGTACATTTTTGTAGATTATAGACTAGTCTACAATTTAAATATGAGAAGTTTGTCTCCATGATATGGTAGGTAATCCACAATCTTTTTCTGTCTTCAAAAAACTTAACCCAATAGAGTTCTAGAAACTGTGACAATTGACAAACTAACTTTTCTATGCTTCATATCAAAATCTTGAAATTCTGCAAGTTGTGTATTTTATTTATTGATCTTATCATGGATCTTCTGTAGTCGGATAAACGGATACGTTTAACACGTTACGCTTTAATCCACATCCATCCCTTATTTCTTTCTCCGCATTTTCTTCACATCCGTTCCCATAAATTACGATCTCTCATCACACAAGTACACACACTCACCCTCGCTCAAAACTCGAGGCGGTATGCCATAAAATCCGGTCGTCGTGCCGCTTTGGTTGTCCGCTATGAAAAAGGAGTTTTCACATACGACACATTTTGTCAATAATTCATAATTCATCTTATAGGCTTGAAAAAAAGATAATCAACAGAAAATGACTAGTGACATAAAGCAAGAGGAGCATACCTCTTCAATTATTATTTATGAATGGTAAAGTTGATAACTAAGTGGTTTTTTTTATATACTGCTCGCTTGAATATCCTTCAATTCCAACGAAAGAAGTCCGCATTCTCGCACTTGATTTTTGATCTTTAGTGGCTTTTCAGTCAACCGTTAGAAAATATCATAATAATATGAACGTAATAGTGGTCGCTTTTGTCCTTCCTCCCTATGTGATGAAAAAAACTGCCTTTAAAAAAAATTTCAAAATTTGGTTGGTCACCAGACTCAATAAGAGCAACTCGACTAAAATATTTTTGAAATGGTGACACTTGCGGTAGGTGTTAGGTGACAACTTTCCTATCTTAAAAGGAACACCCTTCATATTAGTACATTTCCGGAAAATTTAAGTCATATTTTGTGTATGTTGTTCTCATATATACCTAAGATATGTCAGAAACAGTTATACGTTTCTGAGATAAGTTTCTTGAGTTTTATTTCAAAAATGACGATTATTTTTTTTATGTGTCTATCACAGAAATGTATACCTAATTTTCGGAGTATTGGCAATAAAACATTTTTTTTTTAACAAAAGTACCATTATCGTTACACAAAGGAAGTTAGTTATTTCAAATGCTAAATAGAATAAAATTATGGAAATGGGAGATTTACATTTGAAACAATGGACTTTTTAGGTTTTGTGAAATTTGATTTCTGTACTTTTTTGCTTACCCTGCACTAGTTTTCAATCAAAATATCCAGTCAGTATACTAAAGTGGGTCCCTTTCAACAAGGATTCCAAATTCCATTCCATCACCAATTTTATTTTGAAATCGATTTCCTCGTCAATTTTATAACTTTTTGAAAACAGTCAGACAAAATGAAACGCAATTATCTTGACCCTTGATTTTTTTAAAACAAGTTTTCAAAACATTTGGAAAAAGGAAAACAGATTTTTTTTTTTTTACTGAAGATAGGTAGCTCAGGTTTTTCAGCAGAATTATATAGTTTGTTGCTTTCGATAGTTCCCAAAGAAAAAACTAGTTTCCTAAGAAAATTTGAACGGTCTTTTATGGTGATTTTTGCATCAAAATTATCAAATGCATTTCCTAAAACTCCCTCATTTTATAGGCTTTGTCGGCTGTGCGGACGTCTAGGATTTTATATGGCTGCTTGGTTTTATGTAGGTCGGGTTTCATGAGGAGCTGGATTGCTCCACAAAACTCGGAGACAATTGGAGAATCCCTGATCAAACTAAACCTTCTCAACTTCAAATTGGGACCAAACAACTTCAAGTTGAGAATTAACAAAATCAAATTGTGAATAATCATATTCAATTTGGAAATATTCAATTCAATTTCAATTGCTCTGTGAAGCTGAATATTGGAAAAACTCTATTGAAAATTTCGAGACCCAGACCGAGACCACACAAGTCTCGGTCTTGGTCTTGGTCTCGCGAACTCCTAATTTTCAACGAGAATAGAGATATTTCAATGGGGTTTGCGGATTTTTTATGCTGATTTCGTTCAGATGAAGGGGAATGGAATCAATCTTTCGTAGAAACAATTAGTAATGTTATACAGGATTACCATGTGGTCCTGCGAACATTTTTTGTGAGCTTGCCATTCCAGTAAACATTGAGTTCAGGAGATACAATATGGATTATTAATTTAGTATTGTTGATATTTCCAGAAGTTTTTGTTAGTTTTCAAATTCAAGCCCGTTGTCATTAGATACGCCAACAAACATCAACAAAGGTGAACATAATATCAAAAATACTATAAAATTGCAATGGATAAACATATTTCTACGGTTTTTGCAGAATTGGAAAACCTATTCAGCAATTAAACGAAAAATCGAAATAATTTTTCATTTCCTCGTAGTAGATATTATGTATCAATTCAATAAGTACCTACCTTCTTCAATGAAATAAGATCAGAGTTTTTCAAAAGGTGACTTTTATGTCTGCGAAATAGCACCTATCAAAAAACGGGGACATTGATTTTACTAGTTATGATTTCATGAGTCTTCATGGCGCACACAACATACAGGGACCGGCTAAAACATATTAAGTGTCGTCAATCCGTGGAAGCCGGTAGCTGTCTTTCTTCGTCACGATGATCAGCTGGCGATAGTCTAGACAGATCCAATTTGAACCGTCCTTCTTCTTAACCAGTGCAACTGTCGATGACCGCGAACTACTAGAAGGTTCGCTGATACCACCTACTCCTTCTTGGCTAAAGGTAGGTTAGGTTAGGTTAGATTGCGAAGGGTATGCCCTGCTCCGCACTTTGCTGCTTCGCATTGCTTTCACTCGGAGGCCGGATGGCCCATTGTGTTCCCTTGTTTGAAGCAGTGTCTCGGTCTTGACCTCCAGTCTTTCCCTTCTTCGTTCCAAACCATCCTATGGTTTTAACGGTCTTAACCTCCAGTCTTTCTCTTCTTCGTTCTAAACCATCCTATGGTTTTAACGAAGTTCAAAATTAGCACGATGTCTACATTTGCCGCTTGCTCCAGGTCTTCAAGGTGAATTGTCTCAGATTCCCGAGGCGTCCTTCTTCAAGAGTTGGACAGTGGCACACTAGATATTCTATATCGTTTCATCCTCCTCGATGCAGTCCCTGAAAAGAGCGTCAGCTCCTAGACCCCATTTGAGGAGCATGGCTCCGATTTCACAGAGGAAAATTACTAAAGCAGAACAAATCTGCTTTAGTAATTTTCCTGTTTTTTTCCATATCCAAGTTTGGCCACAGAGCTTTCGATAGTGTTGCAGTCCTTCTGATTGCTCCACCTGTCGCTGTGTAGCTTAACCATGTTTTTATCCACTGTATCTGTCATTAGTTTCATCGTTGGTAGTGATGTGTTTTCCATTTTGACTTCGTCCTTTCGCATCAGTCCTGATTTTGCCAGTCCATCTACCATCGTGTTTCCTTCGATATTGCTATGTCCAGGAACCCAGCATAGAACAAGCTTCTTGTTCCTGATCCAGGAAAATGCCTCACGGTAACTCATCACTACCTTTGACTTTACTGTATCTGATTCTAGTAGCCTTAACGCTGCTGCGCTGTCTGCATATATTATGACGTCTGTTGCCGAGTCTTTGCAGCAGGTTGGCTGCTTCTTTTATGGCAATGATTTCTGCATGCAGAATGCCACATCATTTCTCAAAGCTTGAGGCTCTTGGATGTTGAGTTCCTTTGAGTATATCCCTGCTCCTGTGACTGTATTTGTTTTTGCCGCGTCTGTGAACATGAAGATCTCTTTCTCCCTTATAATGAAGGATTGATCCCCGTCTTCTCTGGAAGGTATTTCAACCACCACCTTATCCTCCAAAGAGCACTTGGTCACCATGTAGTCTGTTGCCGTCTGTAACAGCTTCGCCTCTTGGCTATACATTGTCTTTGAGATTTCCTTTAGCACCATTGAGTGTCCACTTGTTGCCTGTTTCCACAGTTTGGCCTCCCTTAGTCTGAGAGCTCCGTTTATGGCAGTGCTTTCAATGAACAATTCAATAGGCAGGGGGTTTCGAATGATCCCTGAAGCTGCCTGCGGTGTGCTGTTCTTTGCTTCCGTTGTACTTAGTGTTGCTAGCAGTTGTACTTTCGTGAGCATCTTTAAGTTCAGTGTCAGTGGCTTTCCACCATACCACGGCTCCGTGGGTAATTATGGGTCTCACGATAGCTGTATACATCCAGTGGATAATGTGCGGCTCTAGTCCCCATTTGTTACCAATCAATGTCCTGCATATATAAAGTGCATTGAGGTCTCTCTTCATTCTTTCCTCTGTGTTTCTTTTCCAGGAGAGCTTTGAGTCTAGGATTATCCCTGGGTACTTTGCTTCATGGAAAAGCCTGAGAGTTTGTTCCTCGAATGTGGGCATTTTACTGTTGGACACCTTGTATTTCCTTGTGAACAGTACTAGATCTCTCTTTCCAGGGTTTACTCCAAGATCGTACTGTCCTGCCCTTTTGAAAAGTTCCTTCAATGAGGATCCCAAGATTTTACTGCAAGTTGACAAGCTTTAGCCCACTACCAGAATTGCCACGTCGCCTACCATCTTTATTCCTTGTTATCTGAAGGTTTTCAATATAGAGTTCACTACGATCCACCACAGAAGTGGAGAGATAACGTTTCCTTGAGTTAGCCCTATTGTTGTTCTTTTCCTTACAGAACAATTGCCATTATCTGAATTAATAATCCCGCTTTTCAGCATTGTCATTGCCCATTTGATGATGATTGATCCACAGTGATGCAAATTGATCTACACCTCTTGCAGCTTCAGGTTCATTGGTGTCATTTTTCTTGTTTTTGGGGAGCCTCGCTTTCCCGAGCTTGATGCTCCGGTCGTTGATCTTCAGTATTCCGAAGGCATCTTCCTCCACCGACCAGGCCTTACCTGGCCCAAACTTGCACTTTCTCGAAGAGATAACTCTCCAGCTTCGTACAAGGACTTGAACGGTCCTTGTACTGCTTGTCATTTTTAGAATGGATTCATCGCTCAACGGAACCGGGGCGGAATCCACACTAATATCAATTGACGCAGAGGCAGCTTCGAAATTGGTATTACCTCGCGTTTGGCGTCCTGCCAGATTTTGCCGCAGCCACCGGTTACACGATTCTGGAACTCAATTCACATTCTGTTGTTGCAGGCGACAACTTTGACTCCTTTCTGCTCCGTCGAAGTTGACCTCCTCGTTAAAGGGGTTTGAATGCGAAGCCCGGATCCTCCGGTTTACAGCTTTGACCAGTCGCATCCACTGACACTCAAGCCTGGTTCTCCACCGGGTTGTCTGGACAGTCGTTGGCTGACGACTTCATAGAGCCTGTTCCCTCACTTTTTGCCGCTATTGCCGGCTTTCCAAGTAGCCCTGTTCCTTCTTCCAATTTTGTCCCCTACATTGTGGTTGTTAATTTGGGGTACCACCACCAGCCTGCTGTTTTGCAAAAAGGGAAGAAGTGGAAGTCCCTGTTCTGTTGGGTTTCCTGTTCCCCCTCTCCTTCCCACGCTATCTATAGGGATTACAGGCTTCCCTAAGGGTATCTCTCTTGGTCTGGTCTCTCCTCATCAACCTGTTTGGCATGGGTTACTCTACCAGTAGCTCAGTATTTGATCTACCGCCGGCACAGTCATCAGGATCGCTGAGACTCGCAAGCCCTTCCGCCCTCCTGGGACAATGGCCCGGACTACTGCAAGGTGAAGACACCAAGGGGGAGCCAAAGGTAATCTAGCTTTCTGACGGATCGGTCGTACTCCTTCTGTGTTGATTGTGTGCCGCACCACGTTCATTCGGTCATTTATCCTTGCCTCACTATCGAAGATGTCGCTGAATTGTGTTGATAGGTCCCTCAATCGATTTTTTTTCCTCTGATTCAAGTCTTTCGAAGACGAGGCAATTAACTTCTCCTTCCGTCCCGTGAACCAGGCGGCGGTCGTCTCAAAAACTTGTCATACGACAAAGGAAATTGACAAACAGAGTCACAAAGCCGTTCCTTTCACAGACTCACTGAGTTAAGCTTATCGTTCATCACTCTGATGGGCATAGTTCTTCGCACTTGTACCAGGTTCGCTTCACAAGCAATGCCTCGTCTTATTTCGTAGGCATGTATTTTTGGCTCGAACATAACGTTGCTTCCTTCTTTCACATTCCCCTGGTCTCTCTCATGCAGTATCACTTCCTCGTTATTGACTCCTAGTGTTCCATTTAGAAAATCCAATTGGAAGCCTCCCAAATTCAATATCAGCAACCAGCATTTTAGATTCAAAGCTGGTGCTTCCCAGAGTCACTGCTGCTTCAACATCACCTTGTATTATCACCAAATTCCCTGTTGCTATTCTTAGTCGTCACTTTGTTGGTTTGATCGTTGTCGGTGTTGCGACAATGTAGGGCCTGATGATCGTCTTGGTCGAACCTGTATCCGGCAGCATGGTGCGATGTTCTCCATTGATTAAGCAATCTACAAACACGCGGTTTTGTCTGAGTCATGAAGAGGAAACTTTGGCAGTTTTCTTCAAGGCACACTGGTCACAGGTCGACGGTTGCCCCTTCGTATCGACCCTTGACGGCAAAGCGAATGCCCGTTTCTCTTTTCTAAATCGGCTTCCTACTGTAGTCAAGCTCTCAACAATTCCGGCACCAAGGCACCCTCCGCATCTTCTTTGATGACCCTCCTCACAGTTGCTTCGACGGTGTCCTTCTCCGCGAGAGTTAAGGCAAGAGAAAAGCCGTGTCCTGTCCGTCCATTTTTATTGAAATGTCTTCATCAACAAACTGAAATCAAGGTTGTAGGTTGAACTAAGTTGAAGTTCTGTTCACCAGTTAGTTATTGTTGTATGGTGTAGGAATGGGTGTGTCGAAATGATTATAATTGGTACAAATTTTAGCACTGGGCTATGCAATTACCATCAAAATCAATACCTCACCCTACCGTGTCCAGCTAGAAAGTCCCTTGAGAGTTGTCATAGCAAATGACTCACGAATGTGGTTAGTTTGCCGCAAATCGGAGCACGGCAATGAAGTTTCTTACGGCAGATTATTAGCCAACGTATCAGAACGCACAGGAATAAATAATTTGCCGCTGTGTCTTTCAGATTTCCTCTGAACATAAGAATAAAAATTCCCTAGATGAAAACAAATTCCTGATCAAATTTTTTCAAAATAGATACCGGATCAAATTTAAGATAATTATATGTATTTTTCTTCAGTTCGATGTCCGAAGGTTCTCCCGTCTATATAATTCTGACATCCTTGTACTCTCAAGGAGCAGCGAGGCAGCAAGCGACAGCCGCATAGATTAAATTGTCGTTCGCTTTTTGCTGAATCCAGAATCTAAATACGGCTTTTCGAGGCGAGCTAACGGGCGGGCGTCATTTGGCATCGGAAGCGCACCCCGATTTAAATTCTACTCCTCAGCCGTCGACCGAACGGACGAGACGATCTGGGACACGCTTTTCACAGAATGAGTCAAACGAGCTTCGAGCTGGAGAGATCAATCAGGTCCCATCATCTTGTTAAGGGAAAAACGGCTGAGACCGTAGTGGTGAAGTCAACTTATTTCCATCATTTGGTTTACCAGCAGTAGTTGATTTGGATCTTCAAAAGAGTATTGGGACCATTCAAATGTTTTTTTTTGATTAATAAATAAACAGGTCAAGCAACCACCCATAAGCGAACAAAGAGTGAGCCAAAAACACACTACTGCAATGAGAAGTTCAACCTCAAGGAAAGGGCAAACAACAAAATACTATACCGTACAATGGACATGTTTCCGACATTCGCTTTCCCAATATTTTCCATATTTTCTCGATAACTTTCCATCGTTAAACTACAATGCCAACATTTCAGGCTTCCAGCTCTATCCATTTCAAAGTTCGAAGATTGCAAAGCGTCTATCACATCGACGGGCTAGTGGCGTCATTTACTGTGAAGTTAAATGTTAAGGTACCCCCAGACTGGCGCGAATTATTCGCAGACGCGAAAAATTCCGTTGAGTTTTTTTATACTTTATGACACATTCTGAATGCAAATATGTCAATCTCATGTGCTCGCGGGCCACCTTGAACGTCGGACGTCGCTCTGGACTGCCGCGGTGAACAAGGGAGCGGGCGGCAGGGGATTGACCAATCAGATCTAATATTCCGATGAGCGGTGGTCGAGGAGATTTCGCAATGGACCCGCAAAGCGAACGGCTGGATTCAAGATCTTGGCTGGATTTACGTTAATCTTTTGTTACGCATAATCAGCGACTTGCGATTTGGAGTTTTGTTTACGAGATAGTTGGTAGGTTTAGGCTATACCAAAAAAAGAATAATTATTAAAACAATATCAGGACACAATTTTTTTTTTTCGAGATGAGGCATTACATTTGGGGGTGCACGTGCACATGTGCACTTATTGAGGAACCGCCATCATTCTCAGCTGTCACTGTACCACTACTGTGTACAAAACGTGCACCTTCATTTGGGAACCAAACTTGGTTCTTGTGTATTAACCTATTTAAGTAGGTTTGAGGAAGGTATGCCAAGATTGCCAAGCACAACTACACAACTTAAAAACAAAATTCGTGTTATTATACATATTTCAGTGAAAATATAGGACCTAAATTTTTGTCTCAGTTTTTAGTTTGTTTCTATTGATTTTCATTATTACGTATTTAGCATTTGAAAAGTGAAATAAAATGTCAGTTGTCGAATAAAGATTGATAGTGATTTTAGGCTATATTAGTTAAGATATTGTTCAAACCAACTGGTTCAAGTGAATCAATAGTACAAATTTATTCACATAATATGTACCTTTTAATATTCCCCACGTGTTCAAACTTTTGAATCCAAAATGGATATTTTTTGTCAATCTGTCAAGGTTAATAATGATTAATGACATAGCATTATAATGGGCATTATTACGGCAAAGTATATCATTTCGTATTACAAATTTGAGCAACAAGCAATAATTATCTCGACTTCGAGTGCTGTCCTTCCTATCGGATGATATTTGGAACAATACAAGATTCTTTAAATTCCAATTTCATTGAAAAAGCTTAGGGGGAATGAAAACGCTCATTTCTCAAGAATTCGTCACACAATTTATTATTCCTTAGTATAAATAATTACCGTCAAAAATATCCTGAAAAAAAGGGATACAATACCCTATCTCTTTATACACGCAACTCGTCGGAGAGTAACATCGTTTGTCGAAAACCGATACGGAGAACGGAAAATTTATGCCCAGGCGCCCTTTTTACGGACCGTGTGGTGGCGAGAGGACGTGGATTGTCACTCCCTAGAGGCATAAAATTCCGGAAAACTGGCAAGTCGTCTGGGGATTATGAAGATTGTTAAAAGTCAAAGGGTATAATATGGATTTAGAATGATCATAGGCTTGCGGTGCAGTATTTCTCTCTGTGTCCAATATTTCGAAAAAAGCCTTTTGGCAAGTGGTGTAATA
Organism: Orchestes rusci; assembly: GCA_958502075.1. Taxonomy (NCBI): domain Eukaryota; kingdom Metazoa; phylum Arthropoda; class Insecta; order Coleoptera; family Curculionidae; genus Orchestes; species Orchestes rusci. Next base: position 8,993,115 of record OY293310.1, read on the forward strand.
TACAGTTCTTATCACAAATACAGTTCATTCTTTATTATTTAAAGGTATAGTGACAAATCAACTTTGGAGGTTGAAGGTTGACAAAAAAAATAGTTGACATGAAGTGCTCGCTAATTGAAAAAAAAAGATAAAATATTTGATATAAACCCATTTTTCTCAATTAAAGAAGTGTTTTGATCATCGCAATTCCAAAATTATCATCACTGTCTATCCGCGACCTTTTTTTTTTCTATCTAATCAAATACATTTTTAACATTGCAAAAAAAACGAATCACAGTTCAATTTATGGCTATCGTGATAGAACATGTTCGCCAACCTTTAACCTACAATTTTTATCTGTCACTGTAACTTTAAATAAAAAATGAACTGTATTTTGAAAGAAATCTATCAAATATTAATTTATATTTACGTTCAAGATCCGGAAAATATCTGGAAAGTAGTGTCATTCCTGACAAAAAAAATAATTTCAAGTGGAAAAATACATTCGACTGACTGGATTTCAAGTCGTAAATTGGTCAACATATTTCTTCAGATTGATAGATTAACATTACTAGTTAGTAGATTAACAAATGATAGTGTGAAAATACCTTGAAAACATAGTTTTGAAAATTTAAAAGCATATTTTCAGAAATATTTAAAAAGGCCGGGACACAAAGTATATTTGTCGTAATTGATCAGATAAGGTTCGTGATCCAAGCTATCTTGAAGTATACATGATTATGAGGTCATTTTGTTGAATCCAGTAGATTGGAAAAAATCCCTTCTTTCTATAATAAACTGGGTTGAGATGTTTATGACACACCATATAATCAATGTTTATCGAAAATGAAACACAAGCATTTTGTGTGATAATAAATCGAGACCAACAATTAGATTTGAAATAAATTGGGTCCTGAAGGAAATTTACTCCTGAAACAAAAATATTCAAATCCCTATGTTTTTATACTATATAACCCAAGGAAAATGTGTATCCTATGCTCATACACCATCGTACCAAAAATGAACGTTATCGTTTGAGAAAAAAACTAAGATCTTCACTTATATCCATCTAAAGTAGGACACCCTTTGTATATACATGCCTATCTCTCTTAAAAAAAGTTAGTTTTATTAAGAAAAAACAATTTTGCCTTGATTGAAAATTTCTAGATTGGTAGAACGATTTCCCATAACTCAAAAGAAATTGAAGGTAGTGCATACGACCTATACATGAGGACATTTTATGGTTAGCATCATCAAGAAATCCCAATTCTCTAACTCTTAGGATCAATGTGATATTTTTTTTTAAATACCAAATTTTTCAAAAAATTGCGATTTGCTTTATTTCCTTTCTTTTTATAGGGAATGATATTTTTCCTAAAATTAATAATATGAAAGGCACCTCGTACACCGGCAATATGCGACTCAGAATTGTCGCTTTAAGCTGCGTTTCCACTGGCAAAAAACACAGTGTACGAGCGGCCCTAGAATGAACAAAATGAGCAATATCAATATCTTTTGGTGAATATTGAATTTATATTCAGAACCGTGGCTTGATTTGCTTCAATAATGTTTAATGTTTATGCCAGCTTTCAACGTCTACCGCTCCACTGCCCAGTTACCGCTTCGGGGATAGACTGGTGGGTAATTAAGTGAAAACTGCTGCTGTACGAGGCACGAAGAGAAAATGGGATAACCAGCACTAATTTCTTGGGATAGGGAAGATGTAAACAAAGAAGTGGACTTGGGAAGATTATCATCGATGTTTTCAGAGAAATATAGGTACAGAGTTTTCCCCAAAGATCACATCAAACGTTTATTAAAAAAATTGTTGTGAAACTATGTTTGCCAAATGAAACTGCGCAATCGTTGAAATACTTTTGTTGTAGATACTGATAATATTTTGGTCAACACATTAGGTTCATAGAACTAGTCTTCACCTTCACAGGGTGAACACCTACTTGCGAAAAACTATACTCTGAAAAATGCACCATCGTGCATATACTATCGCATATTATAATTTTCCATTGCTGTTGGAACATCTTCACACTGCAAATGTATTATTTTAGTCTTGGAGGAGACACCAAGTTACCTATTTAGAAAGACGTCTCATATCAACTTCAAAAATCATTTTCAAATCGAATCAAGTTATTCAATATACGTTATGAACAGTTACAATAAGCTGATTTTTTGCATATGATATGCTCATATTGACACTTTCTTGTCATCATAGCGATTTTCATGCGAAGAACATCAATGACTGTCTTCGTAGGTCCCCCTAAACATTGTGTCCCAGATTCGCTTCTCTATACAGGGATCTTGACTCCTATTATACCTACAGCAAGGGTTAAATGGAGAAAGTTTTAGGAGAATCTCAGTGCATTCGATATTTGGCTTCAGATTTACAATCGGTCAATTGGTTTTGGAGATGTCGGCGAAAAATCAAAATTGGCGGATTTCATTAATTATTTTTGCCAGTAAATCCGAAACGGCTAATTTGACAGCTGTCACAATGTGACATTACCTAGACACTTTTCAGAGATGAATAAAATGACGTGTATAATATGTCTCAATCGTCTTTTGTTCTCCTGAAACCCGCTTCAACTTTCATTTTTTTCATGGCCGCCATATTGGATTTTTCTATTTTTGGAAAGAGTGTAAGATTTCCAGTCTATTGATGTCTCTCAAGTGCATAAAAGATTCAAGTATCATCGAAATATCACATTTCGTAGTAATGTCATGGCCTTTTTTTCTAAGAAGGCCATGATTCATTTGTTTGAAAATTGGTTTTTAAGCAAAATTTTTTTTTTATCTAAGGAGGCTCCGATCAGCCGTTCATCAATTCAGTATGACAATTGTGTTTACGCTTTTCAAATGAAAATAACAAATCTGATAAACAAATTGTCGAAACCAGTTAAAAATTTCTGGTATTCTCTATTTCTCTATTCAAATAAAGAAAAGCTAGTCATGTTAGCATTACCTCAGCAAGGTCAGGTATTTGGAGATGTATCCCGAACGACGGCTGCCTCATAAAACATGATTTAGAAAAACCGTGATTGATTTGCTCAACTATAAACATAAACAGAAATACACTTGTGAGGGTTGTACGAAAAACAGTCGCTTATTGTCAAATATATCACGATGCATGTTCATGTTCTATTGAAAATTCAATGCGCTCAACACATTATTTGTGCACACTGAATGCGTTTATCTCAAATTAATACAGTACCTATTCATATTTTGAGACAAATAAATCATGGCCTCCTTAGAAAAGATTGAGTCTCAACTACGAAGTGTGAGATTTCGATCATACTCAAATCTTTTATGCACTTGTGAGACATCACTAGACTGGAAATTTTACGCTTTTTTCCAAAAATGACGACCATAAAAAAAAAGTTGAGGTGGGTTGCGGGAAAACCAAACACGATCAAGACATGTCATACAGGCCATTTCATACGTCTCAAAAAGGTGCCCCGATGATGTCACATTTTCATAGCTATCAAATCAGCCGTTTCGGATTCACTGGCAAAAAACAAGATCCGCCATTTTTTATTTCTCGCCGATATTTCCAAAACCAATTGACCAATCGCAAATCTAAAAGCGGATATCGAATGCACTTAGTTTCCTCTAACACTTTCTCCATTCAACCTCGGATGTAGGTATAATAGGAGCCGAGATTCCTATATAGAGAAACGAGTCCGGGACACACTGTATAGTGAGGAGCTTAATAGAAGTTGTTTTCTACTTTGATACTTACGCCATTTTTTTGAGCCAAAATTAATCACATTGCGCGGTATTTTTTTTTATCGAAGATTTTGATGTTCAGATGTATTTTCAAGACTTGATAGGATCTACTTTTCTGAGACAGTTTTTAGAAAATAATAATTGGGAGAAAATGTGTCTCCAAAATGTTGAATCTATCTTAATTACCTTCTTCCAAAACTATAATAATTGTTCAAATCAATAATTCCTCGACAATATACAGGGTTTCTCACTTGAAACTCCGCGCGCCAATATCTCAAAAATATAAATCGATTGCAGGGACTTTGAAACTACTCGCATACGAAAGTACATGTTATTTATAAACTTTTTTGTCATTTACATTATCGAACCCATTTATCTGACACATTTTTGAGCTTTACGAGCTCATAGTAAACATTCCTTGGTTGACAAAAAATGCGATCACGGAAGATTTTTACAAGCATGCTAGTCTCAATAATTTTGGTAAGAAGTGTCCAATGTATGGCGTCAAGTGGATATTTTCTAAGGTTTAAAAAATTTGACACCTACTGAGAGCTTAGCGTTGCGGCGCGTCAAAAATAGCAATCGATTGCAGGGACTTTGAAATTTCGCGCATGCGGAAGTACAAGTTACTCAAAAACTTTTTTGTTATTTACTTGAGCCAATGCATTTATCCTGATCATTCCTTAGTTGAACACTGGTTTAGTACCTAAAAATTTCTTGGTTGACATAAAAATCTTGTAAAAATCATACGTAATCCCATTTTTTGTCAATTAAGGAATTTTTACTCTGAAACGGTATAACTCAGAAAGAAAAAGAATAAATAAGTTCAAGTACATATCAATAAAAACTACTTATAACATGGACTTTCGCATGAACGTAATTTCAAAGTCCCTGAAGCCGATTTATATTTCCGACGCGTTGCGACGCTTAGCTCCTGCGGTAGTCGATTTTTAAAACTGTGAAATATATCTACTTGACCTTATACATTGAACACTTTTCCCAGAAATTGAATATTCATATTCATTTTCGAGATATTTGCATGCGGAGTTTTAAGTGAAACACCCTGTAGATATTCCCACTATCGTACTAACAGAATCCTCATCAGAATGTTACATTGTTGCATAAAAATATTAATCTTTTTGATTTCGGAATGTCACTGTATTCATTTACTTTTGGATGATAAATCTGCCAAACTTGATTAATTCAATCATATTATTTTTATCCCCGAAGAACGAATTTTACGTCTGTCTGAATGAATACAATGAAACTCTCGGATAAAATACTGATTTCATATCAAATTCATTGAGCCAAGTTTATGCGGGCATCCTTCGAAAGAGTAGGCATTCATCAATGCTGTTACTAAACGTGTGCCGTCGTCATTAACCCGCAGCAGGCACGGCCGCTGCAAAACGATCTCCAACGCGAGCGGCGAGTCGAAAAAAGTAAAGAGAGCAGACCGCAGCAGCAGCAGTTGGATCGGATGAAAAATGCTTTAGAACTACGACATCGATAACCGTGAATTTTACCTAATCCACTTATCAAGCTGTCACCCTCTTATCATTAAGAGCACAACAGAACTTTCAACCAACATCTTTTTCAAGATATTGAGAATATTTATGTGGAGTGGTTCAAATTACAATAATATGTCATGATTGTCATGATCAATTTATATATTATCATAGTCAAGCTTTGAATAGGTCGATGATTGCCTACATGATTTAAACAAAAAATAATACAAGGTGTTTCCTGGGCATTGGTAAAAAATTCAAGGGGTTTTTATTTTTTTATTTTTATGAAAAAAAGTTCCTATGAACATTTGTCAAAAAATCCTTAATATTTCCGAAACCGTTCATACAAAAATTATGAAATTCAATACATCGCATAAACTCTGGATGCTGAATAAGAATTTGGGGTCAAAATTTCAAAAGTTTAATCAGGGTACCATACTGGGGATGTTATGGCTAAAAGCAATTCCATTTTTTTTATGGTACTTTTTTCACATTCTGCATACTCCTAGTTCATATCGGTAGGGCAAGTTGTTTTCGAGAAAATCGCAATTTTTTACATCGATGCATCGACACCCTAAAGACGATTCTTCCGCAACATTTTGAAATTCGCTAACATTGAAATATCGGAATTTGGCACCTGCATAGATTCTTCACACCAAATTCAATTTTGTTCTCAAAAATTTGAAAATTTTTTCTATGGCGTATCATACTGAAGGGGTCAGGAGTCTAGTCTTCGATGTAATAAATTGCAAAGTTCTCTAAAACTCTCTTAGCCCAATCGATGTGAACCAAGAGTATCTTTCTCACGTGAGAATCATGCAAAACTGTGATTCTGAAATAAAAATGTCAAAATAATTAAAAATAAAGAAGTGCGATTGTTTCAAAATTTTAAGATCGGAATTTAAGTTGCCGTCAAAAGTTTATGCAGGTACCAAATTTCCATAGTGTGAGAGCTTTCGAGAATATTGAGGAAGACTCGTCTTCAGGGGCAGATACATACAAAAAATTGTGATTTTCTCGAAAACTACTGGCCCTATCGATGTTTAATAGAAGTATAATTTTTGAATTGAAACCCTGGTGTATCATATTCTAAAATCTGAAAGTTTATGCGCTGAACCAAATTTCATTATTATTGTAACAACGGTTCCGGATATATTGAGGAAAACCGACTTTTAAAGGGCGTAGCTTCCTTGGGAATCGTTTTTCGACAAGTTTATGAGAACTTTTTTTCATGAAAATACTCCAGAAATCATCCCTCGGATTTTTGACGAATGTTTGGGAAACACCCTGTATAATGAACTTTAATAATTGAATAAGAAAATACATGGTGATAATTAAGTAGGTACATAATGGTGAAAAATTTAAAGGGTAAATCTTTGACTAATTTTAAGACAAAAGGTCCTCAACGGCTTGGTTTCTGAGATACCGAGCGTCAAAAAAAAACAATTTTATTCGGTTTTTTGCTTATATTTTTGTTAAGTAACATGGCAATTGGACGAAATTCGGAAGACTGGGAATATTGATGATAACAAACTCAAATATTGTCTTTTCTGAAAAAAAAAACCAGGCTCTCTGTGGCCGGAGGCGAGTGTTGCCATCATACGAGTGAGTAATTGTCATTACATGCGAGTGGAATACTATACTTTTTCTACGGCCTTTATAACGGGTGTCCAAAAAAATCTGCACATAATTTGAAAAGTAAGATCATGTGACAACCAAACCCGTGAGTAATGACCCGTGAGTAATGAATCATTACTCACGAGGTGAGTAATAGGTATTATTATCTATTCAAAATGCGTGAGTAATAAGCCTATTATTAAACGGTCGTAGAAAAATATTATTTTTATGAAATTTTGTCCAATTAAAATATCTCGATGAGCTCATTTTCGGATTTACTGACTATTTACCTACACTTTTTGTCTAAAAGGTTTTTTCTATCTATCATAATAAAGTGGGGAAGTTCAATTGTTTTTTTAAACAAACGGAGATTTCTTCCGTTTCGCTTGACCGATTTGAACGAACTTGGGTCATATGAAAGAGAATAATCTGCGCTCTAAAATGCTCATTTGCTTTTTGATTTGTGACATTCGCCGTCGCCGCTAGATGGCTTTAACTGAAATGGCAGCATATTTTTGAGTTTTTTCCAAAAAAATCAAATGTGATAGTATATCCATTTCCGTATATTTTGAAAGGGGGTACATTTTCCTATGAAAAAAAACTAAAAAAAAAACAAAAAAATTATTGATTTTTTTGAAAAAGAATAATAATTATACAAATCAAAAATAAATAATCGATACACTGCACTACACTGATGACAAGTCAGACAACTGTCAAGCATTGTTACAATAGGTGTGTTCCCGTATTCTTTTGTGGTGCGGATTCATTGTTGCCAAGATTGTCACGTGATTAGCTCCTTTTAGTATGCTGGACTGTCACGTGGTTATTAGATTCAGAGGCGTTGGGATCCAAGGAACCGTTGCTAAGCGACCTACTTTGGCGCCCGCGGGCGCGGAACTACTTTTAGGCCCGGCTGCCAAAAAAAGCGACCTTCCGGCTGCTTTGCATGCATTGAAGAGTGGACTTTACGTGTAGGTTGTACAAAAAAACCATTTGGGTTAACTCTTTTACACTTTTGGAAACGTACTGGCACGTTTTACTTCGTCGAATCAAATTACTCGAGAAGGAGGGTTTAGATGGGCCCATATGGACCCGCCAGGAGCTAATGGCTTGTATAGTACACAATATTTCTAAGATGTTCAACAATTTCCATATATTTGTTCGCTCCCTTGAAAGCAGACCAATACTTTTTGAGATAAAGTGAATAATTTATTTTATTTACTTGATCGTTTGAGAAAAAAAGACGATCTTTGAGATGTGCAGAGCAATTGCGAGCAGTTGTATGAAAGGTTAAAATGAAATTAAAGAGATATTGCATTGGTACTCAACCCATCTGGTAATGTCATTTCTCCTTTGATTGCAAGGTATCGAGAAACTGGAGTAGTTAGGTATACGGTTTACGAGGGGGTAGGTATAAGTTATACAAAAGTAACTTCCCCTGTACATGCTTGATTCTTCCGATCAAATGAACTTCGAGATCGAACGGTGACTGCAGGTAGTACAGGTCAGAGAACCAAGTAGCTTGCACGAACCCATATTATTGTGAGGAGCCAAACTGTGAGAAACGGAACAACGAAATCAACCTTCACGCACATAGACCAGTCCAGATTTCTCCGTTGACAAGAGGCAATCTCGGCCTGAGATCACAATGGGCACAGGAAGACATTCAGTGGCGACAACAAGAACGTAGCATAGTATTTTTTACGGACAAGCCTAAATTCGGTTTTCATTCTGATTCACATTAGCTTCGTATGTGGGGACAAACTGGAAATGTGGAACGTCTTGCCTTGGAAGGCACAAGAATTTTGATCTGAGGTCTAAGTCATGTCGGAGGAAGAACTGATCAGTAGATGGCTTCTTGAATGCTGCCGCTTACCATGACAGTATCAAGCAATGCAATACATGGCATTGCCTGTATAATATTGTTAATTATCTTTGTTCAATAAAGCTTTTATTTGAGTTACAAATTATTAAATTGTATGACAAATATGCAGTCCAAGTGACATTGATTATGTACAGGTAATTCCACATGTCATTCATATGACACGTTCCTCTTTTTTTTCACAAAGACAAACGGCAGACAGGTCTTCTGGGTCTGCAACTTCTCCTCAATGTACTACCATTTTCTTCTTCTTGTGTAGAAACTTCTTCTTCACCATAACTTCTACCATTTTCTTCTTCTTGTGTAGGAACTTCTTCATCATCATTGATAATGTCATCATATAAGTTTGAAAATTTTGTATGGATCATATTGTTCATTGTCTTTTTCATAATCAACGTTATTTTGTGAAAGAAGAGGTTTAATCAGTTGTCTGTTTCTTCTAAATTTTCTTTGGTTCTCATCCTCAATAATATAATCTCTAAAATTTAGTTTTTCTTTGATGACTCCTGGAACTCAATTGTTTTTGTAGTCCTTGAAAATAACTCTGGATTCATTTTCTATATCGGAAAGTTTAGTAGTGCCCCTATCATAATAAATTTTTTGTTGGGCCTGATGATCCTCAAGCTTTGATTTTATCTCAGCTGCATCATATCCATTTGGTTTAAGATATTCCATGTGTATAGGCAATAACGTTCTAATCTTTCTACAAAACATCAGTTCAGACGGTGACGGGAGATCATTTTTCGGGGTATCGTTGTAGTACAGAACAGCTAATAAAGGATCTATGCTACTCTGTTCCTCCATAATTTTCTTGAAAAGATTCTGGTATGTCTGATTATGTCGTTCCACCATTCCATTAGACTTCGGGTAATTGGGGCTCGAGGTAGTTAATTTGATATCGTATTCATTGGCAAAATTTTTGAATTGAATTGACGAGAAAGGTTGATTATCTGAGAATATTTCACTAGGTAAACCAAAAGAACAGAAAATATTTTTCAAAGTGGAAATTATTGACGGTACAGTTTTACTTGTTACTTTGTTGACAATCAAAAATTTTGAAAAGTAGTCTACAATAACCAAAAAGTCTACTCCATGTATGTACTCGAAATCTATACCAATTTTTTTCCAAGGGTATTCGGGTACTTCATGTGGTAGTAATGGTTGACGGGGATTGGCCTTGGAATTTTTTTTACAAATAAGACATGATGAAATCAGATTTTCAATATCTTTCATCAATCCAGGCCAGTAGAATGCGTCTCTAGCTACATTTTGACAAGAGTTAATACCTTGATGAGCTTGTTGTAATTTTGACAGAAATTCTTTTCTCAAGGAAGTTGGAACTATTATTCTTTTCTTAAAAAATAAAACATTTTCGTGTAGAAAAATGTCATTTCTGATAGACCAATATTTGAGTGTATTGATATCTCGGATACTTGACTTATGCTGTGGCCAACCTTTCACAACCAATTCCTTAATTTGCTTAAGAGCTAAATCATTATTTGTTTCTGCAATTAATCGTGAGACATTTTCCGCAGACGTCACGACTACTGAATAAACATGTAGATTATCATCTAGATTTTCCGTAAAATATGACTCCACTAATGGACATCTACTCAAAGCATCTGCTACTTGCATTTTTTTACCCGGAACATATACAAGATGAATGTCATATCTCAATAGACGTATCATAAGCCTTTGTAACCGAGGTGATAAATCTTCAATTGGTTTTTTAGAAAGTCCAATAAGAGGTTGATGATCAGTTTGAGCCTTAAAAGTTCTACCATATAAGTAGTAATTAAATCGCTCACAACCATACACTATGGCAAGAAGCTCTTTCTCAATTTGGCTGTATTTTTGCTGATGACTATTGAAGCAAATTCCAACGGATGGTCATTTTGTAATAATACAGCACCCATGCCATACTGACTCGAATCTACAGATAAAACCAAATCATTTTCAGGGGAGTAGAATGACAAAATTGGCGTAGTTGTAACCAATAACTTCAAATTAGCAAAACGTTCATTTTTATTTATAATTTTCTGTGTATTGAAACTTGATTCAACACTGCAAATATCTATAGCTTCCTTCAACGTTAAAGCAGGTTTTTGAAGTAGTGTTGCTTGCGTTCTTTTATCAAAAATACCCAAAATGATTCTATCTCTCAACAGAACATCTCTATCTAAAAATTCGAACTCTGATAACAATGTTTTAAGATCGGTCAAAAAATCATCAAAAGGTTCTAATGGCTTTTGTGACCTAGTGAAAAATTTGAAATGTAACAAAACCAATTTTTTAATTGGATTGCAATATACCGCGAATTTATTTACTACTACCTTGAACTTTTTCTTGTCTTCCGGTGTATCGAATTCAAGTGTATTGAAGATTCGAAGGCCTTCGTCTCCAATAAAGTTGAGTAAAATTGCAATTTTCGTTTCATCATCTTTGTTGATTAGTTCATTTGCTCTCAAATAAATCTCCAATTTTTGATACCAGATCTTCCAATTTGCTGACACATTCCCATCAAATTCCATGAAAGAAATAGCTGCTCCAAGACGTCTATCCATTATTGTTGGCAAGGTTCTTTCTCTTTCGCTGCCACCATATAATATTGTTAATTATCTTTGTTCAATAAAGCTTTTATTTGAGTTACAAATTATTAAATTGTATGACAAATATGCAGTCCAAGTGACATTGATTATGTACAGGTAATTCCACATGTCATTCATATGACAGCCTGTCCACACACAGCACGCCTAGTGCGAGAATTTCTGAAAACTGAGCGTATCAATGTTCTACCATGGCCTGCGTAGTCTCCAGACCTTGATCCGGTTGAACATCTCTGGGATTTCATGGCATGAAGATTACTCCATCAACTAAGGCACTTCCAAATGAAGGACATAATCTGCTGAATTGCCTTTTTGAATTATGTAATATTACAAATGAGATTAAAATTGATCATCTCTTTCACAGTATGCTCAATAGATGCCAAGGTGTGAGCAATGCAATGGGAGGTCACAGTTTACATTGATACGGTAGAAACTTGATGAACCTACAACAGGATTTTTTTCACTGTTAGATTGTCAATTCCAGATTTTTGATGGATTGCTTAATCAGAGAAGTTGACATGTTTGAACATTTTAACACTTATCAACAGCCAGTTTCATAATCAGACTTTAAAGTGAACTTCAACTAAAGTTGAAGTTTCACTTCAAGTCCACTTGAAAGTGAGCTTAGATTCTAGCGTTTCATACAGTGCATTTTTTATTAAAAGTTACAGTGACAGATCAAGTTTAGAAGTTGAATGATAGCAAAAAAAATTAAATGCCATAAAGTGCTCGCTAATTGAAATGGAAAGATAAAATAATTGATTATAGACTTCATTTTCTCGATTAAAGAAGGGTTTTGCTCATCAATTTCAAAATTATCATACATCACATCACACATCACATCAAAGTTATGAAACGAAAGCATGTGTGGCCTCAAAAATATATTTAAAAAAAAATTGACAAAACAATACCCATAAATAGCTACTTACATATATTATTACAAAGCGGAAGGGTAGTATTGACCGACAATGTCTTCCCATGTTCGAACCAGGACATACAGCATTATCGTCAAGTTCTACAACATTTTCATTTCCATCGACTCTAATGACTAATGGGATCATCAAACCAGTCATATGAGAAATTATCATTCATTTCGACAGCTAGGTATATTGTAGATAACTGCAGTTGCCACCAACATAGTCGTTTCTAATTTTAATCGTATTCCTGTTGATGATACTGGAAATCGACATTACCAAACAGCATATTGCCTCTCCACAACATTTCTCGGACGTATTATACTTTCATCATACAAATTTTCAGCAGGGGTCATCACTTCTTGAAGTTTGATTATAAGGTATGGTTGTATTGAGTATTTTGATGTGTATCTTCCATATCTTCAATTTTCAAAGTCGCTTTTTCCTCGTGAATTGTCAAAAACTGTGGTCATGCGTGGAACCGGTCCAGCGAACAACAATATTTCGAATTTTAGGATTGGCATCTGAAATCGGCTGCACGTTCAATGCAAAAAATCCTCTCCTGCTTCTGAATATTTACACATTATCTTCACCTGGTGCCTCTATTCTTATCAATGGGAAGTCTATCGCTCCAATCACTTTAGGAAAACTCGCTTATTGGTGAAACTCAAAAGCACTTTTTGCCATTTCTCGGTTACTTTCATACACTCTAATGAATCTCTGAAACATCTTTGCCACACAACACAACATTACCTTTAAAATATGATCCGGCTTAACTATTTGTTGATAATTGAATCTTGTCTTCGAATAATCGACTGGAAATAGGGCGGTGGGTTTTGTAAGATATATTGTAGATTTTCTGATATACACAGATCAAATATAACTCTGTGAAATACTTCTTCTTGAACAATAATATATTTTCATCTCCGTTATCACTTTCTTATCATTCTATTAACATGTGAATACATTTGAAGCGGTTTTCGAGTGATTAAATATCTGAACAGAAAAAGTCACAGAAGAAGGTGAAGAAACGAAAATATTGTGTTCACAGTCTTACCAATCGGGTGTTTTGCTTTTTATACATTGTTTGTTAGGCTGTAATTGGCTGAAAACACATTTTTCAACGACTTCCGTATGCCCTCAACGACAACTATGTTTTATTATTATTCTAGCCAATTAGAAATTTTCTTACACAAAATACTGGGTAAACATTAAACTAAAATTATCTATACAAGGTATCCGAAAAAATTTGATAAATCTCTTATATACTTGTAGAGTATGAAAAAATGAGGTAGAGTTTCAATAATTTTTTCCATTCTGTTTCCATATTCTTTTTTGGTAGTAAACCAGGAAAAGTTTCAAAAATTTGACGATTTTTTGTTTTCACAGTACCGTCACGCCCCCTTGCGGCGATCCTAGTAGCTTGAAATATATTTCTAGCGTTTCCTCTTGGACACATTAGGATTTTTTTTCCTGGGTCTCTATGATGAATAGTTTACAAGAACTGGCACCCTGTCGCTGAAAATGAATCATCCTGTACATGGTGATAAGGTTCGATAAGGATTTGAAAATGCAGTCCATTGTGAAATGTACTCCTTTTTCTTTTTATTTCGCACATTATCTATCAACGAGTACCCAATATCATTTCGCGCTTTATCAAGAAATCACCCTGTATATCTTTTATTATTGATTTAAGAAAAAAGTTCAGACAAAAGTTCTTGGGAATGTTATTCTGAACAATTTTGGTTTCGTGATATTTCAAGTCTTGTAGGAACGGAGAAAATCATTATTAGCGCCCTTCTTTTGAAGATGGCGAAGTAAGCTTCGACTCTTCCATAAACTGAGAGTCAAGCTTCTGGGAACCCCCTTCACTAAATGAAAAAGGAAAATTGCGTATGTCTCAACTTTCTCAGATGATCTTATTTTGAGCACGGATTTACTGTACTATTTTCTCGAGACATCGTCGCATCTCTAGAAATCGATCGAATGATTGGTGCTGGCTACGAACTCGTGGTGGGTGGACAAAATACTGACAAGGTTGGGTCGCATTCGAGTAAGTCTATTGTCCCAGCAGCCACGCTGGATTGTCACAGAATGTTTCGTCCCACTATTATTTCATCCAAAAAATTAATTGTATATGAAAATTAAAGTACTGGTTTCAATGACGCTAATAACCTATTGATTACGCTGCATCTCTTCAACATTGAATTTTGGTAGGTGTAATTGTGTAGGACATATAGCTCTCAAATTCGATAACCAGATTGAAAGCATTGAAACTCCCAAGAGAACTGTGAAAAAAATGCCAACCTTTCTACCATAGAAACCGAGAAACTGCTATGATACAATACACTAGATTACGAAACATGGAACAGTGAATTATGCCTAGTTTACATTCAATTCCACTTCGAAATGGAAGTGACTAATTTCCGCTTGCCAAACGAGAATCATATGATACCATCTACAGTGAATTTTGCGTAAGCGTGACGTTGAACCCATATTGAATGTAGATGGTAGCATATCATTCCCATTTGCCAAGCGAAAATCTGTCACATCCACTTCGAAGTGAAAATGAATAAAACACAGGCATTATGCTTCTCAGTCTCAACAATAACAATAATTACCAGTATTATGTGAATTCAACATCAAGAAGATATCCACGTATTATTTCAATGCAATTGGTTGTAATCTTATCATTAGGTAAAACTGCTGAGATAAAGACTATCGCATTTCAGAAATCATCCTGCAATAGGTTGATATCAAAAAGTGTTTTGCTTTTGAAGCAGTGCGAAAGTTGTAGTGTATATGGAGGTATTGACCAGTGCATAATATGTTTATTTCATACTGTAGATACCGTAAAGTATCATTAACCGGACCCTAAACCAGGCCCCCTAAAACTTTACATGTTGGTAAGATATAATTGAACTATCAATGACCAAAGTGGTGACATGGTTTGGCTGACGCCATCTCATGATACGAATGTGAGGCGGACTGTCACCCGAAGTGTATGGATTGACAAGAAAGTACTTCAAACCATTAAAAAAAATTATCACAGTATGAAACAAAACAATGTACGATACACAGCCGTAAAATATCATTAAACTACTCGTCTACAGATTCCAGACTCGGCTCTTTCGTCGCCTCGTCCATAAATATCTCGGAAAATCATTTATCGCCTTAGTAACGTAAATTACTGTTTCGTACTTCCGGAAGTAAAGTGACCACCTCAATCACTAATTACCGGGACTAAGGTACTACTTTTTATCCTTCCGGGATAGAATATCTCAAAAATCCCGGAACGAAATTGGATGGTAATGATCGTGTAATACGATAAGAGTGAAGTGGATTTGGTAGCGCCATCTCATGGTGAAAATGGAAGGCTGGACATACGGATTTCACAAAATCAGTAAAACCCACATAATAGAAATTCTCGGATGCCTTTTTTTTGAGCCAAACAAGGAAAAACGATCACAATCTCGATGTATGACATTTATGTTTGATCTACGACTCCGGTTCTTTCTTTTGTCAATGGTATAAATTATGAATCGCAATAGTTACTATGTTATTTTGTCAACATAGTAATGCAATTGCATGGCCTCACAG
The DNA here is from genome assembly GCA_958502075.1 of Orchestes rusci. NCBI lineage: Eukaryota > Metazoa > Arthropoda > Insecta > Coleoptera > Curculionidae > Orchestes > Orchestes rusci. Next base: position 9,008,962 of record OY293310.1, read on the forward strand.
AACAACGCATTCGCCATCGCAATATCCCATTCTAGTCTTCTTCGCTTTTTTTAATATAATTTCAACGTTTTAGTTCCGGAAGCACAAAAAATATCGTTTATACCTTGCGAATCAACTACTCTTGATCTCTCAGGAAAATTATGGCCCCTCTACGGTCGAGCCATGAACTTTTCTTTCAGGATTAGAAGTGCCACTTTGGTTCCTCGGCTTATAATATACTATTTTGAAGTCAAAAAAGTTTCAAAAGGTCACTCGCTTTTTCAATAACAATATCCTGATATATCAACAATTTTGGTTACCGATAATATGGAAAGAACTTGAAAACGATGATGAAAATCAATGTCGACATGATATTCAATCTGAATTGGAATATTTATTGATTGGAACCTGTGGTCTTCAAATAGTCCTCAAAAGTCACCATCATCTTCAATAGAGGCCGTAGCTTTTCCAACAAAAAAAAAGACCGAATCAAGAACGGTAGCCAAGTTAAGTGTGAGATGAGATCTCAGCGTTGGCGGGCCTTGTTGGCGGCATCGTGGCGTCAAAAGCACACACGACGACAATTCAAGATTACAGCTGCTCTGCTTCGACTATTTCACATAAGGGATTTTGTTCAACGACATAAAAGTTCAAATCACTGTATAAATGCTGATAATGAGTATTTGAAAATGTGGATGCGTTTGGGAGAAGGTTGCATCTTTGCAAAAAAATAAATCAAAACAATGTATCATACTCATTGTTCTGATTGTTGAATGCTTTTTTTATGAACAAATAATTAATTGCAATCGTCATCATCATGGACAAAATGTTTCACAATATGTCTGCATATGATATGCATTTCGTATTTCTCCATTATATTGACATTTTACTATTCCAGCAATTTCTTTGGAAAAAACTTCAAGAGGTAAACCTTGTGCAACACATTTTGGTTGTTGGAAGGAATTCATAATATGAAAAAGATGCATTGGAACCAAAAATCACCTTCGCTGTTTAAAAAGACGCGCAATATTTAAGGGGGTGGTCATTTTATGAAAAAAAGTTGCTATAAAAACTTCAAAACCTTGTATTTTCGAAACAATGCATTTCCGGGAACTTCTTTTCATAAAATACACCTGTGTAATTGAAAGAGGGGGGGTAACAATTATTGGTCTGGAAACAGTTTGGATGGATTTCTTAAAAAGGAATGCCGGGCTTGATTAGCCCTCCAGGTTCCAAAAATCTGAAAGAAATAAATTGTGTAACTTTTTGCAATATATGTAGCAATTTTATGTGAATTTGATTCACGTTATATCCACTGAATAAAATAAGAGCTGCTGCAGCAATATTCTTTCTATGTTCAATTATTTTCATCCAAAGCAAAACTATCAAGTACCTACCCAGTTCCTGGAGTTACAAATTGACAGTTAACTGGAATTTGATGAAGCTCAGCTCAGTAAAAAACCTTCCTCAGATTCCCTCGCGGTAAGTTCGTTAAGTGCTGTGCTGGGAACTGAGATGACTAGATGAATGTATGTTGTTTTCGATATTCAAATCGCATTCACGTAATGGCATTTTGTTAAGAAGGTCTGCATCAGCATTTGTTGCAAATTGTTTATTAATTAGCATTAAAAGCAGTACGCTTCATGTCCAATGTAATCCAGTTAAATTATATACAGGGAGTCCCTCCGGGAACAAGCTCGATCTATATATGGAAAACTGAACGTGGAAAAATTTTGAAAATTTTACAGTAAAGCATAGTCTATGGGGGCACTCAAGCTAAGATATTTTCAAGATGGTGGACTCACGGTTATTCAGGAAGTCGGTGTCAACTTGCTTATTTTAAATAGAACTCCCTATATTTTATAGCATTTTTGGATTCTACGTAAAATTTGAGGCCAATTTGATGTCTTCTTCTTCTTCTTCTTCAGCAGCCTTGTTGTGTCCACTCCTGAACGTAGGCCTCCCCTTCCAATTTCCATCTTTGACGGTCTTGTGCAATGTGCTGCCATCCTCTCCCTGCTCTGAGGCAAATGTCATCTATCCACATTTTTTGGGGTTTTCCTTTACCACGTTTGTGTGTTCTTGGTCTTCATTGCATGTCTATTTTTGTCCATCTATTGTTCTGTTGCCTCACCACGTGGCCTGCCCATCTCCATTTTGCTTTTGCTATGCTCTGAATCACGTCGTACACATCGGTGCGTCGACGTATGTCGTTGTTGTTTATCCTGTCTCTCAGACTGATGCCCAGCATTGCGCGTTCGATGGCCCTTTGGGTGACTCTCAGTTTGTTCGCACTTTTTTATGGTTAGCGTCATGGTTTCCAGGCCGTACGTCATTACAGGAAGGATGCACATGTCGTGCACTTTTCATTTCATATTTATAGGTATATCTGGGTTTTTCAGCAATTTGATGTACCATACCCTATATCTAAGTATAAGGGTTTTTGGAATGTTCAAGATGTATGTCAAAACTGACGTTTTTAGGACCTGATTTAAATGTAATTTTTTTTGTATCAGAAAGCGTTTTCATTGAGTTTGCGTTGAATTCCTTATTGAAATGGATATCTTTTAATAGATTTTTTTAAACATTTCAATAACTATTAATATAGGGTGGTCGAAAAATAAGTTTCTGAAATGCAATTGAGAAAACTGCCAAAAATCAATTTTTTCAAATGGATACCCCCAAATTTTGTGATTTCATGTTGTCGGGCATTGAAAATGAAGGTGAGTTTGCGAAAGGTTGTCCTTTCCAAAAATTTTAATGATATTTTTCGATGTTTCTATAGATTTTAAGTTCAGTTATCCTTAGTTGCTATGATAATGTTGAAAAACAATCAAATGTTAGAAAGTGCATTGAGCATTCAGTGTCATTCAAAATCTTTTTTATAATCATGCCGCTGCGCTCAAATTACACTTATAAAAAGATTTTGAATGACACTTAATCCTCACTGCACTTTCTAACAGTTGATTGTTTTTCAACACTGTTTTAGCAACTAAGGATGACTGATAACGATAAATCGTCCATCATTCCCAAAGGGGACTGTCTTCCAATCAATGAAATTGGAAAAAAACACAGTCTATAAGTTAGACCTTGTGTTCTTTACCAATCTCATTGATAAGGATAACTGAACTTGAAATCCATAGAAACATCGAAAATTATTATTAAAACTGGCAATATTTCCAAAAAAAACAAATTTTTGGAAATGACAACCTTGCGCAAACTTACCTTTATTTTCGATGCCCGATAACATGAAATCACAAAATTTGGGGGTTTCTATTCGAAAAAATTGATTTTTGGCAGATTTCTCAATTTAATTTTTGAATTTATTTTTCGACCACCCCGTAATAATAGTTATTGAAATGTTCCAAAAAATCTTTTGAAGGATGTCAATTTCAATAAGGAATCCAACGCAAACTCAATGAAAACGCTTTCTGAAATTTACATGTAAATTAGATCCTAAAAACTAAAAACGTCAGTTTTGACATGAAATCTTGAATATTTCAAAACCCCTTATACTTAGCTATAGAGTGTAGTACATCAAATCTGCCTAGAATTTTACGTAGAATCCAAAAATGCAATAATATATAGGGTGTTCTTTTTAAAATAAGCAAGTTGAAACCAACTTCCGATATAACCGGAAGTGCCACCATCTTGAAAATATTTTAGCTTGAGTGCCCCCATAAAATTTGGTATACTGTCAAATTTTCAAAATTTTGCTACGTATAGTTTTCCATAATATACAGTGTGATCACTTGAGTGTGCAACATATGGGTTTTTTTTTATTAACTGCACAACCAAAATACAAATATTGCCAAAAGCTGGTGCATGTTCGATAATCATATCAGGTGCTCTTAGAATGGTTGCAAGTCAAACAGCATACAGTGTAGGCCAAAAAATATGAAAATTCTACAAGATTAAAGTACCCTTATTTCACAAAATTCGGCAAAATGTTATGAAGAAAAGTTGTTTAGAATTAAAAGTTATGCCTGAATACCAAATCATGGCCTCCCAAGAAAAAAAAAATATTTTGTTTTTAGACATCTATTTACCTCCCAAAAAAAATGTTTCTTCTATCTTTACCTTAAACAGTTTCATGAATTATTCAAAAACAAATCAATTTCGCATAATTTGGTTCTAATTCAAGCATATTTAGAAAATTACCCTAAATTTTAAATTTTTTAGAGAATAACAAGCTTCATGTTTAAACGGAAAGCTTGGTACAGACCCGCAATAAATGTCTAGAGTTACATCCATGTGAGTAGTGCTCTCCTCACATGGATGTAACTCTAGACATTTATTGCGGTTCTGTGCCAACCTTTCCGTTCAACATCGGATAACCATAAAACAATGTCTCTTTAAGCTTCATGTTTGTTATAACGATATTAAACACAATTTTAAAATATCGCAAATATTCTTTTTCATAAGGTGAAACATTATCAATGTGAATATGCACATTAAAAAACTCGCATATGAAGTGATTTTTTTCAAGTGAATTTTGTGATTCCCTAAAAAATTTAAAATTTAGATAAATTTTCTAAATATGCTTTAATTTAAACTCAGTTATGCGAAATTGATTTGTTTTTGAATAATTTATGAAACTGTTTAGGGTGAATATGAGAGAAATTTTCTCCTAAGGAGGCCATGATTTGTTATTGAGGCATAACTTTTAATTCTAAACAAATTTTCTTTATAAAATTTTGCCAAATTTTCTGAAATAAGGGTACTTTACTCTTGTACAATTTTCATATTTTTTGGCCTACCCTGTATGCTGTTTGACTTGCAACCATTTTAAGTGCACCTGATATGATAATCGAGCATGCACCGACTTTTGGCAATATTTGTATTTGGGTTCTGCAGTTAAAAAAAAAATCCCATATGTTGCACACTTAAGTGACCACACTGTAAAGATCGAGCTTGTTCCCGGAGGAACACCCCCTATAGGGTAAAATGAAGAAAAAATATGGGTAAGCTGATTTTTCAGGGTTTGTAAGCGACTGTCTTCTGAGTCTAAGGTTAGCAGAATCAAAAATTTTCCTCTTTGGGGTATTTTCGCAAAACTAATCCTGGAATCAACGATCATTTGTTTTATGAAAATAATAATAATAATATTAATTGTCCATGATCTGGGGGCTATCTCAAAAAATAATTAATTGACAAAAAAAGTTGCCTATCTATTTATTATGAACAAATTTAATGCAGGTCAATTTGCTGTAAAAAAACTTGTTGAAAATCACTCCGGCTCATTTGAAGGCAACTAAGGGCCGATATTTTGATGTCCATTTAAGATTGAGATACACTCAAAGTTTTTTTTGGACCCTGAATTTGTCTGCCGTAAGTGCCGTGTTTCGATTAAGACACAAAGATTAGATCCTTAGCTGAATGAAAGGAGTGGGGCAATTGAAAAACGGCACTTTCGGTGGCCAATTTTAAAATTGACATCAACTTTAAGTATAGGTACCTTAGCTAAATTGTCACTTAGGACCAATATTTCAATGTCATTTCAAGTGACATTTCAGCTAAGGTATACTTGAAGTTGATGTGAATTTCAAAATTGGCCACCGAAAGTGCTGTTTTTCAATTGCGCCACTCCTTCCATTCAGCTAAGGATCCAATGTGGGTGTCGCAATTGGAACACGGCACTCACGGAAGACAAATTCAAGGTCCAAAATAACCTTAAAGTGTACCTCTTGGACATTGAATATCGGTCCTTAGTTGGGAAATAATAAACTCATTAACACATTTCATAATTGAAAGTTATAGAGAATGTTCTTATGTACAATTAGCATCTGATTATTTTGTAGTTTTGTTCAAAAAATCCACCCCTATTGCTCAAAAACTCCACAGGATAATGTCCGATTTTGCTCATTTTACAATCAGAAGACAGTCGCATTGGTTCTTTGATTCTTTGGTTCTTTGGTTTCTCCTTGGGTGGTTATTTCTCGAGCGAGATTCGTCGCGGCTACGGAATTCACCAGTGAGTAGCGAGTAAATTCGCCCAATGTGATTGACCCTCTGGTTCTTCTCATACCTATCAACTTTATTCTAGGATTTATTTTTTATTTTATCCATTTTCCAAGACGTCAAAATGTTACAATTTGTCATGGCACACTTTGCGATCAATGAGAAGACCCCATTGAACTAACGATACTTGTCGGATAAGAATGGTTGTTTTCTTGATAATAAATATTAATCAGAAACCCAGCTATGGAATTTATTGCTATTGAATGGATATTGTCTAATGTTGAGAAATCGGGCATTTTTTTACTGGTTCCATCACACTACACGTGTATCGTCGGTTCCATTCGTTCATCACTGTTATGAAACTTTTATAAAGTAAGTAAGACAACTTAGCATACTAAGATGTGTTTCATTCAAGAGAGCCGTGGTTAATTTTCATGACCTGTATTTTCATCGTCTTGAGTTTATGGGTTACACGACGTTTCGATCAATATTATCTTTGATCGCCTTCAGGTGTAAACAGTGCACATAGTATACTCTGTAGTTTCGAATAATTTACTGACAATATGGGTTTCTCTGTAATTTATCAAATATTCCCAACCACGATATAAACTATAGTCAGCGACAGTGCTTAATTTTAGCAAAGTAGATGTTGTATCGAGGGCTTTAGATCAAGGATAGAGAACATAAGCTGCGACAAAAAATATTAATAGTCAAGTCTCAGGCTTCTGTCGTATATACCCTCGTGGCCTTAGATTGTCGTAAACAGCGTGTGTTCCGTCTGCAGCCGAGAGTATTAAAGCCGTCGGCATGATGGGAGGCAGGCAGCCCCGGTGTTGGTTAAAATGGTACGAACGCCAACAGGGGCATCATGTTCTATGTTCATACGACAGGCCGTTGTATTTATTCTTTGAACGTGCCTCTTTCATAGATTTGTAGGAATTTATATCTTTTGGAGAAGCGACTCCTCTATGAATTATTGTTTCAAATCCATACGAAGCGAAAGAGAACATGTGATCTGCGAAGTGGTATTTTTTCAATGAGTATGTATGTACAGGGTCGTCGAAATTTGCACTTGACTCATTTTTTAGAAAAAAAAGACCCTTTTGGTTATTACCTCTTCAATTGAAGTTCGTGTTCCAAAGACATGAAGTGAACCTTCATTTTTTAAAACGGATTACCCCGTGAATTATCATATATTCAGAAAGAGCTCATTTCTGTTATTTCAAAAATATATAGTTTGATACCTTTCTGATGAGTCGTCCAGGAACTATATTAGTTTGATTTTTCCAATCCAGGTCAGTGTTGAAAACAAACAAGTTGATGGTAGTTGCCCTAGAGTAAAAATGTATGCACAATTTGAATATTCCATATAGTGGAACGAAAAAAAAAAATTTTCTGTAACTCGAAAATAAATAGGTTCTGACATGAATAGGTTCTGACTGAATTGATTTAGGCGATATTCACAATTTATAAGATATCTTGCAAACTAATGAAAAGTCTGCATCACAGTGGAATCTTCAATGTATAATGTTGGTTTCACGCAGACTGATGTTCCTTATGTATTTTCTGAGCTGATTAAATCTGTGTCCACGAAAATTAATAATCAAGTTTCAGATTTCTATTGTATAATTTCCGACAGAGAGGTATATTATACCCCCGTGGCCTCAGATTGTCATAAACTGCGCCTGCTCTGTCTGAAGTATACTGAGAATATAGTCCCTGTATTAAAGATATACAGTGAACAGCTAAAATGTTGAACAAATTCATTTTAAATTAAGGGTTTTGATATTATTGAAAACGCTCAGACACGTCGATTTCTATTTTTGGACGCGTTTTTTTTTATGACCAACTCATATACACAGGGTGAACCAGAAACAAGTAACGATCATTAACTTCTTTTTTCCAAATGAAAAAATCTATTTTTCATTACATTTCTGAATTTTGTGTGAAGTTCTTAGTATATTTTATATAACACATACATTACCAATATTCAACCGTTTTTGAAAAAATTGCATTATAAGTCTTTAATATTTTTATTGGTTGAATAATAATTGAAAATACATAGTAACCTACTTCAAAATTCATAGCCAATAGGCAGCACTATAAACAATGGACAACTACGAATGAACATGTTATTGTATTATTCAATCAATAAGAACATTAACCTAGTTTTTAAATGATAATATTATGGATCATAGTCGGAACTTATTTTTGGTCCACTCTGTATACAAGAATTTGCCACAAAAAAAAAACCTCATCCGAAATGAAAACTCAGCGTGTCCGAGGCTTTCAAAAAATCTAAACCCTGAATTAAAAAATAACTTGTTTCCTATTTCAGCCGGAATATGGAGTTTAGATATAGTTTTTTTCTCGATTCTCAATGGTTCTTACGCGAATTTCAAAAAACTTTTGAGTCTTTCAAAAAAGGTTGAAACAGTTTTTAATAACGGTGACATGAAATTAGCGTTCAAGAAAATATATTAGGAAGAATAGTCTACTCAAAACCAAAATGCACAGCTGCCATTAGTTGAACTTCGCTGTATCCCCTAACGTTTCCAAGATCTCAATGGCGACCTTGAACTTATTAATAAAAACTTGATTGGATATGTTTAAGATTCCCGGTCTCTGTTAGTAGGAAGTTGAATTTCCGGCCTGAGGAAAGTATGACATCGTAGGTATCATCAGGGTGTCGGTTGTATGCCGCAGGGGGTAGCTCGGTAATCAGCAGACTGTGGTGGCGGGGACGGGTCGTGGGGACTCGAGAGAGGGCCACCGGGTGAATCATGGGGACGCACGTCACGCCGAGGCTCGGGTTGACCTGCTGCCGTCGTTACGCTTCTAGCATCGTTTCTATGGAGGTTTGCAAAAGGCTTAACCTTTCAAACTGAGTTATGTGGGTATTTTCCTCTTTAACACATTTCGCGAAGATGTCGCTAATGTGAAAGGTAGGGATGTGATTTTGTAACTATTCCTTCAATGCAACAACATTTTCTCTATATTTTACTTATCTTGAAAGTTTGAAATCAAGGATAAGTCTTACCAGTTATTGTTTCTCAAGCAAAAATCGAAATTTCAAAGGAGAGATCTAAAATACATAGTTCCTCACAAAAGGAATAAAAAACAAAAAGAAAACATGACGTGCACAAAGTCTAGACATTAAGGGCCGATTGCAAAGACACTTTGAAATGAAGTTCATTGTTGATATGCAGTTCATGTGTTTATGCAACTGGGACTAAGGATATACCTGAGTCTTTGAAGTAGTTGGTTGTCTTGAGTAGAGCTATCAGAACTAGGTACTAGATAGATATCTGCTCAAGTTGCTGTTCCATGAAACGTTATATGAAGATTAAGAAAGCAAATTCGTAGGAAAAGGTCGGATTTGTGGAAAGCTTGCATTTTGCACCACGATAACACAACATCTCACGAGGCTATTGTTTGTGAACAAATTTCTGACCATAAATTCAAGAAATTTATCGAATTCACCTGATATGGCTCCGATCGACTTTTTTCTTTTTCCAAAACTGAAATAACCACTTCCAGGCACCAGTAACAGTCCATAGATGACAAAAAAAAAGGATTCGCCGCGAGAACCGATGTGGTTTTCAAAAAAACGTTTGAAAAATGTTTTGATGATTGAATCGATCGTTGGAAATTGTGTATTATTTCGGAAGAGGCCCTCAACGATTAACATTTCGTGTTTTATTGTCCAATTCCTGGAACCTTCTTGACAAAGTAGTACTAAGAACATCGTTCAAGTGATTGGCTAAAAGCTTTCATTCGATGGTCTCAACGCGTTTTTTGAGTGTTTGCGCTGACGCATCGTCTTCTAGCTGTGATAGTATCGGATTGTGACCGACGACTTCCTTCAAGAGATTCTAACTCATGGGGAAATATGACCTTTAGTATTGCTACACTCTGATCGTCAGTTTTCCCTACTCTCATTGGAATGAAGGAAGGTGCTCCTGGTCCTATGACTTCTGCTCTAAGAGCTTCGAAAATCAGTTCCAGCTTCCTTCCACTAGCGTTGTTCACTATAGAACTCCACTGAGTGGATTTACAGTCCAGGTCGCCAATCCCCATGTAAGCCTGCTCTGTCATCAGAAATTCAGTCCACTCGGAGGAGGACTCTTTGCTGTTTTTTGTAAAACGAATTGACTAGGAGTTTTCCTTTGCGGGTGGTCGATTCTATTATGTTTGCATTAATCTCTCCTTTATTACGTGCAAATAATAATGCTAGTTTCTTTTCAGATATTATTGTGAAAGGTGACTGTGCTCCCACTGACCAACACATTACTACATTCCATGCAGCAGCTCTGGCCATAGAAGATAATATGCCTGTTGGCAAATAAACCTGTTTTTCATTTTGTTTCTGCATATAAATTTGGTTAAAACATGGTCAGATGAATCAAATCAAATTGTTTATTCATGTTCAGTGCACTTTTGAAAAATGCTTACATAGGTCAGTAATAATAATAAAATTGTTGAGGTAAAACCGAAAAGTTAAAACTAAAAATTAAAAATAACAGGACATTTATCTAACACTATCACATACAATGTTTGTTAAAATAGGTTAAAAACTCCTCAAATGAGTAAAAAGAATGTTCGATTAAGAAATCCTTAATTTTATTTCTGAATTGTGGATATTCTAGCGCTTTAATTTCTTGTGGAAGTATATTAAAAAACTTTATAGCCCAGTAACCCGGACCAGTCTGACACCTCTTCAGACGCCAATAAACCGGCACAAAGTCATCCCTGTTTCTTGTTTGGTACCCATGAACATCTTCATGAGTCACAAACGTAGAAGCTTCAGTTTTTAAGTATAATAAATTTTCTAAAATGTACAGTGACGGAGCAGTCAGTATCCTGAGCTCCCTGAATGCTTCCCTACAGTCGTCTCTGTAACCCAAGCCTTTCACCAGTCTGACCGCCCTGCGCTGCAATCCAAACAACCTTTTCATCCCTGTAGCATGTCCCCATGCAAGAATAGCATATGACAACTGGGTCTGAAACACGGCAAAGTAAGCGGCTCTTAAGACAGCTCGAGACACGTTATCCCTGAGGCATCGAAGCATATATATATTCCTCGATAGTTTGGAGGCAACTAAATTTATGTGAACATCCCATCGTAGGTGAGGGTCAATGTGCACACCCAAGAATGCGGTTCCCTCAATCTGTGATCCTGTATCATGAAGTTCTCGAGTCGAAAAAACCACCCTTTTAGTTTTATCTCTATTTAATAGAAGGCTGTTGGAATTAAACCAGTTTTCTGCTCTTTCTTGTGCCCTCAGGCTGTTTTCGATGGATACCTGCAGTGAGTCAGCACGGACAGAGATTGTTGTGTCATCAGCAAAGAGTGTATAATCCGCTGTTGGATCAGTTGATGGTAGATCATTTATATAGATTAAGAAAAGGATGGGACCTAGTACGGACCCTTGTGGTACTCCAATAGTAACCTCACCCTCATCCGACGTTACTCCCCCACACTGAACTCTCTGAGATCTTTTCCCTAGGTATGATTGTATTAGTCCGACACTAGTAGCACAAAATTTATAGCTGGATAGTTTTCTCAGAAGAATCCCGTGATCAACGCAATCAAACGCTTTACTTAGGTCACAAAACAATACTGAATCATATTGATGGTTATGGAATGCATCTGTGACACCAGAAATCAGGTCAAGAATACCCAAAACAGTATTTTTATTTTTCCGAAAACCAAATTGGCTGTTGCTAAACAAGTCATTAGACTCAAAGTATGCAACCATTTGCTTTGCCATGCATTTCTTCACAATTTTTGAAATAATTGGGAGAAGGAAAATTGGTCTGTAATTTTCTGGTGCATTGGTATCACCTTTTTTATAAATTGGTATAACTAAGGATTTCTTCAAAATAGATGGAAAAATACCTTCTTTTAGACATAGATTTATAAGTTTTGTGAGGGGCACCAGTATAACATCTATGACTGATTTGATAATCTTCACACTTAAGCCAAATATGTATGTGCTGCTTTTGTTCTTTAGGTTATTTATTATGTCTCGAGTTTCATTAAATGTAACTTCATTGAAGGAGAAGGCATTTGTAATATTTTTGTTCTGCAAGAAAGTTAGGGGTCGACATGAGATTTGGGTATATTTGCTGTTAGTTGATGAGGCACATTTCTGAAGTAGTCATTAAATTCGTCTGGGGTGATGTTGTTCTGCTCTTGCTTTTTTCTATTTTTTCCCCTGTATCTGTTTATAATGTTCCACATACACTTGGGAGAACTAAGAGACGACTGAATTAAATTGTCGTTAGCTTTAATTTTAGCGAATTTAATTGCCCTTCTATAGACTTTTTTATAATCCTTATAGATGCTCATGTTGCTTGGATTGTTGTATTGTTTGCTGATTACACCCAAAAGATTTAAATGCTCCCTCATAGCTCTAAGATCATTGGAAAACCAATTTAAACCCTTAAATAGGTTATGCATTAAATGCATCAAATCAAGGAAGAAATGGTGCTATTAAGAACTCCAATCCATTTGTCAGTTCACGTGTCCGGTTGATTTTCATCAAAATTTTGTTTATGGCCCTTTTGTCACGTTTTGAAAATGAAATAAATGAGTGTATATGGACGTCACTCACGTTTACCAATTCCTTAGATCTAACCAGGACATAAGTCATGGAATAATTAGTTTAGTGAATGACACTTTACATCATCAGAGACTGTGAAATTGGATTAGAGGAATACATAGTTTTTGGCTGGCGCCATCTCCTGGTTATGATTTTTAATAATTTGACTTAAAACGGTGGTAACCTAAGTACCTACTACCTCTCTATATTATCCAAGTTGTGACATAATAAGAATGTGAGATGGACTGCCACTAGCTCAGTATGTACTTAGTTTGACAAGAAAGCATTTTCTCTTTTAACCCGAATACAGATAAAAGCCTTTTAGAAGTCACATTGTAGAAACCTGCTTCTTATTTTATTTCCAAACTTCACACAATTTTCTTATAGATGGCAACTATTATCTGCCGTTCGGGATACCATTCCTGATGGTCCGCATTAATTCGTTGTTAGGTTAAGTTGTTTCAACGTTACCCCTAAACTTTTTTTCAATGAGATACATGGAAAATATGTTATTTGTTTCTCTGACCATGATAAAATAATATTCAGAGTTGATTCTATTCATGATTTATTAGAATTGAGTTGTTCTATACCTATCCTCATATTTTGAACAATGTCCAACCCGTAACATTCACCAAAAGTCTAAAGGCTGGTTTTGTTTATTATCCAATTTAAAAATACCTGATATCTTATTCTATAAAATGAATATTTAAAATAAAGATTTGAAAATAAGGTCAAAGTAAATGTCGTTAAATAAGAAATGCTTTTGATGTTGCTATCGTGATGGGGTTAAAAAAATACAGAATACTTTTGTTTCATCGCCTATTCCTCACAAAATAGAAAAATGGACATTGAAGAAACCTATTTTTAGGATGACGGTGTCCCTTGAAAAAACGCCAAAACCATAAAAACGAAATGCGACATGGAAAATGGCAACTTCCTCTGTTCCCAAAGTTCTATTTAGATTGAAACAACAATTGCAACTGACGTGGCACAAGCGTAGCTATTGCTTAGGTATTCTGAAGATGATATGATTGATCTACCCTAAATAATTAAGAAATATTAAGTGTCTTTGGCATTAGGGTTCTTTTGAAACTACGTATAAACGGGGAATTGGTGAGTGGGGATAGAGGCGCGCGTGCCTGTGATATCAGTGATTGACATGCACACTGCGGCCACCTCCACACCCCTGCCCTCAGACGCTGCCGCCGTCGCCGATAAAATACGCGATAAATTCGACGCCACCGTTTTCTCGCTTCGACAGATTGATAATTGGTCGCTCTTTTGTACCACAATTTGCTGACTTAAGCTGGAAAATTCCGAAAATGCTCACGTTTTTCCGGTTTTGATCACAAAATAGTATAGGTTTCTTTAGAATGGAATGTGTTTTTTAGTTTTTTCACAATGGTCACAAGTATCATAACTATTATAAAATAAAATGAAAGTGAAAGAAAAGAACCCATTGTCTATTTATCATTAACGTACTATACATACACACACTTTGAGTGATCTTGGAGAAATTCATCCGATTAAACAGGATGAATATTATTTATGAATCTATAATGAACTAAGTATTTATCAGAATGTCCACGTTTTCCATGAATTATCTCGATAACTTTTCTGATAATGTTTTCGACCGAATAGCAAATAAATGCGTGTGTAGGTAGAAGTGGAGTTTTGTACATCCTCATAAAAATAATATTCTCCGCATGTTACTTTCAGAAATAACTAAGACACTTTCACGATTTAATAATATACAGGGTGTTTCAGAATAACATGCTAATAATAAAGGGGGTGATTCTTGGGCTCATTTTAAGAAAAAAAATTCATATGAACGTATGTCCTAAACGCCTTAACTTTTGAGATACAGGGTGTCAAAGTTTTAAAAAATAGATACTTTTTTTACAATAACTTTGTCATTACTGTAGATATCTTTATGAAATTTGAGTCATGTATTTTAGGCATTAATACTCATTCTTTGATGCACCAACAATTTAATTATTCTGACCAGTGCCGTCCATGCGGGTTTTGGTTTGCATATTTTTTGGGAAAAAAGTTAAGGCGTTTAGGACATACGTTCATATGAATTTTTTTTCTTAAAATGAGCCCAAGAATCACCCCCTTTATTATTAGCATGTTATTCTGAAACACCCTGTATACTAGGTAGTCCTTGGAAAAATCTGCCCATATGTATAAAAATATTTTGGTTGAAGTATAAAAAGTGAACGCATTTTTTTAAGAAAAGGAGAATGGAAAATGGGAATTTTCTTTTATGGATTTTAATAGTTTTTGCTGTCATCATCAATGACTGTTTTTTATACGTACTTTACAAATCAAATAAAATCAATTGAAAAATGGCTTAATTGTCTGATATACTAGTATACAAACGACCTATGGATACTGCTGATACTGACAGACAAATAATAATTAATATAGGTCAGGCAGAAAGAGTCGGCACAAAACTCACCAATTGCATAGTAAGTTTTATTTTTTAACAAACCGCTACACGTTTTCGGAAAACAAATATTGTAGGGGACTCTCTAACATCTGTTGGCAAATGATTATACATTTTAACACTTTCATTTAAGATGAAGTTTTTGATAATGTGTGTTTTGAGATGCACACAGAGGATTTTTTAGATGTTGTTAGATCATGAATGACATCATCCCGAGCATCAGCTTCACCAGCTTCTCCATTATTTTAAAAACAGTAATTGAAAGTAGGGAAATCGGATGGACATTCCCGGGACCATGCTCGTCTTTTCCCTTGTGGATGAGGATAATTAGTGCAAGGTTCAAACAGTCAGGAAACTCGCCTCTATTAAACGAATCGTTAATTACTGCTACTGAGGCATCCAGAGCTTCATCACAGAGAAAGTCAATAACTTTCATGGATATTTCATCAGACCACATGGAGGTTTATTTTCGATTGCCTTGAAAATTGATCTAAGCTCAACCCTATCTTTGTGGAACAAGATAGAAGTGACCCTTCACTGAGTTTCCCATGGAGGTATGTGAGTGGATAGTGGATGGCTGTGACAATAGAGGTAAATTATTTAGCTTTCAGCAACCGAACAGTGATAGCGATTCAGCTCTGTACATTCTTGATGCAGCAATGTTCCCTATTAATTCTATAGCTTTATTTATTGCTCTTGGGCATAATTCATATTTTTTGATAAACTCCGTACACCACTGAAAGAAATTGTTATCTGATGATTGTATTTTAGATTTTGAAACATGCAAAACTTTCTTTGGAAAAAAAACCTTTTTTTTCTAAGATTGCTGCTGTTGTTGTTTAATAATAAAACAGTCCTTTGAAATATGGTTCATACAGGTGCGCCAAGGTGAGTGGACTATTAAAATATCTCGAGAAATAAAGCGACTGGGTTTCTGGATATCTGTATGGAGAGATTGTCGAAGATGCTTTCCTTAAATCCTATATCTATATCCAAGTATAAGCGTTTTTGAAATATTTGAGATTTCCTGTCAAAATTGACGTTTATGGGTTCCTATTTGAATGTAAATTTTCCGTATGAGAAAGCCCTTATTATTTGATTTGTATTGGATTTCTTGTTAAAAGGGACCTACTTTAAAAGTATTTTTACAATATTTTGATAAATATTTTTACAGGGTGGCCCAAGAATAAGATCAAAAATAAAATCAAGAAAACTGCAAAAAATGATTTTTTTCAAATGTAAAACCTCAATTTTATTATTTTATATTATTGAGCATTGAAAATAAAGGTGAGTTGTATAGGATTGTTCATTAAAAAAAAAAAAAAAAAAAAAAAAAAAAAAAAACACTTTCGAAATAAGAAAACGTCAAAATTATTGTTCAATTGAAGATTAAAATGATACACGAGAAAATTGATATCATTGTGATTGAAGCGTAGGGTGCTTCGATATCAGTTCATATAATTCCATACCAATTTTCATTATAAAATGCAGAGTTAGTGTATAAATGTGTTACAAAGCAGTCCTCGCTTCTACCACAAAGATATTTACTTTCTCGCTTATCATTTTATTCATTAATTGATTTTTTTTTCAACTTTTTAGTTCAAAAGCTTGTTTTTTTTTGGTTTTTCTCTTAACTGTAGCTTATTTTTTACTTTTTAGTTCGAGAGCGTGAATTAATTGAAATTGTCATCGGTTCTTTCTGGACAAGTGTGCAGAGCTTAAAATCAGTTTGGGCATTTTAAATAGGTAGAAATCGAATTCCAAGATTCTGTTATGAACAAACAAACAAGCATACAAGTGAAGCTAATGTAAAGCGTGTGAAAATCCATTGTGCTTTTTCTGTCCCTTGGCAAAGCTGCATATCAGACGAGCGGTTTAAGAATAATCACAGTTCCGTCAACCAGCTTTTCATTAACAATTTTTCAAACAAGTCAACATTGATATATGACAGAGACAATCGTGAGCATATTGCCAAAAGTGACCAAGTCAAAAAACGTAATCTCTAAATAATTGATGTTGAGAATTATCAATTTTTCTTTAGAATTTTAATAAAAATACTACTTTTCTATATACAGATTATATGAAATATGCGGTCTGTCATTAACAGTAACTATTGAGTTTGAGTTCTATCAACATGAGCACTGTTACCTGTGTGGAACATGCAAGATGATTTGTAAGATATACTCATGCAGGGGTTTTTCTTAAGGATCTTAGATGAGCGCATTGAATGGGTACTATTAGCATTAATTAATTATTATTGGAATACATATTATCACTTTTTTGTTCCTTCTGCCTCCAAAGCTCATTGACTTACCAATTCAATTCTCCAATTAACTCTTCTGCAATAGCTAAACGTAAAACTACACCAAAACCTATACTGGTGCCATTCTGAGGAATTTGTATCGTCAAACGGTTAAGCTTGTCAGCAACTTAGCTTCAAAAACGCTTCAAGTTTTTTTGTATCATCCCATAACAGTACGTTAACTGTACACGTTGTACGGAGCCTGTTATTTCGACAAATAACATTCTATGTTATGTACATAACATGAATGCTTACAGCATAGCGATTTCAGGAAAATTACATTGGGCGCATAACGTTCATGTGATATTTAACGTTAATGATACGGCTGAACATGTAGTTGGTACGTCGACTGAAAAAGCTATATATTTATCAGTTATAATCTAAAAGCTAAAATATATATTCTGATCTAAAAAAAACTTCCGCTTGTACACACAAAGGCGAAAGATTGCGAGAACAAAGTAGGCATTTTTTTATTGAAGTTTCGCCTTCCAGGTATTTATACCACAAAAAACTCCTGGAAGCAAAACGCTTCTGAAAACCGAAAAAGTAAAAATTGATAATCATGCTAGATTTATCAATAGGAGGAATACTTATGGTTTGAGATATTATGTTGTCACAATCATTTGTGATATAATTGTGATCACTTGTATGTTGGATTTATTATTTGAAGTTGGAAGATTTCAAATGAATCCTGGTAGAAATGCCTACGGAAAAGCGGAAAATGGCGTCATCTAACGTCATTTGTTTGGCCTGAGATAGTAATCAATAATATAATCCCCACGTTTCAACATCGCGTTGGAAGTTTTCTATTTTCAGATTCTCGCGATAATCGAAAAATAACTGATGTTTCACAAATGAAAACGAAGCGCTGCAGATCGATACAGTGAGTGAATAGTGAAGTTTTATCTCTCCGTGACAAAAAACATAGATCAGGTGAGTGTTGAGTGAATTTGGGATAGTTTCTTCTTTCAGTATTGTCATCTTCGTAATATTTTCCAGTTAAACAGGTGAGCTACAGTATTATTCTGAGAATTCGAAGAACTGTAGATTCTTGATTCTTCAAAGATTGTTGAGTTCATGATAATATCAGCTATAAGGCTTCTCCGAGCTAATTTGACCCATGTTCTGTTCAAAGTGCGACTTGAAATTTGCTCCATCAAACCAGAACTTTTTGAAGTAGGTGAAGTGGTAAAAATAGTTTGAACTCGATTTTTTTGTGGGTCATAGATTGATAAAATCATATTCAGAAGCTATCAGAATCATCACAATTTGTTTTTATCTACCTAGGTACTTCAATATCTCTATCCGTCCAAAACACAATTGCCATAGATACAAGATTCTCCTTATGATTGGCCACTTCCTTCAGAAACTTTACTCTACTATCTGACTGCTTCACGCCGCTACCCTGAATCATTAGGATTGGTACAAGTTTTTCAAAAAAAATGAATACCTGAATTTATCTTGATGAAATGTTCAGTGTTCAAATACTGAATGGTATTGCATGTTTTTGAGTATTTGTAAAAAACATCCTTGTCCAGGGCCGGAGATGGAGAACATGTATGTGTGCACTATTTTTCAAAAAACAAAGGTATAACATCATTTTTTCATAAAAGTAATACTTTTTCCTGATACCTCGTTCAATTTTCAACAAAAAATCTCTGCTGACTTTTCTTTCTCCGACGCACCGTTCTGGAGTTAAAAAATAAGAACCAATGTATTGCACTATCGAAAAAATTAATACAGAATACTGAGCAGCTTCTTTGTTCCTCTTGGAGACCATACCTAATGCCAAAAAATGTTGTTATGGTAATAAGAAACATAAGATATTGTTAATCTAAACTTTAATATAAATTCAGATAGTAATGTTTTTCGAAAAACTTTTACACCCTGTATCTAGCAACCGGGCACTTCCGGTCATGGGTTCCCTATCTCAAACTTCCTATTTTTGGTTCCTCTATTTGCTATAAAAGTAGTGGTCACTACTTATATAGCAAATAGAGGAACCAAAAATAAGAAGTTGATCTGGGACACCCTATATCACTAAATCTTGAAGTCTCCCATTCAACTACGTGATTTATAAAATATTCAATAATTTGTTTTGATTTTTCCAATGTTCTGAGGTATTTCGTTCTGGGATGCAACCTTTGAATATTGAACCACTAGAAGCATAAACAAACAATAGTGTGTGGGTCGAACATGTCAATGTAAACATGGGGGGAAAGGGGAAAAGCAAGCTCCTGGTTTGCCATATCTACTTCCTTGAAATACCTTTCACCAGATTTTTTGTCACCAATTCAATAACAATGACTTGAAGTTTACTATCATCAAATAAATGTATTTCTTTTCAATATTCAACGAAAGTGTAGCCTTTTTTCATCGCTATCACTACTTGTCGTTGAATAATCGAACGATTTTTCTTGATCTTTCACACTAAAAAGTTGACAAGAGGAATTTTTCTCACAAACGGCAACGTTGGGCATTATTCGAGCTATTTGTAATGCGTTGCCATGACGTTAATAGATGCTTCAAAGTGACAGTTGTTGTCATTTTCCAGTTGAAAATGGTTTATTTGTGCTTGAGAAGAGGATTTAGTGTGGCAATTATACCAAAAAAGTGCTGGGTTTGTGGAGCTTCTTCATGGACGGTTGGATTATAGAGATCTTATCACAAATGTGTCAAAATATCATGACATAAATACAAACAAAAACAGAATGTTATCGACTCAAACAAATCGTGTACGTTCGGAGTGCTATACTTGTTCTAGTGGTTCAATGTTCGAAGGGTGCAACTGTTCTGCTGTGTTTTTAGATCAGAATATTCTCAAATAGTATTTGGAAAACTTTTAAATCTCAACCCGTACAAAAATACTTCTTACGCATATTGAAGTTCTAAGGTTTCAAAGCTTTTGATCTGAAAGTGCAAACGAGAATGGTTCGAATTTAAGGGGTCTTTTAAGGTCATCGAAGAGTGAAGACTTGGGGTGAGTACCGATTTATGAATAGAAACTAATACCCAAAACAACTATTCAACATTATTTAATCAACAGAATGGTAAGGCGTATTATGAAAGCAGTTCATTGTGCTCGCAGTGGAAATAACCGTTATTTACGGCTCAGTTTCGTTCATTATAGTTGATTCATCATATTTTGTTATTCAGCTTTGAAAAAATGATTCTTTGAAACGGATAGCGGCATTGGAGTAAATTAGGAAAGGAAATGTTGGCTATGATTGCTATGAATCTCTGATAAAACTGATTTCCACAGCCGTGCGGAAAAATGAGCTTTTGTACGACTGTCAAGAAATATCACTCTTGTGCAATCGATATCGATTCGTAAATATCTTACGTTGTAGAACTGAACGGAAAAAAGACCATTTCCCACCAATTGCTAGGCAATGAGTGGGAAATGAGCATGAAAGCGCCTCAACCAAAAGAAAAATTAAGAATCGATATCAATTACACAATAGTGATATTAATTAACAATCGTAGAAAAGGTGAAGTGTGAAACTCGCATGGAATGATTAAATGAGTATCATTTCATGCTTGCTGTACAAAATACCATTTCCGCATTAGTGCAGAGAAGTTTTTCCGCACGGATATGTAAAATTAACAATATTGTAATATTTTTGGCTATAGAAAACACCTGTCCAGTTTTTAATCTATTTATTTCAAGTCACTACAGCACACGGTTTACAACACCCCAAATATTTATGTTCACAAGCACAAACTCGGAAACTAGACTTCCTCACTGTTTACAATGTACTCGCTTTTATAGCAAATCCGTGAATTCTAGAATATAGAATAACATAGAAGTATAGACCAAAACAAACATCATGACTCATCGCGCAGTAATGCGGCTCTCCGGTGATTTACCCCACTTCAGCTTCCTGATGGTCTCCATTATACGTGGTTTCTTTATCCGGTAGTCATTGATTCGCTCCAGAATCTCATAGGGGCCCTCCCAAGAACTTCACAATTTTGAGGAAAAGCCACGTCACCTCTGTGGGTTGTGAAGCCAAACCAAATCCCCAACCTGGAACCCTCCTTCTTCGGCCTTCACGTCGCACGCCTTCTTCATTCTGTCGCTGGCACTTTGGATGTTTAGTCTGACTCGTTGATGGATATCGTCCATCTTTCTTCGAAGATCACTTGCGTAGTCTTCCCCAGCGACATCCTCACCAGGTGGATAGCCAAACTTCAAGTTACAGGGCAGCCGGAGTTCACGAAACAAACATGATGATCTTGGCAGGGGTTTCGCTCATCGATTCATGAACTGCTGAGCTGAACGCCATGAGGAACAAGTGTTGATCTCAGTCTCTTTGACTTAAATAGTAGGACTTTTGTGCATTGAATAATTACAAAAAAGCATTTAGCTTATGTATTTCGAGTGCTGGACAAAAGTGTTATGCATGAAAGATATGCGAAATTTGGTCGACATTCCAGACGAACTATTTTCACTATGCCTTTGTATAGGGTTGTTTTTCTCACTGATAGCGTAAGGCGCATGCATTCTAACTAGGGCAGCTGACAAGAAGTGCCGCGTTCACGAGTGTGCTTCTATCCTTGTCTAGCGGAATGTACAACAAGGATAGAGCATAACGTCTTTCATGCAATGTGAACGCGGAAGAGATATCATAAATAATATAACTTTTGCTCATACTGAAATGGCGGTTCTTGACCTATAGTTTAAGTTCACGTACTTACGTTTTATTTGTGTATGACTGTATCAACAAATATGTTACTCTTCATGAAACTGGATAAAAACTCACTCAAACTTGACACTGACACTGACAGTATTTTGGATGTTATAAAATATTGTCACATGACATAACTCAAAATCAAAACTGTCAAGAATTTGACATTTCCAGCCACCAGTTGCCCTGACAAATGCGCATGCGCGGCCTGAGATAAACAACCCTATTCAAATCGTCTTTTCTGATCAGAATCATTTGAAATCCCAAAATTGTGGAAGAGGAGAACCTTATCTTCAAAATGAGACCAAGATCGCGTCAATCGGTTGAGTTGTTTTAAAGTTATGAGCATTCTTGCGTTGTAAGGTTTGACAGCGGATACCTGTTTCATTTGACATGCCAGAAAAGAAATCAAAAAAGAAGTTGAAGGAAATTTTTCAAGGAATCCATAGCGGTACTTATTTATATTTGTTTCTATTCAAAAATCACAAAAAAACAGCAATTTTGTGTTTTGATAGCACCGTTACGCCGTCTTGTGGCTATCATGGGAACTTCTGATATATTTCCAGTATTTTCTCTATTCCATGTTACCCAGTAGTTTTTTTTTCCCAAGTCTCTGAGATGCCTCGTTTCTGAGATCTGGCACCTTGCCATTCTTAAATAGGCACCCTGTACTTAATAATTGCGGAAAATATTTTTTTCTACGACTGTACGGTAATATCACCATTGTGGAATCGATATCGGTTAGGAAACATAGCACATTGTACAACTGTACGGAAATGAAACCATTTCCTGACTGTTGCCATGGAAACGAGTGCAGACTGAATGGAAATGAAATGATCTGGCACCTCGACCAAAAACAAGAAGTAGAAATCGATATTAATTACACGATAGTGATAATAATCAAGTCGTGGAAAAAGTATGGTGTACAACTCGCATAGAATGACCATTTCCTAATGTGTATCATTTCATGCTTCTTGCACAATATACTATTTTCCCACTCGGCTACTTCACCGAACTAATTTTCCGCACTTGTCAGGTAAATAGCTATTGTGAGCGTCTCCTTACAGAATTATTGGAAAATGTTCAAGCGAAGATGATCATTTCAAATGTATACATATCAATCAAACCGCATCTGATCACTTAGGCAAAATAGAATAGGTCTTTTTTTTTGTCATCGTCACAGTTCAAAGAAATGCACTTCTAGCTTGGATCGATTGTTGATTATCATACAGGGTGTCCCCGTTCCACTGGTCGAAACTTCTACAGAGTGCAAGTGAGTTATTTTCAAAATACAGGTTGTTCACTCATAGTATTTTAAAGAAAAAATCGTGGGACACTGCTTTTTGGAAAGGAATGAAAAAACTCGAAATACCTACTCATTTTATTTTCAATAAACAAAGTTCCAGAAACTGAAAGTTTCAAATGCACCCTGAAAATTCAGTAGAAATTGGTAAAGGCTCTTCCATAACAGGGGAAAAATTCGATTTTTTTCAAAACTTTAACACCTTATATCTTTGAAGCGACGCATTTCCGGCCAAAAGTGTTTCAAACCACTTATCAATGCTTCCTTGGTATACTCTAGAAGTTTTGACCAGTTGAGCGTGGACACCCTACTAACTACGATGGCTTCAAGGGGCCATTGCAAGTTATTTTTTAATTTCAGAATTCCAGATAATAAGTGGAAATTTCCAGATAATAAGTGGAAATTTCCAGATAATAAGTGGAAATTTCCAGATAGTAACTGGAAATTTCCAGATGATAAGTGGACATTTCCAGATAGTGACTGGAAATTGCCAGATAATAAGTGGAAATTTCCAGATAATAAGTGGAAATTTCCAGATAGTAACTGGAAATTTCCAGATAATAAGTGGAAATTTCCAGATACTATCGGGAAATTTCCAGATAATGAGTGGAAATTTTCAGATAGTAACTTCTTTGTTTCTTTGGCTCAGTAGCCTAGTTTACACCGACAACTTGGTCCGCGGACCAAGCACTAAATTCGTACTATATCAGAACCAAATATTTGGTTCGAATGGTGTAAACAGTTGCGGACTAAGATGGTCCGCTATTGGTTCGGTATTTGCCAGCAAGTGTACCGAACTAAATTTGGTTCGAGCTCAATCAAAATGATGAGGTTATGTTGATTGTGATTATTGTGAATTGTGTTGGTTCTGAGTTTCTATGGCAATCTGAGCATACTTACTTATGTTTTTTTTTCATTACGAATTTTGTTGATAAATAATTTCGACCTGTTTTTGACATTTGACGAATTGCAGGCGTACTCATTTGATTCACGTTTTGCACGACGGTGTAAACTTTAAACGGGCGAGAAGCAAGCATTGGTCCTACCGTACTATCCCCACCGACTTGGTCCTATCGGACCGAACTAAACGAGTTATCGTTGTAAACTAGGCTATTGGATCTTTGGTTCGTTGAGTCTTTGGTTCTTTATTCTTTGGTTCTATGGTTCTTTGGTTCTTTGGTTCTTTGGTTCTTTGGTTCTTTGGTTCTATGGTTCTTTGGTTCTTTGGTTCTTTAGTTCTTTAGTTCTTCAGTTCTTTAGTTCTTTAGTTCTTTAGTTCTCTAGTTCGAACGAAAAATATTTTATGAATAGTATATTGAAAATTATTGTATAAACTTCCTATAGGTAGGTTCTCTGTTGCGGACTAAGATGGTCCGCTATTGGTTCGGTATTCGCCAGCAAGTGTACCGAACTAAATTTGGTTCGAGCTCGATCAAAATGATGAGGTTATGTTGATTGTGATTATTGTGAATTGTGTTGGTTCTGAGTTTCTATGGCAATCTGAGCGTACTTACTTATGTTTTTTTTTCATTACGAATTTTGTTGATAAATAATTTCGACCTGTTTTTGACATTTGACGAATTGCAGGCGTACTCATTTGATTCACGTTTTGCAAGACGGTGTAAACTTTAAACGGGCGAGAAGCAAGCATTGGTCCTACCGTACTATCCCCACCGACTTGGTCCTATCGGACCGAACTAAACGAGTTATCGTTGTAAACTAGGCTATTGGATCTTTGGTTCGTTGAGTCTTTGGTTCTTTATTCTTTGGTTCTATGGTTCTTTGGTTCTTTGGTTCTTTGGTTCTTTGGTTCTTTGGTTCTTTGGTTCTTTGGTTCTTTGGTTCTTTGGTTCTTTGGTTCTTTGGTTCTTTAGTTCTTTAGTTCTTCAGTTCTTCAGTTCTTTAGTTCTTTAGTTCTTTAGTTCTTTAGTTCTCTAGTTCTTTAGTTCTTTAGTTCTTAAGTTCTTTAGTTCTTTAGTTCTTTAGTTCTTTAGTTCTTTAGTTCTTTAGTTCTTCAGTTCTTTAGTTCTCTAGTTCTTTAGTTCTTTAGTTCTTTAGTTCTTTAGTTCTTTAGTTCTTTAGTTCTTTAGTTCTTTAGTTCTTTAGTTCTTTAGTTCTTTAGTTCTTTAGTTCTTTAGTTCTTTAGTTCTTTAGTTCTTTAGTTCTTTAGTTCTTTAGTTCTTTAGTTCTTTAGTTCTTTAGTTCTTTGGTTCTTTAGTTCTTCAATTCTTTAGTTCTTTAGTTCTTTAGTTCTTTAGTTCTTTAGTTCTTTAGTTCTTTAGTTCTTTAGTTCTTTAGTTCTTTAGTTCTTTAGTTCTTTAGTTCTTTAGTTCTTTAGTTCTTTAGTTCTTTAGTTCTTTAGTTCTTTAGTTCTTTAGTTCTTTAGTTCTTTAGTTCTTTAGTTCTTTAGTTCTTTAGTTCTTTAGTTCTTTAGTTCTTTAGTTCTTTAGTTCTTTAGTTCTTTAGTTCTTTAGTTCTTTAGTTCTTTAGTTCTTTAGTTCTTTAGTTCTTTAGTTCTTTAGTTCTTTAGTTCTTTAGTTCTTTAGTTCTTTAGTTCTTTAGTTCTTTAGTTCTTTAGTTCTTTAGTTCTTTAGTTCTTTAGTTCTTTAGTTCTTTAGTTCTTTAGTTCTTTAGTTCTTTAGTTCTTTAGTTCTTTAGTTCTTTAGTTCTTTAGTTCTTTAGTTCTTTAGTTCTTTAGTTCTTTAGTTCTTTAGTTCTTTAGTTCTTTAGTTCTTTAGTTCTTTAGTTCTTTAGTTCTTTAGTTCTTCAGTTCTTGCATACATATACAAGGTGTCTCCTGATTAAGCAGAGCCACACAGATTCTTTAACGAAAAATATTTTATGAATAGTATATTGAAAATTATTGTATAAACTTCCTATAGGTAGGTTCTCTGTTAATTCCGATCACCAAAAAGACCTATTCTATTATTAGCGAGATCACACTCAGTACATTCCAAATCCAAATTCCTACTTTGTCCAAAAAATGTTGTTCAATGTAAGCACTGTACAATTCTGTACGTAACAACAACCGTTGCGTTGGCGGGAAGGTGTTGGGACTGCATTGAACTCGATACTACGTAACTGGAAGGGTCCCTGTCGTGTCGACAGCTGAGGCGATTTTAGTCGTATTTGGCGCATAGATATATTTTGATTGGCCTAAAAAGGGGATGCTACCTTTGTCACACTCATTGCCCTTATGCGAAGTCGGAGGTTTTCAAATAGTTTGAAGATAAATTGAAAAAGCGGTTGATTTGCTTGGAAAACCAACACAATTCACAATAATCACAATCAACATAACCTCATCATTTTGATCGAGCTCGAACCAAATTTAGTTCGGTGCACTTGCTGGCGAATACCGAACCAATAGCGGACCATCTTAGTCCGCAACTGTTTACACCATTCGAACCAAATATTTGGTTCTGATATAGTTCGAATTTAGTACTTGGTCCGCGAACCAAGTTGTCGGTGTAAACTAGGCTACTGAACCAAAGAAACAAAGAAGTTACTATCTGGAAATTTCCACTTATAATCTGGAAATGTCCAGTTACTATCTGGAAATGTCCAGTTACTATCTGGAATCATCCACTTATTATCTGGAAATTTCCAGTTACTATCTGGAAATTTCCACTTATTATCTGGAAATTTCCACTTATTATCTGGAAACCTGAAATTAAAAAATAACTTGCAATGGCCCCTTGAAGCCATCGTAACTAACACCAAATAATATGGAGATTTTTTTTTATCAAGTAGGTTGGTATGGCATGACACTAATTGATGTCAGGCAGAAAAAGTCGTTTTACTTTCTCTCTATTGTGTATTTTCCAGATTTTCTCATGGAGCTTTTGAAAACACTGATAGTTTCTTCTGAAAAAGCCGCGAATATTGCTCGGCTTCTACGCAGTCATGACTTCCTTTTCAAAACATTGGTTGAGGAAAAATCATTTCATGACGCTAACCCAAGATTCAATCAAGATTTTAAAACACTAGCAGATGTCCTTATTCAAGAGATGGTGAAGTACGATGTTGGTTCAAAAGTGATTTTCTGTAACCATATAAGAACCTAATATTTCAACTCATTATATTCAAGTTTCCTACCTTACATGAAGAAGTACGAGGTGAAGAGAGTAATCATTTTTACAGTCACGACCTTAAGAAAGATGTAACGATAGGGGTTAACGGAAATCAAGAGGATACATTCAATTTACTTTTCGAAATTGTGAATGATACTGAAATTGCGAAGATGTTGACAAATGAGGTTTATAAAGTCATCGAAATAGAAACTATCAACACAAAAGTACCTGATATAGATGTAGATATTGATATCAATTCATTGGGTATCTGGATTGATCCCATAGGTGAATGTTTTTTTCCTGGGTATATAAAGATGTGATGGAAATGTTTTTTTTTCAGATGGTACAAATGAATATGTTAAAGGAAAATATACGGAGAAACAGGGCGACTTTTACCAAGAGGGTCTCAAATGTGTAACAGTTTTGATTGGAGTTTTCAGTAAAAGTGGTCAATGTATTATGGGCGTCATAAATCAACCTTTTTTTGAGAAGAATGAAGATAAAGGGTATGTGTACGTTTTTGCAAATATACATATATACAATAATAATATAACCTCATTTAAACATTCTTTGATGAAGAGCACGCTTAATGATAGGGTTCTGATGATCGTTCAGCATGCTCGAATATATATTTGATTTAATTTTAACATGGATATTAACTTTTAGATATCAATGTTTATGGGGTGTATGCCTGCATGAAGGTGATGATATATTCCGAATATCCCCATGTACCGACCAAAATTGGCAAGAGACAAGTACTATTTGCATTGGTGGTGCAGAAAGTGAGCTGATTACAAAAGTGTTGATTGAGAACGGATACAATCTGATTGTGACAAGAGGAGCCGGCTATAAATTGTTGACTGTAGTGCTAGGTATAAACTCACGTTTTTTTTTTTTGTTATCGTGACTGATCTATAAAATTATGTTTATATATCTCCTACGGAGAATCAAACATAGCGAATTATTGCGACTATTTTCAGTTAGATTGATCATATTAGTGGATGTTTTTTCTCATATCTTCATTAGCAAATCATAGCTATAATTAATCATTTAACCTGACATTCAAAATTATTGAGTCATATAATTCTGGTCCTCCGTTTCATCACCGAACACAAAACTTTATTATAGAAGGCTCACTTTGAACTTGCATCACCAAATGAAAGTCACTCGATTGATAAGCCCCTAAAACATGCCTCTGATTCTCGTAAGTCTCGTATTACGAGAGTGACGGACGAAGTATCAAAGACATTTGACGCTTTGATCACCAACAGGTCCGAAGGTCCTTGAACATTTCCGTTTGTGCTGAATTTCTCAGAGCAGAAACGCGGGGCATATCGTGTCAAGGAACGTCGGCTCTTTTCGGGTAGGTTTCTTGCGCTTTGCAGAGTGTATCGTTCACCTGCAGTGAAAATCACCGTTAATTTTGATTGGAAAACAGCTGCTGGTATAAGGTGAACAAAAGCTCAATGAGGAAACGTCACAAAACAACCAATTTTCTTGATACTTGAGTATACAGGTATATTGCCTACTCATGAGGACCGGTTTGATGAATGATTTTGACCTCACTGCTGCTATTTGTATTACTATGAGCTAGCGATGTGCTCTTCTTCCAAATCATGATCCCCATTTTTTGTGTAGTAGATGTAGGAACCCACAGAAACTGTTGATTATTATTTTATTTTTATGGTGGTTGGTGAATACATTGTTTTTTCTATCGCACCATTCGCAACATGACTCGCACCCGTGATACTAAAACACAAAAGATATGATCAATTGCTGGACGAATTCAGAACCAAACCACGCATGTCGTCAAAGCGGGTCAAAAGTGAGGTTGGATTCAAAACATCAATAACGTTACCTAGTTACCATTTGCTGGTCAAAATTTGAAATGGCTCACGCATGACGTCCCCGCGTGCCATCGATTGTATAGGTTTGAGGTAGGTCACGTGATGACTTCTGAAGGGGATGTGCGAAAGTTTATCTTGTTTGTTTTAGTATCATGATAACCAAGTTTTCAGGTAACCTATGAATTTTGAGGTTCGGACACGCAACGACGTCAGTGAATCCCGCGCGTGAGCATATTATCTTGTTTGTTATAGTATCATGATTCGCACCTAGTAGTAGTTGTCAGATAGTAGTCAGTTTGTTGTAAAAAGTCAATAAAGACAAATAGAAAAGTTCGATAAAAAAGCTCGCGTTTGCACTATAATTGCTGGAAGTGTTGGTTGGTCAAATTGATATTTTTCACGTCGTTTATCGTGAGATTTCATTGAACGGGTAGTTCTTGG
Source organism: Orchestes rusci (assembly GCA_958502075.1). Lineage (NCBI taxonomy): Eukaryota > Metazoa > Arthropoda > Insecta > Coleoptera > Curculionidae > Orchestes > Orchestes rusci. The sequence goes on from OY293310.1 coordinate 9,038,616, forward strand.
TCCCAATTGGATATATCAAGTCTCTAATTTGTGGCCTCACGAAATTGTCTCATATAATGAGACAGAGATCTTTGCTGAAAAGAAAAAAACGTATTGTACTAAGTTAGTTTGGCTAAGTCTCGTGTGGCTGAAGGTATAGTGGAATGGCGTATTTTCCCAATAACATTAAAACAGTTCGTGAAGTATGATTGCTTGGATATCCACATAGATTCATACATAATATTGGGCATCTGAAGAATGAGAAATTTGGTGTGAGTTGTCCGCTAAAGAAATGAGCTAAGCGAAAAACTTCGTTTCAAAAACTGCCCAGGAAGAACGTTTTATTAGAAATGATCAGCGTCTGAAAACTTTGCGTGTATTCCAGGATGACTCTGACATCATACGGTTGAAGTCTCGTGTAGCAAATCGTGAAAACACTGAACTCTCCCACATGCCAGTAGTGCTACCATCTCGTTATGTGATGACTGTCAGGCACGTTCTTGATACCCACAGGAGGTCCTGTCATACTGGAGGTCAGGGTCTGTTGAACTTACTGATAGAGAAGTATTGGATATTAGGTGGACGGAGATACATAAAATGTGTAATTTAGTAATTTCAAAATGATTAGTATGTCAGAAGCACCCAAGCAAGTGTGGTCAAGTAGAGAGTCCACCGCTTCCTGCAGACCAAGTTAAGGATGCCTCTGCTTTTGAAGTCACTGGTATTGATTTTGCTGGTCCTTTATGTTTATGAACAAGTAAAAAGGATTGGACCTGCATTTTCACATGTGCTGTCTATAGAGCGGTGCATCTGGAACTTGCTAGCTCAGTGTCCACTGAATGTTTTATGAAGGCCCCAAGAAGATTTGTTGCCCGAAGAGGGAGATCAAAAATAGTATACAGTGATAATCCCTCTTATGCTGTATCATTCACGTTAAGATAACGTATACGTCATAATTTTTTACTAATGGAAATGTTCCATTCGATAACAAAGTAAACATGGCGAAACGTTAAGTTAACGTGTGGGATACAGCATAAGGAAGAATGAAACCTATTTTGTTGGCGCTGAAAATATATTTAAAAAACTGTATTGGAATGAGGTTGAAACATAAATATGCAGACGTGGAACGAATAACGTGGCGTTCTAACCCGCCAACAGCAGCCTGGTGGGGTGGATTCTGGGAGCGGCTAGTAGGCATATTTTGAAGGTACTGTTGCGAATAGCTCTTGGAGGTGCGATGCTTACATATGAGGATTTGCTAACCGTGATATGTGACTGTGAGCAAATCATAAACTCCCAACCCCAGACATACATACCTGAAGACGCCAGTGAATTGGTACCGCTCACGCCTGTTATGTTCATACGCGACTTGTCTAAAGGTGGTTGATCGATCCTCAATGTGTAAGAACAGAAGATTGGAATTCTCAATGAATACATAGGACAGCTTCGAAACATCGCTAGTGTTAAGGAGTCCAGACCTGTCAAAGTCGGTGAAATTGTGCTTGTCGGCAATGATAACAAGAAGAGGATTAACTGGCCACTTGGATGGAATAATGAAGTTCTACCAGGCAAAGACGGAGTAATACGTTTAGTTTAGAGAGTTTATGTCTTGGAGGAGACTGGGGTATCTGCAGACATATGGGGGACGAACCATCAAAGGTAGCAGTCGAAAGAACATCAGAAGATACCAGAAGTCCAGCAATTAATCGGGAGTGTACAAAGCTGAGTATTCTCTGCAGAAACCACGCGATGTGCCAGAAGAACAAAGTTACCTGCACGGTATTTGGACTGATTTATTGTAGGACTGATAGCATTTTAGATTTTCTGATTTTGTTAAGTGACATGTTTTGTGTTATTTATGTCAGGTTCTCAGGTGGGAGAATCCACAGAAAATGTTGATTATTATTTAATTTTTATTGGTTGGTGAATACATTGTTTTTTCTATCGCAACGTTCGCACCTAGTAGTAGTTGTCAGATAGTTGTCAGGATGTTGTAAAAAGTCAATCTAGACAAATAGAAAAATTCGATAAAAAAGCTCGCGTTCGTTCTTTAATTATTACCGGTAGTGTTGGTTGGTCAAATTAATATTTTTCACGTTGAATGGGTAGTTTTTCGAGAATCCCACAGTACAAGTTGTTTCTATAAATGTACGTAGGGCTCAAGAATTCAGTTGATTTCCTTTCAAAAACTTATTGGGAGCCGGGTACACCTCTATTACATTAACCTGGCTCCTAACATCATCAACAATTATTGCAGCAAACGAGCCGCCTTAGCAAAAAGAGGAAAGAAAGAAAGACGTGTAAAAGTCTTCCATTGTTACTTCATGTGGACTGTATAATTCTTGAATAAAATTCACCTTCTTTTGGTACAAAATTGAGTGTAATAAAGGAGAGAAATTGAATTAATATTTTACAATAAAAAATATCTTGACAGTCTTTTCTCTCAGGTTTTGACACTTATACTTCAATCAACTGGTTGTTCCATGGTTTCTGTGTGGTGTTCCATGTAGATGGGTTTATGATTTGACATACCGCCCGCCTTGAAATATCTATTTCAACGAGCAACAACAGTCAATAAGCCTATTTTTTTTTTAACAGCTTGTCTCTATAGGAAAAACACACAATTTGTTTACTGCACGTTTGCATGTCGAACGATCACTGCACTGTACCGTAACAACGCGTGTAACATTGTCTGAACCCTTATGTAGATCAATCACACGTCCAATTTTCCATTTGCAGACCGGCATATTGTCCTCTTTAATAATGACCAAACTGCCAATATTTAGCAAATTTGGAAAATCCTTTTTCCATTTAACTCGCAGCTGTAATTCGGAGATGTACTCTTTGTTCCACCGCTTCCAGAAAAGTTGAACCATCTGTTGCAAACGTTGAAATTTACGAAGACGATTTTCGGCAACACTGGTATAATCTTCTTCAGGAATGGATGTGAGTACTTTTCCGACCAAAAAATGAGCTGGAGAAAGTGGGATCATATCTTGTGGGTCTGATGACATTGGCGATATCGGTCGAGAGTTTAGCACTCCTTCTATTTGAGTTAAGACCGTACTAATATCCTCGTAAGTAAGACTAGCGTCTCCGACAACACGCTTAAGGTGATATTTTATATTTTTGACGCCAGCTTCCCACAAGCCTCCAAAATTTGGCGCCCTAGGTGGCATGAAATGCCATGAGATTCCTTCGGCTGATAATTCTGAGGCTATCCGATCAAAGTTGGAACGTAAAAATGTTTTAAGAATTGAGTTAGCTCCCACAAAATTTGTTCCATTATCAGAGTAAAGGTGTAAGGGCTTGCCCCTTCTAGCTACAAACCTTTTCAGAACCGCAAGAAAGGCTTGACTAGTCAAATCACTGACAACTTCTAAGTGGACACACTTAGTGTTCATACACACAAAAATACATATGTACCCTTTTAAAATTTTAGGATTTCTGGTGTTTCTATCTTTAATAGAAATAGGACCAGCATAATCCACTCCCGTATGGGTAAAAACTGGTTGAAAACTGGTGACTCGAAACTCGGGGAGATTACCCATTGAATAATTAAGTGGAGTTGGATCAGACTTAAAACAGGTAATGCATTTTCTCACTATGGTTCTTGCTATTCTACGTCCTGATATGGGCCAAAATCTTTCGCGTGTTGCATATAAAAGTTGTTGGGGACCACAATGTAACAGTTTTATATGCAAATAGTTCATAATCAGAGTAGTTAAGTAATGTTTGTTATGCAATAAAGCCGGGTGTTTTTGCTCATCAGGTACACCTGCATTTTGAATTCTACCACCGACTCTTATCAAACCCATTTCGTCACAATACGGCTTTAAACATAACAAACTACTCGAACTATTCAGTGAACGTTTGTTACTTACTAAATAGTAATCCTTTGTAAATGATTGCATCTGAGATATTTTGACTAACATATTCAGAGCATTATTAAGTTCCACAGATGTTAAGTGGCCAAAAGTAATATTTTTTTTTTTTAGTCGTCGAATAAATCTTAAACAATATGCAAAAACTCTCTGTAATTTTACTAATGAAGAAAATGTATCAAAGACAAAATCAGGAACCTTTCCAATGGAAATGGAATAATTAATCACTCTTTGTTCAGGTATGTCGTAAGGAACCTCAGTTAAACAATGAACATCGACATCAAAATAAGAGAAAAGCCAGGTGGGACCCCTCCACCATAAATCAAAATTGAGCAATGATTTGGCAGAAATGCCTCTCGAAAGACAATCTGCTGGATTTTTTTCTGACTTAACATGGAACCAATCACATTTTTCTGACATACTCTGAACCTGAGTAACCCTATTGGCTACAAAGGTTTTCCAACGACTTGGGCATCCCTTTATCCAACAAAGAGTGATTGACGAATCCGTCCAATAAAAAATTTTGTCGATCTTGATTTTTATAGACTGTTTTGCCTTTTTAACGAGTTTGGAAGTAAGAACGGCCGCACACAGCTCCAAACGTGGAAGACTTATCTTTTTTATAGGAGCTACACGAGATTTAGATGAAAGGAGATAAGATGAAATATATTCTCCTGAACTTGTCAAACTTACAATATAAACACATCCACCGTAAGCCCTTTCTGAAGAATCTGCAAACCCGTGTAGGTGTACAACTTTCCATTCAACTGATAAAACATGTCGAGGAATACTAACTTGATTCAAGGCCTGAAGATCCTTGCATGATTCAAACCATTTGATTCGAAGATAAGAGGGAAGTGGCTCATCCCAAGATAACTGTTCTTGCCAAAGAAGTTGCAGAAAAAGTTTAGCAACCACCACAACTGGCCCTAACAAACCTAGTGGATCAAATATCTGACTTATGACTGACAGAACTATCCTCTTGGAGATGTTGCCTTCAAATTTGAGATGTTTTATCGAGTAATGGATGGTATCGCTTGAAGCATTCCAAAAAACACCCAAAGTTTTATTCTGATCATCCTCTCCAAGATGTAAAATATTTGCTGACAATTCACTATGAACTTCGAATTGATTTAACAAGTCTTGTTTATTAGACAACCATTTTCTAAGCTGGAAACCACCACTAGACAAAATAAAAGAAATTTCTTTTTGGATTTGCAACAACTTAGAACTGGTAAATGCACCTGTCAATACGTCATCTAGATAAAAATAATTCAATATGACTTCACTGGCTTCAGGATATTTAGTTTGAAAATCTAAAGCTAGTTGATGTAATGATCTTACAGCCAAAAATGGCGATGACGCACAACCATAGGTTACGGTATTCAATTCGAAACATTCAATCTACGCCTGAGAATCATCTGGGGATTTCCACAAAATTCTTTGAAAACTGCGTTCTTCGGGATCTATGAGCACTTGTCTATACATCTTGGAGACATCTGCATTCAAGACATATGGGTAAATCCTGAAACGCAAAAGTATGCAAAAAAGGTCACTCTGAATAGTAGGTCCTGCATGCTGTACGTCATTTAAGGACAAACCAGTATCACTCTTAGCTGACGCATCAAAAACTACTCGGACCTTTGTCGTCAAACTAGTTTCTTTAATAACAGGATGATGTGGCAGATAGTAACATGGTTTAGTATCCATAACACCAATAGAAAAATCCTTAACTCTTGTCATATGTCCTAAATCTCTGTATTCCTCTATAAACTCAATATAGTCCTTTTTCAAACATTCATTTTTATTTAAACGTCTTTCAAGAAGATTTAACCGTTTAAGTGCCATATCTTTTGATAGACCTAAACTCACAATATTGTCTTTAAAAGGAAACTTGACCACAAACCGCCCTTCAGAATCTCGAGAGTAATTTTTGACAAAATGATCTTCGCAAAACTTTTCAGCTTCTGACAAAACGGGTAGTCCACTAGAACACTCCTCAATTTCCCAAAACCGGGTAAGTCTTTCATCAATCGTCTTATCTAAAGACAGGCATGCTACGACCTGACTTTCTGAAGCATCAGAAGAAGATTCATAGTACCCACCAAGGATCCACCCGAATCTCGTTTTTTGAAGAGTCGGCATTCCTTGCATACGAATTTGTTTCATGAGTAATATCCGATAAAAGACATCAACGCCCAACAAGATATCTATATCACTTCGAATGTTAAAGGACTCATCAGCGAGGCGTAAATTTTGTGGAATATTCCAGTTGGAAATATCAAAGGACACTGTTGGAACACCTTGGGTAATTTTTGATATCACGAAACAAGAAATAACTTCGCTATAATCGTTAATGTTTGACATAATCTTAACGTTTATTTTTGAATTGGCGATAGTCGATAAAGTTTCTCCTACTCCCATTATTTGAAAATTGACCGAAGACTTTTTTAGCCCAAGTTTAGCCACTAAACTTTCTGAAATGAAGTTACTCTGCGACCCAGGATCAAGAAGAGCTTTAACAGTGTGAATTTCTCCTTGATCATCGAAGACTTTAATATTTGCAGTGGCTAAAACCGACAATGTCATCGAATAATTCGACGCATGTCCTGAGGTCAAGGTTCTTGGTGGAGACGGATCTGAACCACCATCAACAGGATCTGAGGGAAGCTTCTCGACGGTGTTATCGTCAATATGTAAAAGCGAATTGTGTTTTTCTCCGCAAATGCGACAAAATGACGTATTTGGACAATTTTTCAAATGACCAGAATTGAAACAATTTGTACATAGTTTTAATTTAGTTATAGCCGCAATTCTAGCTTTTACAGTTAGGTTCTTGAACGCAAAACACTTATAAATGACATGATTCTTTTTGCAGTAGTAACATGACAGTTTTTGTTCATTAGGCAATGCATGAAAGCCCTTTACTGATCTGCCTCTACTATCAGGTTTTAAATATGAGTCTTTTTTTGTCGCTTCTAATTTTTCTAATAACTCACATTTACGTTTTAAAAATGAATTCACGTCATTTAATTTAGGTAATTCTCCACTTTCTATAGGGTACGACTCCCATTCTCTACGAGTAACCGAATCAAACTTACTTGTTAACAAATATACAATTAAAGTATCCCATTTGTCAGTATCTTGACCAAGACTTTCCAGTGACCGTAGATTTTTATTAAATGTGTCATACAGTCTTCTAAGATCAGCATGTGATTCCTTCAAAATAGTGGGACATTCAAATAATGCCTTCACATAGTTATGAACAATCAGCCTTTTATTTTCATAGCGATCTGACAAAAATGTCCAAGCTATTGCGTAATTGTCATTCGTGACTTGTAAATTAGCAAGAGCCTGAAGCGGTTCACCCTCCAAATACGATTTTAGATAATAAAACTTTTCAACTGCACTTAATCCCAAATTGTTATGAACAATAGCTTGAAATGCGTCCCTAAATTCAAGCCATTTTTCATATGATCCATTGAAAATTGGCAATCTTAAATCCGGTAACTTGATAGATTTTCTAGCAAGTTGCTCAGTTGATGCAAGCCCCACACTCATGGCACTACCTTTAGAGCTTGTTTGGTTATCTAATTCGTTGTCTTTTTTGACAAGTGACTTCAATTGACTAATCAAATCAAAATACTGATTTTCAAATGAATCACGTTCACTGTCTTCAAGCTCTAAAAGATTTTCACCCTCATCCTGGGACTCACTCAATAATATTTCAATTTCATATTGAACATCTTGGAACTGTGATAGAAGAGGCTCAGCCTTATCTAGCCTTACTCTTAATTGACCTAAATCCGAATTTGAGAGATTATTTTGATCGACTGAATCAAAATAAGCTTTATTTCTTGTAATCTGGCCTTTTATTTGGCCTCGCTTTAACTTCAATCTATTTAACTCATATTCAATCAAAACTACCAAAGAGCGCTAGTCAAACTTACGAGGATAATGCACTGACATAAAACAAATATGCAGACTATAATATGATAAGGCACGGACTCACTTGACCCCCTGCTCCTCTTCAGCTAGACTGCTGCTCACTTGCACCTATGGTTTACCGATACTCTGGACTTATCCGGCTTCGATCGGACCAAAATGTTACTTCATGTGGACTGTATAATTCTTGAATAAAATTCACCTTCTTTTGGTACAAAATTGAGTGTAATAAAGGAGAGAAATTGAATTAATATTTTACAATAAAAAATATCTTGACAGTCTTTTCTCTCAGGTTTTGACACTTATACTTCAATCAACTGGTTGTTCCATGGTTTCTGTGTGGTGTTCCATGTAGATGGGTTTATGATTTGACATCCATTACTGCCTCGATGTCAGGCAATTTTTTTTCTTGCGCTTTTGGGAGATTATAGTTGTTTCATGGATGCATTAACTATGATGTTGAGAATATTAGGCGGCGAGGTCAGTTGCAGGCAAGAGGCGTTTGAATATGGCTTGCCCATAGTCATCACCGCGACCTGCTTTTTTTTAAGACAGAATCCTCTCAGAACTTGAATGGGATACACAATATTGCGATTGGTCTTCTTCTTCCTTTGTTGTTCTATCTAAGGATGAATAATAAAGCAATCAGTTTTAAAACTGAAAGGTGCTTCAGTATAGTCTTTTGACTTGCTTCCTGCCCCGTTCTGTCTTCTCCATAAGCGTCGATCATTATCTCATTCCTGTAGTTTTCACGACATCGCTCGTGAACCACAACTCCAGATTTCCTACTTTCTGTAGATACTTTATCACAAATAAAACATACGACTGAAGCAATTTTTAACACTACGCGTGCAAAAAAAACTTGTCATTGTATTGAATTGACAGGCAACAGAAAAAATATATTCTTCGTGAACCTTTTAAAGTGTTTTCGTGACGAATAAAGTTCTAGGACTATAGGTCTTGGTTCGTATGTGAAGGATTCGAACGGGAGAGAAACTCTTCTGAAGCAGACAGAACACCACAGTTACATGTTCGAAGACAATGGGAAGAGAGATGGGGTTATATTTGTTTAGAATTCAATTTGTCACCGTTCTTTGTTGTTCGGGACGCCATCCTTATATCCTCAGGGTTAAGCTTTTTTTCGTACTGGACTTCAGCATATTAGTTTAAACAGTAGTCTACCTTGAATTTATCCTGAATCTAGATACGTCGATTTGCAACAAGCGATTAAGACCAAACTGTTAGTCTAAGAAAAAAAAACGGGTGGTGAAATTTGAATACAATTTTATGTAGTTTTATTTTTTATAGAATGGTTATTATCGAAAAGTTGATGGGTTGTGAGTTATCGGCAACAAATCATAAAAAAAATGATTTTTAACTTCTTTTGCTTTTTTTTTCAATGTTGCGTTACGAAGTTTGGTCAGCCAACTTCAAATTTGAATTCAGCATCCCAAAAAACACACCCATTCAAAAAATCAGGACTACCCCAAAAACTTTTCCGCGGTGAGCCCTTTTGCACACAAATTGACTGCATCATAGCAACTTTGGAAAGAGCAGCAAGATCTATGTAGTTCCTGAAAATGTCATAATAATTGAACAAAGACGTCTAGGCATAAGACACTGATCTTGGCAAAAATGATCCATTTTGAAGAGACCATGGACATTTTGTATAGTAGTCAGCATTCTAATTTTCACCCTACGGTTTGCTGTACGTACAAAAATATTAAATACTATCATCCAGCGCATGATAGTCATGGGTGTCATTATTGATGTTATTTTGAAAAAGTAAATTGTCAAATAACACTCTAGTGCTAGTGTGTTATAATCCATAACTCTCTAGTCACTATTGACTATTGAGTTATGGATTATAACTCACGTTCCCGTGGCAAACAAACCAACAACTCATCACGTTCTCATGCATGGCAACCAAACAATCAACATACTTTCACCAAATTGTGAATATGTCACTGTCTAGTCATTTTGACACTGACATTTATATTCAATAATTATTATCTTATAAAAAAACGATTTCTTCCATTTGTCTGATGAAACATTGTATGCCACTCGTTGTTTCCCAAGTCACTTGAGAATGTATACCACTCGACCTAACGGCATCGTGGTATAAATCTTTCTCGCGTGACTTATAATCAACATAATGCACTAGTGCCATAAATAACTATTATCCTAGGTCTCAAATAAACTAATGAGTGATTGACGCTGAATCAACCCATTATTTATAACGATTTGTTCAAAATTATTATTCCTTCAATTTCAGGTTTGGCTGATGCTTATATTTTATCAAAACCTACGACATTTCATTGGGACACGTGTGGACCACAAGCAATATTGAAGTCGTTGAAAGGAGATATCGTGACAATGACTAGCCTGTTTTCGAAACAAGTCAAGTCAATTATATACAAGAGTGATTCAAACGGGTCCAATTGTAATTCGGAAGGAATAGTGGCATTCAGAAACACTCTCGTATTGGAAAAACTTTTAAAGCTTGATTGGACCTAAATGGGAATCTGTACAGAAACTTCTAAAATTGAATCATATAGGATATCCGATGTATTCTAATCCTTACCAATACCAATGTGATTATCCATAAATCGTTTAAGTAAGGCATTTGGTGCTAAATTATGTAGAAAAGGAAATATAAGTATAAGATAGTAACAGTTAAGGTGAATGAATATTTACAAAGATATTATTTGGACTATGGTGCCAACGACTTCGTAGCATCAATTTTTTTTTATTTGATTTTTTATACAGATGCAGTTTGGAGTTAGACGATTTTATCAATAACCAATCATTTTTTCAAGTGTATTCAATGGATATGCATTCAAAAAATATTCTTGGCAATATACACCTCAGTCTCTCCCGTTTCTTCCAAATCTCATATGGCCGTAGTCATTGAACTGTTCATCTCTTTTTCCAAACCTGAGATGCCCGTAATCATCGGAGTTTGACTGTTGTCGTTTGGTCAGGTCCAAAAAATCGTCGTCATCTGCAAGAGAAATTGAACAAAATACAAGGTGAGGAGAATGTCATTTGAGAGGTGCTGTCTTGTGAAGCGGGATCTATATTTTGGTACGCAGTTGAACTGTTATATTACGTATTATGTGCTATGTGAAACTACCGCCCAACACCTACTGCGATAATTGACTGTTATCACAGTCCTATTTTTCACAGTTGACAGCCAGACCACGCCTTCTTAGGACCATTCAGTTAAAAATGGACCGTTTTGAAAAAGCAAGTTTCTAGTTTATAGTAGGTACTCGAAAGGCTCTATCTTTTGATAAAAAAATGTCATATCAAGTCATTTCCAAGGCTTTCTATGATTAATAGGAGGACCCCTAAAACGTGAACAGTGATTAGGAAGTTTTTAAATTCAATACGGATAGCATTTCTATTTTTTGTACATTGATCGTCTGTCATAAAATAATCTATCTATGGTGCAGAGGGCACCACATACTGCTTGAAGTTCCTTCTTAATCAGTCCTATTTTCTTGCCGGTTACTGTAGATCATGTTAGGATATTGAGAACTGTTTTTCCGAGTTTTGTGATAAAAAAAGGTATTCTTCTTTTATCACGCTAAGAGCAACCGTTTTGCTTACAAATGCACTTTTCTGAAATCATGTACGAAATTTTCGCTCCCCAAGTACCGCTAACTATCAATCACTCACAGAGCATTGTAACTTTTTTACCGTTCACTGTGAGTGATGTTGAATCACAAAGAACGTACACTTTATTTTTGTTGCTGGATGCCGTTATCAAAAGAAATGCATGTTAAGTTGTGACAAAAACCCATGATAATTCAAGTATGCAAATCAAAAACAAAACAGTTCCCAGACTACCTAATGGAAAATTAATGAGCAAAAAAACTCTTGAGCAAGTGCTCAAAGTGGCCTCCCTTTTCATGAACACAGAGATTGATACGTCGAAGAAAACTGGACTGAATTTTCAGCAACATCTCTTCAACTTGTCTCAATGTGCTCGTCGCTTCTTAGATACGTCTCAATAAATCTTTCTCGCTATTTATGGGTCTGGCATAAACCATTGTCTTGAGGGTGACCCATAAAGAAAAATCCATAGGTGTTAAGTCTGGCCAACGAGGAGCTTCAAAACCTCTACCTATTCATCTATTCGGATATTGCTGATTTAAATGGTTGCGAACATCCAAAGTGGTATGGGGAGGCGCTCCGTCATGCATAAACCAAATATCCTGACGAAGGATCAAAGGCATATCATCTCACAATTCGTGGTAAAGTGATGGGACCGATACTGAGATTGCCTATGATTCCGGCCCCAATATCACTTCTGATCTGTTGCTGATAATGACTGACCTTTGTTGCATGTGGATTCTCATCTGCATAAACATGTTCATCATGCAAGTTTGTGATGCCGCGCTTTTAGTAAAGCAATAAGCCTCATCGGTGAACAAAATTGTTGTTGCGAAATTGATATTCTCAGCCCTTTGTTCGGTAACAAACTTGCAAAAGGCAAGGCGGTGATGAGGGTCTTCGGGAAGAAGGTCCTGTACTCTTTGAACGTGATAAGGATGAGGAAGTTGTTTTTTCAACACGCAATTGATCACCTTTTCACTCACTCGCCATTCCAAACCCAAGCGCCTCGTGCTCAATGTTGGACCTTCCGCAACTCGATCCAAAATGTTCTTTTCCACATCAGGGTCCTGATCATTCGCCCACGTCCGTAGTGAACAGTTGATGGGGAGAATTGGCCAGTTTCAAGAATACGCCTTTCAGCATCGGCAAAGGTTTTATGATTTGGGGTTGGTCGATTTGGAAATCTCTCTCCAAAAACCCGAACACTTTCGCGAGGATTACCTTGACAGAACCCAAAGACAAACAACATGTCAGTCATTTCGGCATTTCTATAAGCTACAGCCATTACTGAACGTGTAGAGTTAAGTTTTCTGAACTGTGTTTTTAACAGACAGTGGGTATTTGAGTGACAAGTTAGTAAACAACGGTTGCCTCCACACAACGGTAAAAAAGCTAGAATACCTTGTGCGTGCTTGATAGTTGCGGTATGCGGAGCGAGAAATTCGTACGTGATCTCAGAAAAGTGCATTTTTCAGCAGAACGGTTGCTCCTAGCGTGATAAAACAAGAATACCTTTTCTAATCAAAATACTTGGCAAAACAGTTTTCACAATTCTAACATGATCTACAGTAACCGGCAAAAACAATAGGACTGATTAAATAGCAACTTCAAGCAGTATGTGGCGCACTCTGCTCCATAGTTTTTGATGTTTCTTTCAAGAAAAAAAAAACAAAAAATCGAAAATAAAATTCAAACTTTTACGCCCTGCATCTCCGTAACCACAAACTTTTGTACTGAGGTATATTTTTTGTCGTGGAGAATCAGTGGTTGAATTTTGTACAGACCTTCCGAGGACACCCTGCATAGAAAAATTCATCAAAAACTTGATTCGTCTTTTTACAGGCTTTTCAAAAATATGGTGAGTATAGTATTTTTTGATAAATCACGACAATAATCCCAGTTTTCATGATTCGCAATCAAAATTTGTAGGCGTTTGTAACCTCAACCCGTTGATCTTGACAGATCCTTAATTGGATTTCTCCCGAGAAAATAGTTTGAAAATCTGTAGCATTCAAGCATAAAAATAAAATAAAAATTAGTTCTAACAACCAACCTGGAAATTCGGAAAAATACGGTTCAGGCTTCAGTCTTCTATACAGCGTTCTAGAATAGACTCTGGATAGACTTCTGGATCTATCTCTTGGTGCCTCTATGCTCGAAATCGATGTTGCACCCAGAATGTGATGTATAGTTATAAGATAAATAGCAATTATGAGCAACGATCTCTTCACACACTTTGACATGTTTTTGCTGAAAACAAAAATCATAATTATTACGTTTAATATTCACCTCAAACAAAGAGCTTGAGGTTTTGAAGCAATAAAGAAAACAATGCCATGATAAGCTATTAGCAAACAGAAATACAGATATTTGATTCTAAAAAGAAAAAGTTGAAGTATCCATTTTCTCTCTTCATGCATATTCATGATTATTTGTTAATAATATATCGTAGTTGTTTGAAAATCTTTGTCTTGGCGTGCGAATTCTCCTTCTTTTGTTCTAGTGACCAATTGTTTTCCGATATTGCAGACTTACAAACTAAGTAAGCAAGACCAGTATTCTCTTGAGAGCATATAAAATAATAATCATTTTATCCTCAGCTGAATAGATGAAGAAAAGCTTCAATAACTCAATGGGATGGAGGAACGGTGGTCTAGCGTGTACCACGCTAGAATTTAGAGACTGTACTTCTGATTGACGTGGGCTCGATCCCCACGATGAGCAGAAATTATTTTCTGTTCTGTATCAAGCGGCACTCTCAAAGGCTAATAAAACTGATAAGGCTGTAGTATTATTGATTACTGACAGTCAAAAAGTTGATAATTAGCCTAAATTATTGGAACCTGCATGTTTATTACTAAAACTAAGTGATGTTCTGAATCATCACCCTAGTGAGAACTGCGGTATATGGGAGAGGACCGCCCTTGGGCTAAGTTGTCGCCTATGCTAAATTGCTTTGGCCTACGCTGAATTGCTAAGGCTTGACGCAATGGGCCCGCTGTGTGGCCACCCTGACCTTCATATCTACATCTAAAACTCAATGGGATGCTCAGTTTTCAGGGTTCGAATTATTTTAGTTGACTTAGGTTAATTCACGTTTGGATACTAATCTTTCAAATAACAGATTATTGAGCAGAATATAAAACTATATCATTTCAATATCTCGATCGGTAATGTCAGTTTGCGTAAGCTCAAGTTCCTTCTCAGTAAATATACGCGTTTTTTTTCATTCACGTTAACGCTTTGCTGACTAGGTCAAAACATTTTTTAACATGCGCCTACCTACTTTTATGATGACTTTCGACTCACCAGATAATAAAAAAACTGGAACAATAAGACTTGCCAATCTTCTGCACTACCATGCAACATCATTGATTTGATCTATTTGATAATTAATGGTTAAAATGAACCAGGTTCCATATTTTTTCATTTGGCAATTTTTTTCAATCATTTTATTTTGCAAGTTAAAAGTTATATCATATTCCAGTTGTTCAATCCAATCTGCTTTTTCGCAGACTAATATACATGTTTAACGGAAAATCAAGTGATTCGATTATTTACTCATGACCAGAGATGCCCTCAAACATAAGAGATTTGAACCTGGATGGGTTGAACAATTCGAAATTACCCGTAATGGGATACTCCTGAAGTTATGAATTCAAAAGGGCTGGTGTGTGGTAATGTTTCTGAGTCAACCAGAACTAGAACTGCCGAACAGAATCAAGATGAATTTATTCGTGATGTTTCCATCAATGGACTAGCTTCACAAACAATTAGACAACGACTTCTGGAAAATCTAATTCTCTCTCTTGAACAAGCTGAATCTCAAGCTCAAACATTGGAATCTGCACAAAAACACTCTGAAGTATATAATTCCCAATCAACCAACTTTGTTTGCGTTACTCAAGGAAAATATGGTCTACAAAATCAAATTTCTAATGTTCACTCTGTTACTTCAGCTGCTACATCATCGCAAAAATATTACTTTTGCAGTTATAGGAGACATCAGAGGATTCTTTGTCCAGCACGAGATATTGTCTGTAGAAATTGTAACAAGAAAGGACATTTCTCTAAGGTTTGCATGAAAAAAAATACGGAAAATACTTCTTCTTCAATTACTTCATCCGACTTGATAGCTGCTGCTCCGCATTGCCTTGAAAAATCAATAGTGAAAATATTCATTAATAATAAATCTGCTGATGCTCTTATTGATACGGGTAGTTCACAAACCTTTATCAATCAAGACTTTGCTGAAAGAAAAGGTACATTAATTCAAGTAAAGGAAGAATAGCTATGGCTTCCACAAACCTATTTTCCCAAGTAAACGGATATGTGGATATTGGGCTAAGGGATCATCAATACCAGAATTTGAAGATATTTGTTATTGCAAATCTGTGTGCTGACATTGTGATTGGACATGATTTATCAACAATCAAAAGTTGAAGTACAATTTGAAGGCTCCAGATCTCCTTTGGCTATATGTAGTCTAGCGATAGCACGCATTGAACCAGTATCCTTTTTTACTGATTTATCCCAGCAATGCAAACCAATAGCTACCAGATCAAGAAGGCATTCTGATGAAGATTCAAAATTTATACCAGATGAGGTGAAGAAATTATTAGCCGAAGGTATTATTGAAAAAAGCTGTTTCCCCTGGAGAGCTCAAGCACTAGTTTTCAGTTCTGATAATCATAAGAGACCAATGGTTATTGACTCAAACAATTCATCGATATACGTTCCTAGATGCTTATCCTCTAGCAAATATCGAAGACATTGTGACAGCTGTTTCAAAGTATCGAATCTTTTCGAATTAGACCTTAAAAGTGCTTGCCATCAGTTACCTATTCAAGAACGATTGTCAGCCATTGCTTTACAAAGCATAAAGTGTGTCTGTGTGGCTCCCACAGGTATGTATTGATATTGCATGACTGAAAGCTACAGGAGCTCGTCTTTGTGATTCCAGATCGAACCTACATTATTTTCAACCCAAACAAAATTACGTCCCAGATTGACCAGATTCTACTGCAACAATTGAAACATCTCCTGTTGTACAGAAATTTTAGAGAGTGGGCAATTTGAAACTCTCTTAAAATCAACATCAAAGACACACATTCCAATAAGAAGACTATAAAGAAAATAAAACCAACGATGACTGGCCTAATCAAGCCTTTATCTATGTATATCAAATTTCAGTCAAGTCTGACGTTTGATTCCATATCCAACATTGGAACTTTTGACTGCTTTTAATATGACAGCTACAATACGAATTTTCAGATATTTAGGTTTTTGCTGAAAACGACAAAGTTTTTTGAAAAATAACAGGAGCAAGAAAAGTTTTAGAATCAAATTCCCCATAAAATGAGGGAATGCGCATAGTTTTCAAGTTCGCCAACGGGTTTCAAAATTCTGTCTTATTTTAAGGGTGCACCATCCCTTATCAACACTTTAGAACACCTTGATTAAACTCCAATCACTGTCGATGAATAATCTTAGAACGTGGACAAAATTTGGTGTTTCTAAGTTCAGATATAACTGAGATATTGATTTTTTTCAAAATTTGAAACCGAACTCGTATAATAACTTCTTAGGGGTGCAACTTGGTATATAGGTAAGTTGCATTTAAATCATAATATTTTGGGTCCTCCTACATGCTCCTGCTCTGTGTCGGTTCTTATGCGGGACACCCTGAATGGTCATAGAAAACAAAATAATGACAAATTTGATTAGCTTTCGTTGACTTGAGACCCGATACCAACGTAATCGATGGAACTCTTGGAATAAGTATCACATAACTTAGAACCTAAAATTTTCATTTTTTAGGTGGACAAGTGGCTCGAAGATTATTATTATAAAGATTGATTCCTA
This sequence comes from Orchestes rusci, assembly GCA_958502075.1. Classification (NCBI taxonomy): domain Eukaryota; kingdom Metazoa; phylum Arthropoda; class Insecta; order Coleoptera; family Curculionidae; genus Orchestes; species Orchestes rusci. The sequence goes on from OY293310.1 coordinate 9,055,913, forward strand.
AACCAGTTAATGAATATAAGGATATAACGATAATTCAATAAGAGTTTCAAGAAATTCCAAACATGTAAATCAGAAACACGTTCGAACTATTAAGCTCGCAAAAAAATTGATGTAATCGTCATTTTTATGTTTTTCTAAGTTATTGAAAGTCAATAAAAATAATGACGTTATAATGAGATGAATTTGCAACCATACAAACCATGTTGATGGATATTTATGTTTTATTAAAAAAAAGGACTTATACCGAGACTTATGTAAGGTTTACATTCAATTTGTTTTCGAGTCAGATTTCCGCTTGGCAAACGAGAATCATATGCTACCATCTACATTAAATTTGTGATTGAAGTCACGCTTGTTCCAAATTCAATGTGGATAACACCATATGATTCCATACAGAAATTTGACAGTTCCACTTCGAAATGGAATTAAATGTAAGCCAGGCATTATACTAAATCAGAACAGTTTTGAAAAGTTTGAAAAAGCAATATATTTTAAAATTAGGAAGGAATGGCTGCGTTGCTTATCTCGATGTAGGAAGTAAACAGTTCTAGTACTCAGAGCAAAGTAGCTGGCCAAGCGTTTTCGGCTTCTTCTGTCTTCTAGGTCCATCATCATAGGTACAATATTTTGCACAAGTTAATGTGGTCAATCAAGGTAAAATAACTAGAATAGTAACTTAACATTTACTTGTGCAAAATATTGTATAATGCTGGACCACTTGTACGAATACAAAGCACCTTTTGAAAAAGGCTCAGATCAAGAAGTTCCTCTGGCGAAAATATGAAAAAGACTAATGAACTAGCAAGCTATGTGTTGGTGTTAATGAACGGTAAACATCTGCTTATGTTAGTGTTTCAGTAGTACATACTTCAGAATGTATTAATAAAATTCAAGAAGATACCTGTACCTTTAGCATTACTGATCACCACACGTATCTACGTATACGTTACGATCAATTACTAATGAAAATGTTCCATTAGCCAACAGCGTAACCACGGTGAAATGAAGATGTTAAGTTAACACAAACGTTCAATCATAGCCCTCATTGAAATCGTAAGGTTGACTGGTGTTACATCGACACACGACATCTTCGCATTCACTAAGGTTAGCATCACATTAGAACGACATTTCTAACTGGCAATTTATTTTGGAAACTTTACTTTTCTGGTAAAAATGCACAAGGCCACCGCTCCAGTATACCGCTTTGTTTGTATCGTGCTACTGATCACAAGCATATGCTCAAAACGGTTTCAATAACATCAAGGATCTACTTCCGAAAGTAAGTATCTACTAGTGAATCTATAAGCCTATCCGAACGTGAGTTTATCAATTTATAACAGACTGTCTACGGATAGAGTTTACAAAAGCTCGAATGAATAAAAGATTACAGTTTTCGGAAAAAATTTGGTTGTGCAAAAAATACGATCCACGAAGTGAAAATTCTTATTTTTTAACCTCAAAAACCTGAATTTTGTCCAAGTTGAGCAAAGATGAAAAGTTTTGAATAACGATGGTCAATCAATTTCCAATGAAGAAATTTGAAGAAATTTTGACCATTATAATTATTGGTTCACATTTTGAAAAATTTGTTGACTTTGTGAACCCTCTATAAAAAATCCATTTTTTTTTTCTCCGTGTATCGTATTTTTTTATTCCCACAACCAATTGTCTAAAAAAAAATCACTTATTCCTAAAGAATTGATTTCTAATCAATCTGATGTCTTTTGAACCCAGTTTGCAGGACAGTTTGTAGCCAGCCTCATGAATGGATCGCTCAACATTTCTTGGAAGACAATGAAGAGAAACTTAGCGGAGCTTTCGACTATAACAAAAATGAAAATATTTCTGTAAACGAACCTGAAATATGTTATCTGGCCTCTCGAACCAATCACTCACTACATATCGAAAACTAGTGTGTGTTAAGTAAATACTTTAAGTACTATTTACCAGCATAATGTAAATTTCAGTATTTGCTTTGAGCATCAGCTTTTACTGAAAAGTAGATACTAGTGCTAGTGGAACGTTCTACACAAGCATGTACTGATTTATTGATACTACTCATTTGAGTCACGTGAAAAAAAAAAATGTTGGAATCAGTGCTTTGCAAAACTTTTCCTACGGTATATTCACATAATCAATATTTGAAAATGAAGTCTAATCTCATTAACAACAGATCATCCAAGAAGAATATCAAGTCTACAAAAGAGAGAGAAACGGAACAACTAATGCGAACAAACAACTCAAAAGTACACACTGGGAAAGTTCTCGGTGGAAATGGAACATGACCTATGTATACAGGGTGTCCGGAAAGTCAACGAAAATTCTGAAGGGGGTGATGGACCAACTCATAAACTCTATGGTTATCGAGATATTGCCATTAAAAGTTCAAAATATTCAATAAGAAATCTTATTTAACAGAGAAATAATTCATTTTTATTTTCTTTTTTACCAAGTACGTGGAAATTTTCGTGACTGGCTTGTGATTGCGAAGGAAACGGTGGTGGAGAGCAGTCAAAAAAAATAAATGAATATTATATTTTTCTGGAAGCTTATGAGTTGGTCTATCATCACTTTCAGTATTATCGTTGACTTTCCGGACACCCTGTATAACGGCCAGAAGAGGATCTGGAACATGCTAAGAAAGAGAAAAAGCAAGTCAATGAGGAAGTAGTAATAAATGAAACAGACCAAGAAACATGGGCAACATACATTGAAAACATATCCGATAACATTAGCGAAAACACCGATGATACAGAAATCAAAAATCCACCATCTCCAGAAGAATTAGAAGAAAACAAAACACCGGAAGAAGTACAAAATGGCCATACAGAGACCAAAAAACCGAGACACTCCAGGCACTGACAACATTCCAAATGAATCACTCAACTATGGAGGTCAAATCATCGAAAAAGAATTAGTTAAATTATTCGGAAAAATAGAACAAACTGGCAGAGAGAATGAGTCAAGACCGAAATGCAGTGGGCTAAAAAACAAAAACCAGAAACACGGCTCCCAGCCCCAAACGCTGTTATGAAAGGGACGTCAGGCTGATAGAATTGACAAGACTTGGTCCTATCACCGAAGTTTTACGTATGGAGTTTCAAAGTTACAAATACAATATTCTCTTCATTTGCAACCAAGACAAGAAACTTTGAGTATCATTTGAATGGCTTTGTGTCATTTCTACACCTAGAAAATAAGGGCTAAATGATGATGAGGTCACGCTTCATATTCATGTTATAGCTTTGTGTACATTTTCAACTTTTACAATTGAACGGAATATTGTATCTAACCACACATATCTATGAAACATCTTAGCCACCATGGAACCTACAGCGTAAAACATCATCAGATTGGAGACTGGACTTTGTTAACAAATTAATGCAGTAGCATCGATTATATCCAATTATCTTATTTCTTCAATAATATCACGAAATATTCATAACAGCCAGGAATATAAACCACACATTCCGCATTTTTTCAAGTTTTAATAATAGAGAAGTGATTCAAACTTGAGTTTTCGGTCCTTGGTCAATACCCAAAATTTAACCACTTCTCCATTCTAACAACTCTGTCAAGACTACCGTCCTTCTGCAGTTTCAATAATGACATACACACAAAAACTATTGATTTCGTTCATCACCGTCAAAATGGGCTTACCTTTTGAAGGAAGTTCACAACAAGAACTGACAATTTTCTGTAAGAATCGTCAGCTTATATAGTCTTCCGATAAATATAATTCAAATTCTCCAAGTTTATCCACGAATTTCTATGAAATAATGCGATTTTCTTATGATTGATCAACTTTCAAGATGTTTAAGTGAATCATGTCAAATTTTAAGGCTGCATGGAATATTTGATAAGATTCGATTTGTTGATGTCAGAAAAAGTATTGGAGAAGAAATTCAGTCTGACATTTATTCTGAACATTATGTACTACTTATGTTGTTTGAAAAAAGGCATTGCACATGACATTTATTTCATTTTCAAGGTCAATCATTCTTGTCTCATTCCATTTCATATAATTTCGTAACAATCGAATTGATTATGGAATATACAGAATGGAAAATGGAAATAATAATTATCATAGATACCTTTAGCTATTGCATTCTCACTTGAGTTGTAGTTTGACCGTCGCACGTCGTACATTTCGGTTGTGTTTGTTCCGTTCGGTATGTGTGCGTGCTATTTTTTCGGTCGTACAACTTCTCGATACGTGACTGAACGTATGTTTGATTGTCGTGAACTTTGCCTCAAATTTCAAAATTTAACATTTTCTTCTGGCTTCTTAAAAATGGCATTTCACAAGTAGTGTAAAGCCTGCATTAAGGAATCTTTGGACGAGAGTAAAATATGATAAAATCCGATGCAGTGGAAAATGTCGATGCTCCTTCTGCATAGGTTGCACGGGTCTGGACAAAGCAACCACAAAGTTGGAGAATTACAACCATCTGCGTTCGATGCAGAACATGGAACCAAATATTTTTTACATATCTCAAGTATTTTTTGGAAATTAAGAAGACCGCAATAACAATGGATAATTGGGAAGACAACCTGGCTAATGTCTCCAACGGCGTTGATAATCTAAACATAGATGAATTGTACCTTCTTGTTACCAAGACAGTTTGGGCCGAATAAGAAGACTCACATTCTTCAATGTAGTCATAATAGTGCAAGAAAATTAGATATTTTAGAAGAAAAAAATTATAAAGTTATGAAATTTTAGTAGTGAACTCCCAGAAGAAACCCAAATACAGATCCCAAGAGTTTCCACCCCCTCCGGAAGGAATCTTCATCCCCTTTTGCTCCAAAACCCCCCCAAAACGTGACCTACCGACGCATTTTGGCGTGTTGCTCGTAAACCGTGACTTGTGAGAAAGTGATATGGGATTTAATATGTCTTCCATCAAATGCTTTGCCAAAAATGTCATTAGGGTTTTTGCGTATCTTCCACCCAGCGCCCAAAAATGATCTTGGAAAATTAACATAGTTCTCAGCGCGAAGACAAAAATGAGCCCAGAATCGTGTTTGGCGGCGTATATCTCGAGAAATATTAGCGTGAGCAAAAAACGTTCAGGATCAAAATCGAACAGCAGTTTTTTCCATATAAGGCCTATGAAACATTTTCGAGAGAGGGTGAGTGGTCATATAATATTTTTTTATACCAGTGCATTCTCACTTTTCACATGTGAATATACTTGAGCTGAGTCAATAACTATTATCATCATATCATATTCTCAATATGTAGCGAGATTGTGGTTTTTGTAAGATCCTTATTTTTTTACTTTGAGATTTTGAATTGACGTATACAGGGTGCCTCCGATTAAGTCGGCACTATTGCAGACTTCATTTTTATTTAAAACACGAGGTCATTTAAATGAGTGAACTAGTAGTATTTTCTCTTCAGATCAACGTTATGCTGACAAAAAAACAATTAAACAAGGCGTTCTCGATTTATTTCGCAAAATGTTTTTTTTTTAAATGGGACACCGTGTTTGTTTTTATCATAATTGATTTGCCACTTTTTCCTGAACATAGAAGGTTATCATGATTTTTTTTCTTAAACCAAAAATAACGGAGTTATGCGTATTGTCCTCGACTAATTCGGAAACGTCAAAGTAACAAGTTTCAATGATTTAAACGAAGTTCCTGACTCCATTCTCCTGCCAAATCATCCCATTTAAAAAAAGTATATTTTTTCAAATAAATCGAAAACGCGGTGTTTAATTGGTTTTCTGTTAATACGACGTTAATCAGCGGAAAAGATTCTACTAGTTCTCTCGTTCGAACGACCTCGTTTCTTCAATAATAAAGAAGTTAACAATAGTGCCGACTCAATCGGAGGCACCCTGTATAGTTGAGCTAGTTCTCACTGCAGGATGTCAGAGCAGGAACATGATTAGTTTTTAGAATACGACATGGCACTTGTTTTTTGCTAATGTGTAAATCTATCAATCTCAAACCATGGTAGTCAAACTTATTCGCTCTTTCTGATTTTCTTAAGGTTTGTAAGCAACAAACTATTGGCGATAACAGACTCTTCCATTTGCGAAAAAACGCTGTGAATTGGTGATATTGTGCGTGTTGAACAGGGTGTTGCGAATTTGATAGCTGTAAGCAAGATCCGAAAAGACGATAAATATAAACTATTGGAGAAACATATAGTGATAACCGTCCATAAAATGTGTAGACATGAGTACATAGAGGAGTGAAATATCCGGCAATATGTGCAAACTGGTGTGAGGTGTAGCGTTGATGATAAACGGAAAACTGAGATCTGTCGAACAGCTCGACTTTCAAAATAAAGGTCTATTTTGTGCTGAAAACTTATCGGAAGCAAATAAACCAATTTCGGAACGTCAAACCATCTTTGAAATCCGCACGCTGACTGTGAAGGATAGAATTTTACAAAGTGGCGAGGAATCAGTTAAAATGCAATGGATTGGGGCTGGAAAAGTAACTAATACTTTGGTGCCGGTACCCACTACTCAAGCTCCGGCTCCAACTTCAATTCTCCAGCTGATATCCTGCGGCTGTAAAAAAGGATGTGGAAAGCGATGTGGATCCCGTGGTTGATCCTTATAAAACCATATTGTTTGCTGGATGCATCCAAAATCAGTTGGGGTTTCTTGATAAATTCGATACCTAATATTGTTTTTCTATTCGGGTGTTCACAGATATGAATTTTGTGGGAATAATTTTACTTTCCAAATGCACTTCTACATTCTGGAACACATGAGCATCCTCCATGCTCTCTCTACCATCAGCTGAAGTCATTGAAAATGACTTGATTTCGGAGGGTTACCCAATCATTATGACTATTTCTCGTAACGCAGCACTAGCTATGTTTGACTTGGGTTTTGTATCCAAAATAGCATATCCATTAGCTTGATAAATTCCAATACGTATCAGTGGGTGACTTTGTTCTTGAATGTCCTGAGTTAGTAGAAGAGGCTTTTGATTTGGCTTTGCAATTTGGGGAATTGCTTCGAATAAAACCAACCTTTCCACAACCACAGCACACCACTCTAGGTTTGAGTTCTATTACAGTAGTGTCTGGCGGTGCAGCTGTTGATAACGTCAGATGATCAGATACATACTTTTATTTCATACTGTACCGTAAAGTATCATTCACCGGACCCAAAACCAGTCCGGTAAATGATACTTTACATCATCAGAGACTGTAAAAAAAATTACTTGACCACGCCAAAAATGACATTTTGCATCATCAAAGACTGTGAAATTGCATTGGTAACATGGTAACACGGTTTGGCTGGCGCCAAACACGATATTTCCGTTCACTGTCTTATCTACACGATAAATATTTTTTATCTATGTCTACACGGAAGATTTTGCGTCATTCGCAGAAAGCCTCAAACTCTTTTTGATACCTTTCCGCCGATTTGCGCTTTGCAGCTTTTATGCAAAATTTGGTCTATTTTGCAACTTGTTCACTTAACAAACATATAAGTTGTTACATGGTCTGGCTGGCGCCATCTCATGGTACGAATGTGAGGTGGACTGCCACCCTAAGTGTGTGGTTTGAGAAGAAAGCACTTTAAACCGATTAAAAATAGTTATTACAGTATGAAACAAAACAGTGTACGATACACAGCCGTTAAATGTCATCAAACTACTCGTCTAGATATTCTAGACTCGGCTCCTTCGTCGCCTCGTCCATAAACATCTTGACTCGTAATATAAAAAGTCATTTACCGCCTTAGTAACGTAAACATCTATTTCTTCAAGAAATCCGTAATTTTATAGCAAGCTTCCAGCATTCATCCTCCAAGTTACCAAAATGTCGGCAGTAGTTGCACCGGAGCCTATTTCTTGGATTATTATTGGAATTGTGAGATGAATGATGAGGCTTTTTGCATTCGCTAATGTTTTTTCCGCTTTTATTGCTTGTTCAAGCAGCTCAAGGAAAGTTGGAATCTCCTCTCTATCCAGTTTGACTCGTATCTGGGGGTTTACCAAATCAAATATCAAACCAAGCTGAACTCCTTCCGGAACTACTGGTGTAGGTGCTTTGGAATGTGTGGATAACAAAGATCTTGACTTGCTCACAAAGATGTCGATAGTCTTATCCAGGGCTTGTTCACAAGCAAATAGTTCCCTGTAGATAAGATAAGAATGCTTGGCTCAACCCGAGGCTCAACCATAAGCATGTGTCATTGCGTCCAGTACTTTATCAAAAGTTTCGATAGATGACTTGATACCCGGCCTCCATGTAGCAGCGTTACCTTCAAATAACATAGGTAATCCATTGGGGGCATTTTCCTCAGAAATACCAAGGCATTCCTCATACATCGCGATAGATTCAATAAAAGAATCAATATCGTTGTTTTTGTTTCCATCAAAACGTGAGGAACATTGTGAAAATTCCCTTTATCCGTGGCTGGAGCTGGAGGGATCCGCAATTCTTGTAACAAATTCCTCAACATATGAGGGGTCAGCACAACTTGGATGATTTTTTGAGACATTGCACCACTTGTTTTTACCTTTACCAAAACGTGTATTCATAAATTGTCAATAAATGAAACGATGAATGAGAAAACCAGGTTTTGACTTACATACATCATGGCAAAAATCTGGTAGAACTCACGAAAATGTTCAAAACTCTGTGCAACTGGAAACACCTTCCAACAAAAATTGCCTCTACATAGAACGATTGAACTTTAAAACACTTTCAAAGTTTTTATATTCGAATAATACGAATCACTGAACGTCCAGACCGGAAATGAGAATGGTTCCAACACTATCCTTCAGCTTGCACTTGTGAACTTGAGATAGAACTGTCAGTACGGTCTCTATTTTGACAGTCTTTGAATATTTGATAAAAACTTGATTTGTTTTGAATTGTTTTCTCGACAGATAGCTTTGAGTACTCAGTTTTAAATGCAAACTTTGATACATTGTTGAAAAAGGATCAAAAACATGTAGTACTTATCCGAATGGCAAATTGCAGGAATCGATGAATGGACCGATTCCATGTGACGTAGAGAACATCTGAGTCCTGAAAAAGCATGTTACACGTATACAGTTTTTTTTTTGAAGTGACAGTTCAAAATTTTAGGTTGAAGTCGTCAAGGTTGTCAAAGTCACGCTTACGCCAAATTCAATGTGGATGGTAGCATATGATTCTTGTTTGCAAAGCGGAAATTTGACAGTTCGACTTCGAAATTGAATTGAATATAACCCAGGCATAACTTCAACCTTAAATTCTCAAATATGTCACAATGATTTTAATGTGTCACTTTCAGGAATCAGCTGAGATTCGTGACGTACTTGGAAACGATCTATTTCCAACTTCCTCGAGCCCCACGTTGGGCGCAAATTGTAAGGGGGGGGTGACGACGTCAGGGATGCTCCTCACAAATCAAAACAAATTCTCATGGCCACTTTTTAAGCTCTATAAAACTGCGTTGAGAGATTTTCCGTACGACTTTTTGTTTCGGATAAAACATCACTCACTTTATTTTTTTAAATGGCGCGTAAAAAAGCATACCCTGTATTAAATAGCATATTTCATCTCGAATACGACGATGTATGACACAATATGATTCTGCAATATTTTTTAATTGGAAAAATTGGATTTTTATTAAATTCCGAAAATTTTGGTGTGGTAGGCGGTGAGATGATGGCGCTGAGAAGATGTCAAATAATTTTAGTGGGGGCTATGATTGAACGGTTACGTTAACTTAACGTATCCATTTCACCATGGTAACGGTGTTAGCAAATGGAACATTTGCATCAGTAAACAATCTCAACGTATACGTTAACTTGACGTGAATGTTCAATCATAGAGCACATTGTCATATTATTGACACCTAGTGTCTTTGAACTTTGTTCTGGCTTCTTGTTGCTACGATTTTTTTCTCTGTTACAAAATGGAACGTGCTTTTTAATTCGTTTGAAAATTCTCCATGATCTAAATTAGTTTTTTTTATTTCCAGTGAGTAACGTTGTTAACCAATTTGTTTCATTAATTAACACATGACGTGTCCTACGTATACGAATGAAGTTCTTAAATCGTCAATAACGTGATTTTAATTTAATATTTCGAAACATGAGTAATAATAGTCTTGTACACCAAACTTTTCCCATTTTCATCTATAAATAAATATCTAACATACCAGCCCTGATTGATTCTAACGTGTATTGGGGGCTATGATCGAACGTTTACGTTAACTTAACATGTCCATTTCACTATGGTAACGCTGTTAGCAAATGGAACATTCGCATTAGTAAATAATCTTAACGTATACGTTAATTCAACGTGAATGTTCAATCATAGGGCCCATTATCTATCATACTAGACTTCTATTTTTCACTTTTTTCCTCGTCTAATGTTCAATGCTCTAAGAACCATTTAAACTTACTTTAACATGCATTATTTGAGGTTTTAATAATATTTACCAGGTTTGCTTGCTCGTTGCACGCCAATGTTTCCATCAAATTACAAACATACATATGTTTACCAATTTGAATAATTTGAATAATAATAATAATTCACATAATTTGCATTTTTGCGAAGACCCAGCCATTTTCGAGATAAATGGTGAAAAGTAAAAAAAACTCATTGGGGTAGTCTGCACCCTCGGAAGGGACGACAAATCCTAATAATCAGCTTCAGGTGATTCTGTTCCACAAAAACCTTATGTATAATTATTGAAAAGAACTTCCCTGGAGTACTAGCCATGTGTTTGAAAACATTCATTAATGTAGGAGAAACACGTATCAACCTATTTAGAGGACATGTTTGAGTTGTTGGGGCCAACATCTGCCCACAGGACCCGTATTCTTGAATATCTGGGAGGAGAACTTTTGCGGGAAGTGGGCGTGACCTCACAATCTGATTATTAAATTTTGTAGTTGAAGTCGATTTTGTGTGCTGTGTATGGGATGGATGTAGATGATTTCAATCATATTATGATCTAGAAGATGTAGAAGACACTGAAGAGTGAATAGAAATAAAAAGGATGATTCCTGGGATCATTCCCGGGAGTGCTCCCGTCACAAACATTCAAGAATAAGGGGCCTGATCTCTGCTGTCGTGGTTGTGGCGGGTTTCAACTTCCGGTGGAAGCGCAATCGCCTTCATGTCGAAGGTTCTAACTGTAGTTAGATATATGTATAAGTGTTTCCCCCAATGATATAATTACTATAGATGAAACATAGGGGAATAAACATAAGAACAACATCGAACTGTGCACCGGGTGCAGAGTTTCTCCCACCACGTTGTTTGCCAAAATGCTCTATTAAAAGTATTACTACGCAGCAAAAAGAATAAAACATTGTTTGGAATCATTCTTCAAACCATTTTGGTCATGAATTAAATCAAATAAGTTGATGGTTACCTTTTTGTTTAACAAAACAAAGAAATCTTAAAACACAAAGTCGTGGTCTCAAATTTGAGACCACGACTTTGTGTTTTAAGATTTCTTTGTTTTGTCAAGAATCTGGTCTTTTTGTGAAAATGGACGACTTTTTGGACTTTTTGTTTAAATTGAAACATCTCTTCAAGATTTCTTTAGGTATTTACGATTTAGAAAAACCAGTATTTTCTTCTGAAAATTAAAAAAGCTGAAGTACGACAACGCAGCAAAATTGGGTCCACCCCTATCGATCGGATTTTGTATACACATCTCATTCATATTTCGTCTCTTTGGCGTCTCCTGTTTATTGAGTGGAGTTTGGTGTTGATTTTGTGGTTGTTTTTTGGATTTTAATTCTGGTTTAGTTTGTAGTGCTTCATTATTTACTTATATGGTATATTGAAATGACTCGCAAGTGTCATGCCTGCAGTAAATAAGAGTTTAATAATTCTGTAAAATAGTTACGCCACTGGTAGCATCGCGTGTAGTAACCGAAGCACATTCGAGGTGCAAACGTATCCCCACTCAGTGCCCCGCTCAACTCCTCCTCACGTCTCTTCTATGTTCGATGTTGGCCACACAATTTTTCACAGTTTATGAATGAAATGTTTTATCTATAGTTACTAGATCATTGGTTTCACCTGTTCTGTACTATACTTCTTGTCTGATATTGGGAAACATGCTGTAACCTGTCCCGTAATTTTCAGTTAGTTGAATAAATGTGCTTGAAAGAGAAGTAGGTATACCTACTACTTGCATTGTTGGATAATTATTATGAAATCATAAAGTTTTGTCATTGAATCTTCCAATCCAATCTTCAATAGATTAATCATAAAAAATGAGATATGAGATAGATATGATAACCAAATTTTCTTTCTTCTTATTTCAGGATAAGAATACCTAAGTAACGAGATTTGGATTGCGCAAGCCTATTTGAGTACACATCATTTCAGTACATTTTAATATAAAAAGGTCATCAATAAGAACTTGACATATCACGAGTGAGATGCATTTCCCAACGAGACTAAATCTGTTTAAATCCGTTCATTCGTTTTGGAGTTGAAGCTGTTTATTTGAAAACACATTCAATAATCCCCCAGCACTTTATTTTAATAGATATAAAAAAATGTGTTGAACAAAAACTACTTGGATAAAACTTATCTTTACAAGGCATTTATTTTTTTGATACATCTGCTGTGTCGATTTCAGTGAAGTCGCCTCAACACATTGCGTGCCACGTCAGTTTTATATGCCTGGCACTAATGTTTTTGTTCAGGCCGTGTCAGGCATATATAACTGACACATACTGTTCATACCAGGCTGCGTCAGTTATCGGCGACTGAGGATACATGTATTTTCTTATGGGATTTTAAACTGTGGCCTGTGGGGAACATTTCGGTATACTTGGTTTGGGCAAATTCGGATTTTTAATATTTTTATTGAGGATTTTAAATGAAACATTGTATTACATTGTGGCCCCGTGGGAGACTTACCCCATATACACGCGGCACGCAATGTGTTAAGAGTTTTAGAAAGTCTTTTAAACGAATAGTTTTCGAGATACAGGCAGTATGCCTTCTTATCTGACCACCCTATATACAGTAGTTACAGTACCGTTATTCAAACCGAACTACCTAAAGCCCGTTTGTGGTTTTACCCTACTTACAATAATTTTCTCAAATAACGTTTTGAGATAGTGATGGCACGTCTCGTCACTTTCTTGAGTTTCTTGTGGGTATTTTTTAATATAAAATCAAATACAATATACATACAACGTAGATGTATCTTGGGTGAAATAGAAAACATTACCTACGTTTTCTGGCGTCGCGTCGTAAGGGAAAAATACGTGATCAAATTTTTTTTAATGAGTTATTCAATCATTTTTTCTGAATATATTTGCGAAAAAAAAAACACGTTCATCTCAATATTAGTCGTACATTTGCTTCATATTTCCAAGTTTTTGCATCTTACTAAAGAGTCCTATCTAACATAAACCACGTAGGTTCATACGAAAAGCTAAGAAAGACTCGCGTCAAAAGCAGGCGCATACGTGTTTTTTTTAGCAGAGGCGAATTTACGTGGTTGCTGCTTAGCATTGAACCTGACCTATTATCCGAAGTTATACTGCCGTGTTAAGTATAAGAGTCGTATCTGCATGTTTGGCAGATTTTGAAATTTTTGGGTATATCACCTCAGTACAAGGTTCTACATCTATTTGTTAGTTCAAAATGTCGTATAACTTTCATCACCGATCAAAAAATCATAATATTTCTTTGTCGTATGTGAAATTATCATCAGTCTGTTGAGCATAATTGTCCAAACTGCATATTTTTAAGTTTATATGTCGTATTTGCAATTCAAATACGACATATGATCTTAACATAGTGTACATACGATGTATTTACTTAACAATGAAGTAGATACGACAAATCGTTCTAACAATGGATTTGGCGCGCAAACTGACAGTTTGAGTTTTTTGACGCTTAATACCTGTACATAACCTCAAAAAAGTGTTTATTAGTTGTATGTTTCTTTACAAAATAAGTGAACTGTGGCCTAGAACTTATTGTTGAAGTTATACCTTATGGACTTGAAAAGAAAGTAGGTTGATTGTCATTCTACATTATTTGGTAACATCAACACACATTAGTGTGAAGCCGGCGAAGCCTTTTATAAACAAAGACCCTATTTTTAGGAAAATGGACGGTAACAATAGCAGATCTATACAAATGTTGCAAGCAGTGGCAAGAAAAAACAAAGAGCTGACCATTAAATTAGACGAATTTCGAAAAAAAAATGCTCAAACAAGCCGAATAAAAAATGATGAAAAAGATGATCCAGATTTTGAGATCCCATCATCGTCTGGCACACAGTTTTTTTAATTGGGAAGACAAGAGTTCTCAATATAAATTAAGCAGAATAAATCCTCGGCCATATCTAAGTGATATGGTGCAGGTTAATTTTGAGAAGGGAAAGCAGACATTATCCTACAAATGCAAATTTGATCAACAAGAGGCAACAATATTAAATTTTTTAGTGGCGAAACACCAAAAGAATGGTTTGGAAAAACCTAAATGCAAGACTGTCTCTCATGGCATAAGTCAAGTTAGAAAAGACACTCTCACGAAGTAGTTTATAAGTTTTTGGGCCCCTGGTAATCAAACATATGTTATTGCAAATACCCCTATTTGAAAAAACTGATGTTATAATAAACATTTAACTCGAAGTGTAGTTTTTCTATAACGTAGATGGTCACTTACGACTAATCATGTTAATATTTTAGTTGCTCATTGTTAAACAAATTTGTCGTAACTAACAAAAACATCATTGAGCTTCAAATTTCCAAAAAACAAGTCTATAATTCAAATTCTATGAAAAAAGTCTTATAAATCTTGTTAACTTTGATTTCCAGAATATTAATACTTACGATGGCAAAAAGATTAAATCTTTTTCCTGATTTTCTCGATACTTTTAAAAATGCAGATACGACTGTTATACTTAATAGGGCAGTATAGTACTTAGCTACACTCACTGATTATTAAAAAGATGAATTAAGCATTGAACAATGCAGGGATAAAAGTTATAGTGCCGGAAGTATTTGAGACGATAGTAATACAGTTAGCGGAAATATAAATATTAAGAATCAGACAAAAACATACGATTTTGATGATTTTACAGCAGCAGTACAGAGCGCAAACAAATACCATATTTGAAAAACATTTCATAATTGATATTTAAAATAGGGACACTTTCATTCGAATATAGAACGTTTGAACTACCTACAGTTCATTTTTTTTTTAAAGTTACAGTGACAGAACAAAGTTATAGGTTAAAGGTTGGCCAACCTTTTTATATTAAAATGGTCACAAATTGAACTATGACTCGTTTTGTTGGGGTATGTTCAAAATATATTTGCTTTGATAGAAAAAAAAAAGACTGTTATAATTATTCTTTCGGAATAGATGTAGAAGTTGAAACTTCTTCAATAGAGAAGAGTGATATGAATTTGAACATACTCAATAAAATATTTTATATTTCCATCATTTCGAATGGTTTATCCAGGTCCACCATTATTATTTATTGCCCAGTCTTATTTACGATATATGGATAAAATATAATAAGAGGGTGTACAGGGTGGCCAACAAAGAATGCGAGGTACTATTTCTGGAAAACTACCCATCCTAGAGGCTTGAGACAAAAAAAAATTATGACTAAAACGGCCAAGACAAAAACCTAGAAAATATTTTCAAGTTTCTGAAATGACCGCTAGGGGGCGTACCTGAGAGGAAAGATAGATTCTTTAGCAGATGGGTTGGTTGATAGGATACTACACACATATCCAAAAGTCTTGGACTCCTCCGGTTTTTTCCCCATTTCTTCTGATATTAAAGATCTAGACTAGATATGCGATTTAAAAGATATCAAAAATTGCCTAAAATTGGCAATTCTGGCTAAAAGCTTCAGACATTTATCATTTTGAGCAACTTCAAAACTGCATATCTAGGCTATAATTGTTTCCCCTCTTTCGAATGTAGTCATCAATTTTTTTCTAAAACCACTTTGAAAAACCATCAAGAGTGGCTTTTTTTTTCTTTCAGAGAGTCAAAAAGGTATACCTAATGACTTTCAAACAAAAAAAAGTCCGAGCACCCAACTTGGGAAAAGAATAGAGTACTTATTTAGGTGACCAGACTTTTAATATCTGTATGAATCGGGATCCAAGACTTTTGGAGGTGTGTGTATTAACAAAGTTCACTAATAGAAATAAGCTGCGTCTAATCATTACTGATTTTCTATTTCTGATTGATACATTGTGAAGAAGTGTGGTGTGGTTGCATGTAATTTCATTATGGACACCTTTAATTTGGTGAATTCACTAAGGGGTATATGCACCGTAGAAATCTAATCCGCATGAAGACTTCATCGCGATTATTTTCCATTAGTTGGTATGGAGGATAATCGCGATAAATGCTTCATCCGGATTAGATTTCTACGGTGCATATACCCCTAACTCAACAAAAAAACGGAACTACCCTATTTTGTCCATGAACTGGGCGCCATCTCCAAAAAAATCAAATGACATAGAAAGTTCATGGGGAAAAATTCCTCATATTTTTATTATGAACAACTTTTATACAGGTCAATTTACTGGTAAATAATTTCTTAGAAAATCACTTCAAAAGAGTTTATTGTGGAAAGCACCCATTTATTACAACAAAGAACTGGACTTCACCACGAGGAGTTTTCTTCATCGGATTCATAGGCCATTGTCTCATCTTCCGAATCAGATTCTTCTTCGAACGATATGATCAAAGGAGAAACGTTGGAGACTTCTGTGTTTCCCATATATTTCCTCCAATCTTCTCTGATCAATTTTTCTGTTTGATCAACACAATTTTGCCACATTTCGCAGGTGAATTTTGAAATGGCCTCTTGCCAGATGTATTTTACTTTATTATGGTTAGAAAAAGTGGTATCCGAAATATGCCTATTATAATGGGTTTTGCAAAAGGCCCAGACCATTTCAATTGGATTATACTGGCAATGATATGGAGGCAATCTAAGAACCTCAAATCCCTTTGCTTTCAGATACTCGTCAACCACATATTTTTTTCCTAGATTTTCTGACAAAAGAGGTTTGGCGAGGCACCGCATCTTTTACATATTGCGAAATAAATTTGCCCCTAGGCATTATTTCTAAAATTTTCTTGCACTGACAAACGTAAATATATAAATATGCCAAAGTCACGATCAGACATAGACATGTCATGGAGAAATTCCAATTTAATTTGCGAGCATGTTATTAATTTTTTTTTTTTTGCCAACATTTAACCTATAATTTTGATCTGTCACTGTAACTTTTTAAAAAAAAATTAACTGTAGGACGATCAGATTAACTGCATTCCATTTACATGCCGGAGCCGCTCTGTATCACTCCGAGCGGCCCGGCTTTTGACGTGGTCTGTTCTATTTAAAATGTGTTTGTCGCCCACGAGCATTGAACTCCATACTACGTACCTGGAAAGGACCCGGTCATTGTCTTTAACGACTCGTAAAGTGTGTCATTTATCTCCATGTATAGGCCAATGGGTTAGAAAGAGACAGGTATCCGTAACCATCGCTATCTCTCTCTATTCTCCATGCGTATAGGCCAATGAGTTAGAAAGAGATAGGGATACGTAACAATCGCTATCTCTACTTGATTCACTCTCAATAATGAGCGGGTCCGTTCCAGGTACGTAGTATGGAGTTCAATGCCCACGAGTGACTCCGAATCTTCCCCCCCTGCCCCTGTTGCACTAAATTTGCGGGGGGTGCGTTAAGCCCTTTTAGGTTATGTTCAATATGTTCATGTATGAATGTATGCTGCATGTAGCAGGTAGCTGTGGTGTGGTTATTCAAGAATAATTTTTCACTTTTGGTTGAGGTTTTGTAAGCAAATTATTAAAAATAGATTTTTCCAATAAGATTCTTGAAAAATAAAATGTATCAACAAAACAAAAATTTAGTTGGGTTATGGTACGTGTGACCCGCATCTATCCGCAAGACAACGCGTTCTATTTAGAGCAGCTCGGAGTTGCCCAAGTGCGACTGCCTCAGGGGTGCTTGGATTTTAAAAGGAATGTGAATAGGAAATATTTGGTGAGTGGCTTTGATTACACGGACGACTATAGGGCGGCGTTCAGTGGTCTCAGGATATTGAATGCTTCCTCACTATACATACTGGAAAATGTATTGCACATGAGAGGATTCCCTTTCCTATTTTATGACTCATGAGGATGTTCATGGGTACCAGACAAGGCACAGGGGTGACTTATTTGTGCCGGTGTTATGGAGTCTGAAGAGGTATCAGGCTGGCCCGGGCTATTGGGCCATCAAGTTGTCCAATATACTTCCATGAGAATTTAAAATTCTTGAATATGAACAATTTAGAAATTAAATTAGGGATTTTTTTATTGAAATTACTTTTCAATATTGACTTTTTTTGACAAAGTTTTTATTTATTAGTAAAGATAAACCCGCTTATGTTTTGAGCATTTAGTTCTCACTTTCAATTTTCACTTCAATATTTGTTATCTGACGTATGCAATAGTCATTTTTCTACAGCCGTGCGGAAAAATCAGATTTCCGAACCAATATCCGTGCCGAAAATAAGTTTTTTAGCACTAGTGCGGAAAATAGCTATTACCTAACAAGTGCGGAAAGTGGTACTTTTCCGCACGCGACGGCAGTTGCACGAACGACGCGGAGAGGAGTTCGGGCAAGACGTTAAGGACGGAAAAGACATTTTCCGCAAGAGTTAGTTACAATATTTTTCATTTATAAAAAAAGAAGTTTGTGATACGCAAAGATTTTCTAATAATACCTCAAAATGCCACATAAGGTAGAGTAACTTAATTAGTCATTATAAAATATAATAAAATATCTTCATTTTTAACAATACAAAAATCGTGTGGAAAGGTAGAACTTCCAAAACAGAAAATCGTGCGGAAAAGTAACTTCACAGCAAGTTCGTGGGAAAACATTTTAAAATGTACGTACTCAACATGAATAAACAATTTGAATTTAGAAGTTGACATTTTGTAATGACGTCTTGAAAAGAAACTTGATGTTATGTGGGCAGAGTTTCAAATCACACCATGTTTCCGGAAAAAAAGGACTCCCAAATTTTAGCCCTCTCATGCCAAACACCAGATTACCTCTTTAGCAAGGTCTTCTTGGTTGCAGCAACTCATAAATCCTAATACCTCAATGGATAATATGTCATTTTCTGAAAGTAAAAACTGACTATATGTTTTCAAAACTTGTTTAATAAATACAGTTCAACTCTTGCAATGTTCTTGTTCTGTGGATTGGCCTTACTATCATACAAAAAATTATGTTTCGCATTTTTTTTTCCAAGTCTTGATATCAAAACATTAGCGAAATGTAAACATATTTAAGAAAACTATATGCGGTTTTTCTTAAGCAAACGGCAATTACGTATTTTTTGCTTAGTATTTCAATGGTTTATCATCAACATATAAGCCGTACTTTTCAATTTTTTGATATGAAACAGACATTTCTTGCATAATGAATAGCTTCTTATTATTTCTATTTGTTAGTCTTTTTTGATATTTGAATATAGTGACTAAAATTTTCCATCCAAAAGATGCATTTCTAGAGAATTCATAAGCAGAGCATTTCTGCTCCATTTTCTCAAAATGTTGATTGTGTGCAATACGTACTTCTTGTCGGCAGTATATTCCAGTAAAACCGGCTCCACACTATGTGGCCAACTAGACAAACGTTGGCGATGTGTGGAATTTGAAACATGTCTGTAAGTTGAGGTGATATTAGACGGTTCACTTTTTATTTATTTCTGCCTTACATCCAGCATCTTTCACTCAAAGTGAAACGTCTAGACATAAAATGAATCAGAAGTGAAGGATGAATTCATTAGTAAACCGATCCAGCGACGTTGGATATTTTCATTCGGCATCTTTCACTCGGGGCCGAATGAACAAAAAATGAAAGGTATGAACACAAATAGGTTCACTCGACTCAGTCCTCAGTCGCTCTGCTCGGCAACCTCCATCTCCCTCTCTGGAATTATTATTATCAATTGAAAAAATGGTAATCGAGTGGAATGATCAAGATACGCTGCGGTTCTTGGAGTGTTTCAAAAATTATTCTTGTCTTTGTAACCACAAGCTTGGTGGATATAAAGCCAGAACAATACGGGGCAATGCTATGAAATCGCTGATCAAGCACTCAAACTTGGAAGTAAGTGAAGTATTGATCGCAAATTATTAGAATTCCAAAGCCCGCTCCAGACTCACGCCGCGAACACCCGTGAAGCCTCGTGAACACGAATGTGAATGAGTTTCACGGCTTGTCACGGAGATTATTCAAATCAGATTATTCACGGCGCGACTTCGCGGCGTGAGTCTGAACCCGGCTCAAAGCGCACAACTTCAACAATCGATGACATATTCGTGAAACAGAGGGAAGAACGTTCATTTTTTTCTCATTTTGTATCTGTTGTGTGAACGTGGAATGAAAAAAAAATGAACATTCATTCCAGTGAACATTGATCCGGAATAAACCGTCTAATATCACCTTTAGTAAATGAGATAAAACTCAATGAAATGTATGCCATCGAGGTGGGTCCTTGTATAGAAAATATTTTTTTGATGTGTGTATCATTTACCGGCTTACAGATATGTTTCAAACTCCACGCATCGCCAACGTCTGCCTAGTTGGCCACATAGTGTGGAGCCGGATTTGAACGAACGTCGGGTCGTCAGGTTTGTTTTGCGAAAAACTGTAATCACATTTAAACTGCAATTTGAAGTTGCTCCACTGATCAACGACTTAGCTTTGATGCGATAGTTGCTCTGAAGTTGCTAGCGAGTCCAACGTGGAAGCAAAAAATAACCTTTCAATTTTCAATAAATGAACAAATAACCTCAAAAATTAGACATGAAAAAACTTATAACTTGAGCCTTGCGTGGCATCCAGGCAACGTTATTTTGACAGCCATTAGTTTGTGATAACGTGTGAAGTTATATTATGCGTTAACTACGGAACGTGATTAGTGGATACAGCATACCTACCATTTTCGAAAAAATCACATCCATGGCAAATAACGTAGATGTTATGACATAACGTTAACGTATCGATACAGCATAAGGGAAAATATCTACTCACGTGATCCTCCAGAAATGGCCAAAGAAAATTGTCAAGTGCGAAGTGAAAGATAATATGAATTGAATTTCAAATTTGATTCAAATTTGATCTACAATTTAGTAGGTATAGTAGACGCCAAGCAACTTTCGATCATCGTTGCCAGCAAGCTCGTTGTTATGAAGTTTGCTGATGGCCAAATTTGGTCACCAGCAAATCACATAATAACTCGCGTGGTGGCAATCACGACGTGAAACGAAAGTTGATTGGCATTTGCTGTAGGTACCTAGCTACTGCTTTTTAGATTAGGTACCTTTGATAGACACCAGACAAACGTATTCAAATGTATTTTGCTGGTGGCTTTATTGTGATGTATCTGTTAAAGGTAATCTAACAAACCATATAGTAACTCATGTATACCCATTGACTTAAAATTATTATTAGTATCAATCACATTTGTACATTATCACCACACTGCACTCACTTCTGATATTGTTATGTTGAAGTTCGTGTGCGAGATTTTTAGAACCATTCGTGTTTTCCCACGTTCATGTCAAAGCCCGTTTTATCGTAAGTACGTAGAACGGATGGTAAAAGGGGTTTTGATTTGTCTTCGATTTTTCGTTGCCTTCTTTTCCTTATACTTTGCAGACTGAGTCTTCGCCATATCGGTTTCTCTACGTATACATCTCCACATTCATCAGCTTGAGTGGGAATAGCAGGACTAACATCGGAACCATTGTAATTTCGTGCACGAATAGTATCTGGACATCTTTTATCACTTGCTTGATAATTGGATGTTATAACCACTCTCTGCTTTGCAGAACAGTTATTATTTGCGATCAGTTGTACACGAGGCTTCAAATCATCTCCTTTGAAAAACAGTTTAATCTGTTTCACACTTAAAATGTTACTGTAGAGATTAATCTCGTATTGGCTTTTCAACCACTCAACCATTATTATCGGCACGTTGCAAAATTTGTTAATAGACTGAATTGCATGACTTACAGAAGAAGTCGAATGCATCACAGTGATAATTAGATTATTGGAATCTTTCCAGAAATTCTACTCGCAATCAGAAATACTAAGGCTTCAATAGGTCGTATTCAAGAATGATTTTATAACGTGGACAATAGTTGTGATGTGAATTATCGTTGGATTGAGTAGTATTTGCTCAATATAAATAATTAACAATTTTTCTATCAATTAAACCTGCACGGAGAACTCGCGCTATGTGCATTTATAGAGCAAAAATTCACTTGAAGCTTTCAAACATTGACCAAGTCAAACCAAGTAAAGAAGAAGTGAAAAGACATCAAAACAAACAAACAGTTGTGACAACCAATTTACCCTAATTTGACCACTCCTGGAGAGGGGTACGGTTCAGGATGTTAATTAGGGCGCAACGTGGATTATAAAATCCCGACTCTCCAGATGATTGAAACAAAAAATCAACCACTATACCTATGAAACACTTTTTTAAAGAAGACTCGATTTGCTATGATTTGATAACAGAAGGGTCTTTGTAGACCTGATAGTTTGCAAGATACAGATTTTCAAAATTTAGCGATATTTTTTCACACTTGGAAATGTTTACATGATAGAACAACATTGTATTATTTTGGTGCCTACCGGTAAGTTTCTCAATGCTAGTTACCATAAACATTCATTGTTCTGTGGAGATTTCGACCCTCTAGACCTATTCACGTCGAGCTAATTCCTAAAGAAAAAAAGCACAATTATTTTAATTTGAATAAAAAAAGTAAATTGAATACATGTTTAAAATCAACTGAAAGTAGATTATGCTCTCTTTAAAGAACCCCGTTGAGTCTTGTCGGTCTAGGCGAGCGATTGGTCGGTTCCTTAAGAGTAACGGATCACCTTCATCATGTCGTGGGAACAATGAAAATTCCATAATATGATCCAGTTAAGGCTGAATTTTTCAACTGTTTCTTTTTCGTAGCCTACAATTATCCAGAAACATTTGCAGATCGATTGGGCAATTCCCTGAATCACCACCGACATGTCGTGGGAACAATGAACTTTTCATGTTATCATGATTCAGTTGAGGCTGATTTTTTTAGTGGGTTTTTGTGGCAACTATTTTAAGGACCGGTACTTTCACATTCGAATAAATAAAATAATAACTAACTGTCAGATAACAAATGGAGCGTTACCATGGCGGGACCAATTTGGAGGTTATTCTGAGGGAATAAAATCGAGTACTTGAATGTGAAAGTACCGGGCCTTAGTGTAAATGTCAATTGACGGTTGTAAGTACTTGGCGGAACCACATTTCCAAAAGAAACGATTAATTTTTTTTTCAAAATCCTCATAGTGATCAAGGCCCTTGGATTATCTCTGGTGGAGATAATACTGCCGTACTCATTAGAAAGGCAGCTAGAAAATAATTTTGCAACTATACAAGTCACGATCAATTTTTTTTCCAATTTTATATCGCTAATGAAAGTTATTTTTGAGTTGCACTTGTATCGAATGAGCATCAAAATATTAGGACGTAATTGGAGAGCTTTGATTATCATATATAGATTTAAAAAAATGAGAAATTTCGTAATGATTCGTAATATTCAAGTCGTTCCACCAGGTACTTGAAACCGCTATTTTGTCCGCAAATTGACATACAGGGTGCAACCAAGTTGGGGTAAACGATTGTGGAAAAATGGTGAGGAATTTGGGTATATTTTTTTGTATATTATAGCTAGTCAAAAAGGCTATGTTTCAAAAATGTAGTCATAGTACAGGTTGTCCCAAAAAATTTGTGGCGAACTAAACTTGTATGTTTTTAAATGGAACACCCCACCCAAGGTCAAAGCTCACAAAAATCAGTTTTTCGTCAATATCTCGCTTGGTATGACTTTAATCTTTTTTGCATCTATACTAGAAATTGTAAAGCATAAAATTCTCTTGAAATTTTGTTCAAAACTTTTTTGCATTTGGTTAACCGTTTTTGGGATAGACCCTATAAAGAGCGCAGCGCTCATCCATACATACAGGCTGAGGCACAAAAAACTTTCCACCCAGGATTTCTCAGGTGTTAGGAGATTTATCAAAAGTGGCTTGGACACGTCAATTTTTGTTTTTTGAGTATTTTCACCCCCCACCTGTCAACCCTCAAGTGGGGGTGATAACTAGTAATAACTACCCCCAGAATTTCAAGCCTTTGCTGTCATTCCTGTTGATATGACAGCTTATCAAAAAAAAAAAAAAAATCAAAATTATTTTGTATCCAATAAATAATTACCCACAAGAGATAACTTCTCAAAACTAAGGGGATATGGTGAGGGACAGAAGATCTTCGAAATGAGCTAATACTCAATCCGTTCGAGGAGGATTCATTTCACTCATTTTTATTTATTTTTTTGAGAAACTCCGTGGTCTATCTCAAAAACGGTTGGAAAAGTTTTGTACAAAATTCCTAGAGAATTTTGTGCTTCACAATTTTTATAATAGATACAAATAGGATAAAAGCCATAGCAGGCAAGATATCGATGAAAAACTGATTTTTGTGACCTTTGACCATGAATATCTCAAGACACCGACACGAGATTTCACGAGACTTTTGAGGCAACCTTGAGAATGTCAAAATAATGGTTTATACAAGTCTACAGCTTATTATCTCTCATTACGCAGTGAACTCCTTATATGACTGGGCTACTGTGGTACTTTAGTACGTTCGTTCTCTATATTGGTACTTTGGTTCCTTAGCTTGATCGAATCAAAGTACCAAAGAGGCAATAATCAAAAGTACCAAAGTACCAATGAACTCAAGTACCCAAGTGCCAGAGAATAAAATTACCGGAGAGCCAAAGTAACAAAGAGCATATTATCAAAAGGTACCAAAGTACCAGACAGTCAATAAATAATCAAAGTACCAAAGAGTCAAAACCCAAAGTACCAAAGAACTTGAGAAGCGAAGTACCAAAGAGAGCCAATCGACCAAATCATCAAAGGACCAAAGTACCAAAAAGCCAATCAAACAAAGTACTGAAGACCAAAGAACCTGAGTAGCAGAGTTCCAAAGTACCTGAGAATCAGTACAAAAGTGTCAAAGAATCAAAGTACCAAAGAATCGGAGTACCAAAGTACCAAGGAATCAATGTACCAGAGAACCAGAGTATCAAAGAGCCAAAGAACCAGAGTTCCAAGGAGTCAAGATACCAAAGTACCAATGTACAATGAAACTTATGAACCAAGGTATCTACGAGCCAAGAAACCGAAGTATAAGATCCAATCAAACAAAGAAATGCAGTACCTACCAAAGAACCTAAGTGTCAAAGAAAAGAACCAAAGTACGAAAGTACCAAGGAGCTACAGAACCCATAAAAATGAAAGTACCAAAGAACCAAACCAAAGAAGTTTCCTTTCAAGAAAAATAACCTATGAAAAACAAAAGATTGTTTCTAGGAGCGCTAGAGAATTTGTAATCGAGAAAACAACATCTTTGGAAAAATACAACTTATAGTCATTCAAATGGCACTTACTTTATAATATTAGATGTCTTCCTAATAAATATCATGAATATACCCGGATTCATATCTCTATCTTGAATAACTGCCGAGAAAATCCACGAAAACTGTCCCATTCCTATGTTTTTGCATGGAGACTTTCAACGAATAACGCCACGCGTATATCGGGAAAGTTATTGGGCAACCTATTCTCTAGTAACGTTGATAAGTCATCGGTTGATAGATTTTGGTCTCTATGGTCGACTTCCAGCGAAGAAACCCTCAATTTCTAAAAGGACTAGGCGATTCTACGACTCCAATACATTTTCTCTCTACGCCGTCGGAAAAATCTCATTTACCATTTATTTCACTGATATTGATTTGCATTTTATGTGGGTGCTATTTTGAATCTACGCCAGGAGAGTTTTTGACTGATTTGCGAATGTTATTATAGTAAAAAATAATAGCATAAGACTATTATTTTATCTTTTTTTTTTGCTGGTAACCAGCCGATTGCTATTTAGTATTCGGGACAAATAGATTGATTTATTTTTATTCAAGCCGTGTTTTTATTTAAAAATTTAGTAGTCCATTTAACAGCGGAATTTTGGAAACAAGGAACGCTTGGAATTCCTCCACTGTCTCAAAGCTACCTTAGCTTCCCGATAGATATGTGGACCCTCTATACTCTACCTTTGCTGTATCAATTACCTTGGACAGAGAACATAGTTAATGATTATTGTTCTCTTGTTCAGACCTAACGATGATCAAAAATACCATGGATCCAAATAAAAGGTGTAAATGGCGTAATAGAAAAGTAAGATCAAGATGATAGAGTTCGCAAAATCTGTATCATATTGGTTTTCAGCTCCTCCATATTAAGCAAAAAAAAAACAAAAATTGCTCTGCGGTTCAAATTTGGATGTTATTTCAAAGACTATTGCATTCGTGCAGAAGTTTTTTTCTTCTTTCTTTCGAAAAATAATGCTTATGTCATGTCACTTTCAGTGATGGTATATCTCTCATAAACTTATTAAAACGGCACTCCATAGAAGAGTCATTGGGAGTAGGAACGACTGGAGACAGTATGACCTACCAAGAAAACTTGCTTCTAACGCGGTCCCAAGTGCCATGACCTATGCGGCAGACCGCAGCGTTCTACGGTTTTCCGCCTAGAATTTGGGTTTTGCGGTTCCTTTGCCTTTTGTGTTTCAATTGTAACTACTTATAGGTTTTGATTTCATCACTATCCAAACGCTGTTGTGTTTTCCCATCTAGTAATAATATTTTAACGTATATGATGTGTGGTGTCTCATTTTATTTTATATCAAATGGGAGGACATTTTATGAAAAGTGGAGAAGTCAATATTTCGATAGGTATTTTTTATTAATACTTGAGGACACATCGTTTTTAGTTTTTTTTTTATAAATAGAGACATCCATATAACTATATCGATCAACTTCCCTTCATCAGTACCTGCAAATATCACAATTCAGAGCATAATAAATCAAAGTTGGACAATTTGTTCATATTGTGCGTATAATTTCAGTCATCTGAGCATGTTGGAAAAGATGAAAATTGATGTTATTCCATATAGTTCCATATCAGGTTTGTTTGTTAGTACCGCCATTGATGAGGATCCAAGCCAAACTAAAAAGAACGGGTTGAGAAAATTGACCAAATAATATATTTAAAACTTACCGTTTATTTGAGGTGCCTCAATAGAGTTTTCATACTCATTTGTAAAAGATAAATCGTCCATGGGTGGAGCTTTCGTTGTTGGCGGCCATTCTAGAAAGTCACTTCTATGACGTTTATTTCTTAATTCAACGTTAATTTCAATACTTCTAAAATAGACATCGTAAATACTAGAAGCGCATAGCAACTTCATGTTTCCTTCGGGAAATATCTTTTTGACTAGTCTATGACGAATAGTAGATACAACTCTGTAACGAGAGATATCGATTAAGACTTAGATTTTTCAATTCTGGTTACCTTACGTGTAATAATGTTGTTGATTTATAATTTTGTTAGTGATAAATGGTTTTCCAACTATATGGTCATTGATATACCATGTTATATTTGCCGGTGGAAAAGAATATTGCGACATACATTTTCCTTGGAAAAATCCATCACTTAATGAATAAGCGGTATTCACTCCAGTTATAAATGGATCCGACCTGGGTATTTCAACTACCTGAAAAGAAAAATAGGTGATTTCAGTGCATTCAAGAAGATGAAAAGAGAACGTTCAAATATTAGAAGTAAAGAAAAAAGAATTTAATTATTCCAGTCAAACCCTATAATACCAACACAAGAAAGAAAGAAAAAAAGAAAGAAAGAAGATATTTTGTGTACAGGTTGCCAGGAACCCTCAATTATTAAGGGTTTTATCCAATGTGAAGGATGGGAGGAGGGTTGATGGCATGAGGCGTGCACTTCGTACGAGACGGGGACTGTCATCTGTGATCTCTGCACTTGGTCGTTATCTTGCCCCCATCCCCCATACGGTTCTTCAACCTACCCCACTAGTGGGACAAGATGATGAAAAAGTATTTTGTTTGTTTTTCTCTTGTATGTTTTAAGGATTAACGATTCGTTTGGTTTCCCCAATCTGTTTGCTAGCCAAGATATTGCTCCTTTGTTGCTTTGTGCTAAGGGTATTTGTCTAGTTGAAATTACGTATCTGTATTTTCTATGGAGTTTTTCCCTTATCATCGTCATCTTGCCTCATATATTCAAATGAAAGTTCAAGGACACTACTAATGATTATACATAATTTAGGACGAAGGTATAGTATGTTTTACCGGTTTCGTCCTAAATTATGTATGATCAGTGTTAGTGTCCGTAAAGCTATGTTACTTTTTTGATGTACTGTCACTTACTGAAATTGAGTAAGTTTTTACCAACTGTATAATCAGGAAAGAATAACACTTGTATTCATTTGTTTCAGCCCGTGAAAAAGGCCTGAATTATAGGCCGAAACGTCGGGAAAAATTTTTCGAATAAGTGATTCTCATTTCAACTGTCCTCATTCCCAATAACCACCACTTTTTAACAAATATTTATGTTCACAATCGTAGCCTATTTATGTTTTACGATTTATATTTCGCGGCCAACTCCTTTCCCAAATTGACGGACCTATATCCCCTCGCCAGGATTGGAAGAATATTGTAGTAACACCTAGAACAGCGTAGAACGTTCGACGCTATCAAGTTTCGCTAGAATGTACCAGAAGAAGCACATTTCATTATTCGTCCGTATTACACTAAGTTATTTAAAGTGAAATAACTCGGAAACAGCTAGGCAAACGATAGTGGTTCAGTAAAGATATCATTATTAAAAAAAAATGCTGATAAGCTGCTATTCTTAGGGCTAATGAGGGGAGGTTCATTGAGTGTAAAGATCACAATTGTCACCCTTGTAGGTCTTTTGCTATAAGGGTGGCTTTTCTTATTTATAGCAGTTCACAAAACTTATTATACTAATAATACGGAGTTTTGCCCTTATAAACACTTTTCAGAGATTAAAGAAAGTACAAAATCACTTGAGCAGATGATAAAAAGCCAATTAAACCAAATAAAAAAACAATTATTGATTCCGAAATTTCCATTATACAGGGTGTATTGAGTTGGGGTTTTCCTTGTAACATGAGACTGGACTCGATAAAAGAATAAACAAATTGCTTTTTATCGAAAACTCAAACTTTAAAAAAAATTACATTCATTTGCCATGTCAGATTTTGCCAAAAGGATGATTTCAAGAAAAAGCTGTGGCGTTCTATTTTTTTCTTAAAAAAAAATTAATACAAATCCTGTTCGAAGGCCACTGGTAGACATTTTTCCAAAACTTTCACATCAAAAAAATTATTTTGATGGTCAAAGGAAGTGTAGGTACCAAATTTTGTGGGATTATCTCGAGTGGTAGGAAAGTTATGACAAAAAAAGCATATTTTTTTTTTAAAACTTCAACACCCTGTATCTCGAAAACAAAGCATTCTCGGACATAGTTTTATTTGAAAAATGTACCTTTCCTTTCCTTCTATACAGTGGTAAAAGGAGAATTCCAACTTACAATACACCTTGTCAGCTTGACAACATTTTTTCCAGAAATTTGATAAAAATCATGTATAAATAGAAAACCACTCTTACCACCACAAAAGTGACGAGTGTGTCTGTTAATTCAGAGTACAGTTTTTGAAAAATCCTGCAACAATCAGGTCAAGTGAGAGAAAAAATGAAAATCTACCTTTATTGCTAGAAACCCACAAGGACGACGAGTGTGATCTCTTTGGTTTAATACGTTATGTTTTAGACGTTCCCGCACATTCCCTTTCATTTTTTTTGCAGCCCCTATCAGACCGTCTAAGTTTACTGTTTCATAAGGGACGTTTGCCGACATTATGTTCACAGGATAAAAGTAGGTTATTTTTGGACGATAGATACAGGGCTGAGGTTTCATCCACCACCTTTTCCAGCAGTGTTGTTGTAGCTGTCGAATTTGTTGATATATTGATCCAACCGCTTCAACTTCTAGCAAGTCTGTCTCTGTATCAGGGGTCAGCGCAGCGGGCGACCAATTTTAAAGTAAGGACACAAAGGCGTGAGATCTGATGTATCCAAAGATGAAGAAGAGATAGGACGTGAGTTAAGCACGGCCTCGATCTGTGCACTTAGCCTACTTAATTGTTTAAAAGTTAATTTTACATTGCCAGCAACCCAGAAGCTCCTTTGACATGATGCATTGTAGACTTCACTCCGGCCTCAAAAAGGCCACCAAAATGCGGCAAGTGTGGTTATCTAAAATCCCAACGATGATTTGATCTAAATGTTTAAAATCTGCATTTGAGGAACATTTTACACAATCGTGAACACAATAGCTCACTCATTCCCAGCAATCCGAGTCTGCTAAGCCCCGCAGCCCGAATACGGAGTTTCAAATAAAAAAAGAAACGTTATGGATGAGAGTAGCGCTACAAGTTGTGCATAATCTTGTTTTTTATTTGTTGAAAGTCAGTCTGAATATTGCAAAGCCAACTAAAATCTACTCTTTGTACTGTTGCAATTGGAAAAACAACGGGGACACCAGTATTTCAGCCCCCATCAATCTATTACAAAAATGTTTAAATATAGGCTGTTTCAACATTGAATCTCAAAGTTTCAACCAAGGGACTTCACGTTTCTATAGCATCTGATGTGACGTTCAAAAATTTTCAGACTCAATGAAATAAAAATAAATAATTATATTACCTCACATGCTGTAAAAGCAGATACTCTTAAAAGCGCATTATCTCTAAAGTCTTAAGAAATATTCTTCTGAGAGATACAATCGTAACCGGGAATAACATAGAATACAATACTGCTCCAATATTGTTCACTTCATCATTAGTATTACTGCTTCATGTTGTTCAAGTAATAAAAATTAAATAGAAATCACCTACCTGGAGCTCAGCAGTTTGCATGCCCGTGAAAAAACTTGGTTGTTCAGTAGTAACTTCACAACTGTATCGCCCACTCATTTCTCTGGAAACATCCTCCAAAACAATCCGGGAAGCACTTGAATTACTGGTTTTGACTTTAATATTTGGAAACTTGAATACTTTGATGGGGTCTCGGTCGAAAGGTGTGTATCGGAAAAATTCATTGAGATCTCGATACCTGCAAGAATATTTACTTTACAGATGCAACCCACATAGGAACACATTCTTGAAAAAAAAATCCAATGACAAATGCAACATTATGATCATCGAAATTGGGAGTAGGTAGCAAACTGCTGTTTAGAATATGTGTATGTACAATAAATTGAGCAGAACTTCAAGTATTAAACTTAAAAAAAAAATAGTTTGTCGTAAAAGTATTTCAATCATCCCACATGAAATTGATTTTGTTGCAATTTGGAAAAAGTATTTGTATTATCAAGGGGCTATTCTACCCTAACTTGATCAAATTTATCAAATCCCAAGCGTCCCACTAACGAATCATTTTTTGAAATAGGTAATCTCATGAGAATTAGGCAACAAAAAAGCGCAACTTATGGAATGGGTCAAAGAAACTCTAAAGCTGCAAGACCCATTTATCATTAAAGACTTGTTCAGAGTGTAGTACCTATTGGACGAATTTTTATAAGTCTCCTTGCACGATAGTTTCAAAAGATCGATGTATGTCATCGCAAGGGCTGTAACTTAACAATCCAAATTGAAGAACATGTATAGTGAATGAAATTGGAAAACTGAGAATGACCCATGTCACAGTGTTACTTCTTTTGAATACCCCATAAAGCAGTTTTTATCGATGCAAATCACTTACGCCGTCAGATCCAGGATGCAGATAAATGATGCGACCAAGCTTCAATTCTAGGGTTCGCAAGATTACAAAGCTAGTCTTGGTCTTATCTTGGTCTTGGTGACAACACCGCGAGACCAAGACCAAGACTTGATGTTCAAGACCAAGACCAAGGCCAAGACTTGATTTTCAAGACCAAGACCAAGACTTCATGTTTAAGACTAAGACCAAGACCAAGACTCCACCTTGAGAGTCTTGTTTTGGTCTTGGTCTTGAAATGAAAAATCGACAACATATTTATCAAAATCTGCAAATGGATATATCTACTTTTAATGTCTTTTAAGTAAATCAACTTCTCAAAAATGTATTATTGCAATTTCTCAATTCACAGTAGGTATGAACCAGTGCTTCCAGATCACTGAAACAAATATCCGGAAATTTGATCGCAAGTAGATTCCGTGAAAAATTGAAAGCTTCAAATTAACCATCTGAATGTGTGACTTTTAACATCACAAGAAAATAATCAACGGCCGGCAGCTCGTGATATATTTTCCGAAGGGGCGCAAAAATAGTATTTGGGTATAATGACTCATCAGAAAAGATTGTTATATATCCGTGATTTAATAAAATTAAAATTAAATAAAAATTAAATAATAATATGTTTCTGAATATTGGACCAAAGCTATGATGAATACTGAGGTAATTTCATTTTCATGAAAAAAACTTCTTATGAACATTTGTCGAAAAATGCTACTCTCTTTTAAATAGGGCACCCATAAGACGGTTTTTCCTAAATATTTCCGAAACCGTTCAAACAACAGAACTTGAGCTCAAAATTTAAATCAGGGACGTACCATACTGGGGGAGTTAAGGGTAAAAATAGTTCCATTTTATTTATGGTACTTTTTTTCACATTCTGATTTTAGAATATGATACACTAGGGCTTTTTATTTGAAAAACGTACTCGTAGTTTGATAGGTCTAGTAGTTTTTGATAAAATTGCATTTTTTATATCGATAGATCGGCACCCTAAAAACGAGTCTTCGTCAATATTTTCCAAATCGCTCACACTCAAATATTGAGATTTGGTACCTGCAAACACTTTTGACGTCAAATTAAATCCCGATCTCAAAATTTGAAAAAAATTGTCAGTGTCGTTTTATACTAAAGGGGTTAGGAGTAAAAACAACCTCATTTCTTGATGAGGATTGATTTTTGAATTTTTCTTCCAGAATCACAGAAAATTGCAATTTATTACACCGAAAACTGTGATTCTAAAATGAAAATGTCAAAAATAAATTACCATGAAAAAATGAGGTTGCTTTTACCCATAACGCCTTCAGTATGATACGCCACTGACAAAATTTTTGAATCAAAATTTAATTTGGCATCAAAAGCTCAAGCAGGTTCCAAATTTCAATATTTGAGTGTGAGCGGTTTCGAAAATATTGAGGAAGACTCGTCTTAAGGGTGCCGATGCGTCGATATAAGAAAATACGATTTTCTCTAAAACTACGAGCCCTCGCAATATGAACCAAGAGTATGTTTGTTTAGTGAAAAACCTTGATATATCATATTATTCTGGAATCAAAATGTGAAAAAAGCAACTTAAAAAATGGCCCATGATTAAAATTTAAAAAATTTGAACCCAAATCCTGATTCATCATCAAATGTCCAAATGATACAAGTATATGCCCCTACATTCGACCACAGCGACGAAGAGATCGAGAGTCTATAAGAAGATATCGAAACGGCTACCCAAGAAACAAAATGTCCGGGAAAATGTCATTACACCTTCATAATGGAGGCATTTCAACGCTTAGGTCGGCAAACAGATGGATGCCTTGAAGACAGCGATGGGAAACCTTGGCTTGGAAGGTAGAGATGAACGAGGACAAATACTGCTAGACTTTCTACACCACCATAACTTACATCTAATGAAAACCTACTTCAAGAAGAAACCTCAAAGTAGATGAACATGGATAAGTCCTTCCTTAATACTGGAAACAAGCGAAACATCACGGACGTAACAGTACCAAACAAGTTTGGAATAGGAGCGATCATCGAGCGGCGAAAAGTACGATCAAAATAATTTTAAAAAATTAAAGAAAAAAGATGGTCTACCCACTAAAGACAACAAGACGGACTCCTCCAGAAAACTTCAAAGACTTTGAGGACTCATTATACAATGTTCTTCGCCATGTACTGCAATCCGACGTCGATGTCCTGAATAACAATATCACAAAAGCAATCCTAACAGCACAAAACCGATATTGGAGCATCCAAAGACAAAACGACGAATGATTTACCGATTACTAACCCAAACCACTCAAGAGTCGAAGAAGATCGATTAGAAGAAAACCGGAAAACTTGGAAGAGATACGACGGCTGAACAAACCAATCTCAATAGAAGCACGCAAAGACCTAAGAAGATACAATACAGAAATGATGAATGAACAATCGAGGAAAACCGGAGCATGAAGCTCATGCGACGAAAATTGGCCGAGGGCAAGATGGAAATATTCAAGCCCAAGGATGGAGCAGTAGAGGAAACAACAGACAAAGTAAGACTTCTCACCATAGTGGAGAACTTCTAAAAAGAACTAGACAAAAGTCAAATAACAAACACAAAAGTCAGCACACCACAGGCAAGACAAACAGGGGAGAAGAATCCAAGAATAATAAACGTAGGCTCTGAAAAGAAACCGAACACCACAACAGAAAAGGTGAGAAATTCTCTCAAAGAAATGAAAGGAGGCAAATCTCCTGTCGAAGACCAGATAATGATTGAACCGGTGAAAAATAGGTGGGGACCAAATCATCAATAAAATTACTGCCTTGCTTAACTTATTTTTCGAAAAACGCTCGGTCCCCAAGAGATGGAACAATGCGGTTACAATACTTATCCCAAAAAAGACGACATAACTAACTTGGAGAATCATAGACCAATGAGCCTGCTCTCCCATATGTACAAACTCTTCACTTAAATAATCACAAAACACCAAGAAGACAAACTCGAAGCATACCAACCCCGTGAGCAGGCTGGTTTTCGAAAGGGCTACGGCACAAACGACCACCTACAAACAATAAAGACCCTTATAGAGAAACCAAATACCAAGTAGACTATAGATACACGGAACTTCTACATAATATATGTACATACAAGAATGCCACGGCTAGCGTAAAACTTCACGCACTAACTAAAGAATACAGAATAGAAAGAGGAATGAGACAAGGTGATACTATATCAACCAAACTCTTCAATGCGGTGCTTTCAAGCAACTGAACTGGTAGGATAAAGGCATAAATGTAGACGACGAATACCCACATCATCTTCGTTTTGCTGACGACATAGTCATAGCAACCGACAGAAGAAGAAGCGCAAAGCGCTAGAGATGCTGAAAGACCTGAAACAAGCGGCAGCAAGAGTAGGACTGTATGTCAACTACAACAAAAGACAGCCTATATGTCTAAAACGGAAAGTGTTCAACCAATGGGTACTTTCTGTAATGACATAGGGGCAAGTAGCGCACAGAGCAATGGAAAAATCGATGCTGGGAATCACTAAAAGAGACAGAATGCCAAACATAACAATAAGAAACAGAACAAAGGTTGCCGATATTATCAAACTTATCACAAAATCCAAGTGGAGATGGGCTGGACACGTGATCCTGGAATGGAGGCCCAGAGAAGACAAGAGAAGCAGAGGAATACCACCCACTAGATGGACGGACGACGTTGAACCGCGGCGGGAAACTGGATTAGCACCGCGCAGGACATAACACAGTGGAAACACCTGGAGAAGGCCTATGTCCAGGAGCGGACGAGAAATTGCTGATGATGATTAAATGTTCATGTGATGCATCTAATTTCATGATTTTTGTTACACGGCAAGGTTGGTACAGAACCGTAATAAATGTCTAGAGTTACATCCATGTGAGTAGTGCCCTCCTTACATCCCTCACATGGATGTAACTCTAGACATTTATTACGGTTCTGTACCAACCTTTCCGTTCAACATCGGATAACCGTAAACAATGTCTCTTCATTACATGATTTTTGTTTGAACGGTTTCGCAAATATTGAGGAAAAACTGTCTTTGGGATGCCCTATCGTAGCTCCCTTTGGAAGCATTTTTCGACAAATGCTTTAAGGAACTTTTTTTCATGAAAATACCCTTTGATTTTTTTGACAATGTTTAAAAAACAGCCTGTTTGATGGTCTTGAAAAAAAAAATATGCCTACCGAATTTTGATAATACACATAACAGGGTGTCTCTAAAAGGTCTTTACAAAATCCTACCACATGCTGCTGAGGTCAAAATAAGCCGATTCAATGCAACTCACCTCAGACCGAAATGTCATCATTTCCGAGATACGGGGTAATCAAGTTCAAAATTAACAATTGAATTTTGTCATTATTTTGGACAGTTTTTCACATATTGTTTTGAAAATCGGCACACAGGGGTTTTGTGGTATGAGAAATTCGATTGTGGAGTCAGTTTTACTGTGGCCACTAGAGGGCGCCCTACACTTTACATTTTGTAGTTTAAAATGTCCATAACTATTTTCTCAGTTACTTTTATCAATCTTTCATTGAATAAAAATATTCTCCAGACAATTTCAAGTGAATCAGGTACTCTCGTCAAAGTTCGCCCAAGTAAGCCGTTTTCGAGATATTTCCATTTAAAGAGTTCCATCCTTCTTTACACGAACTTTTTAAAAATATATTTTTTCAAAATCAACCCATATTCCTCAGGTCAAAATATACCCATTCAAAGCAACTTGCCTTTGTCCAAAATTGCTCCGTTTTCGAGATACAGGGAGGTTAAGTTGTAAGTCGAAAACGGAGCAATTTTAAAGAAAGCCAAGTTGCTTTAAATCGGCTTATTTTGACTTCAGGAATATGTGATGATTTTGTAAATCACTCTTTGAGACGATCGTGTGAAGAAGGAAAATATTAGGAATGTTCCGTTGTGGCATGGAACTCTTTAAATGGAAATATCTCGAAAACGGCTTACTTGAGCGAACTTTGACAAAAGTACCTTATTCAGTTGAAATTGTCTGGAAAATATTTTTATTCAATGAAAGATTGATAAAAGTAACTGAGAAAATAGTTATGGACATTTCAAACCACAAAATGTAAAGTGTGGCACAGTGAAACGGACTTCATAATCGAATTGCTCATACCACAAAACCCTCGTATGCCAATTTTCAAAGCAATATGTAACAAAGTGTCCAAAATAATGACAACATTCAATTGTTAATCTTAAACTTGATCACCCCGTATCTCGGAAATGGTGACATTTTGGTCTGAGGTGAGTTGCGTCAAATCGGCTTATTTTCACCTCAGCAACATGTTGTAGGATTTTGTAAAGACCTTTTAGAGACACCCTGTACAGGCTGTATGTTATGTGTATTATGAAAATTCGGTCGGTATATACAGGCATACTTCAATTGCTGTCGAAATACTACTTTTCGATGTTACTGACGTACTTTAAGTATTCAAGATGGCGGCTGGGCGCCATTTTGAAACATTTTTTTAAATGGAAAAGGGGGTCGTGTGACACATCATTCGAAAGGTCTTATCGAGTAGATTCTTGTGTGAAAATTTCATAGGATTAAACGCATCCGTGCGGATATGACAGACTGTCAAACTAACAAGATAAAGAAATTCGTGAAATAAGAACAAAGAAAGCATTCTTCATTTTTTATTATAAAAAATGTTGAAAATGTCCTCCGTTGACCCCCAAACAATTAAATAATCTGTCTGAGAACTCCTCACAGACTTTTTCGAAAGTATCGATATTAATATTTTGACAAAAAGCAGTGATTCTTTGCTGTAAATCTAAAAGAGGGTCTGGCTGTGTTGCATATACTTTCTGTTTTAAATATCCCCATAAAAAAAGTCCAATGGTGTTAAATCGGGCGACCTGGCAGGCCATTCGGTAGGACTCCGACGACCAATCCAACGATTGGGGTAAGTTATGTCCAAATACTGCCATACATTTCTGCTGAAATGAGGAGGCGCACCATTCTGTTGAAAAATTGGTGCCATGCCAAATTCATTGGGATTATTCTGACGTATTGTACAAATACGTCAAAGGCTCTATTGTAGTTTCTCACAAGTTCAAATACAGGTCCTCTGTCAAATTTTCATGAATGAAAACAGGACCAACAATATGGTTCCCCAATATGCCAGCCCATACGTTAACCTTTTCGGGATATTGCGTGTGGGTTTTCCTAAAAACATGCGGATTTACGTCACTCCAATAACGAACATTTTGCCTGTGTACACGGCCATTTGAAAAGAAAGTACACTTGTCACTAAAACAAATATTTTGAACGTATCTTGGTTCTCGGCCTATTCTATCGGTCATAATTTCGCAGAATTCCACACGTCTGTCAGGATCATCTTCAGTCAACTGGTGCATCATTTGAAATTTATATGGATAAAATTTCTATTTTTTCAGCAATCGTTTCACAGACGCAGACGGAGTATCACAGATGTCTGCAACCTGAGAAGTCGACTGTTCAGGATCTACCACCATCTCACCAATGATTGCAATTTGTTTATCTTCCGAAATAGATGGTCGCCCTTGATTCTTCAAGCTCTGAACACTACCAGTCTCGATAAATTTCCGCACTAATTCGCGAAGATATTTCCTGCATATCGGACGGTCCGGGAAGTGCTCATTGAAGATTCTTTCCGTCTCATGGAAATTACGATTTCCGCCATAAATAAAAATTGCTTCAATTTTTTCTGCAAGAGGACGCGAATTAGGCATTTTTGTAACACTTCCTAATCAACACAATAATCAAACAACTAGCTCATATCTTTTCAAGATTTTCACATTTGGTTAAACTTTAGTGCTGTGGCGAGGTAGTGTGGAAACTGTATCTCCATCTTAATTTAGATTTTAGTATTATAATGCTAATAAATGCTTTCCAAATTTTTTTTTCATCTTGAAATTCTTTATCCGCTTTGTATCAGCATTCCTATTTGTTAACCTGTACTGTTTTGCTCAGGTTCACCATCGTTTTTCCGGAATCTGATGTGTCAGCTCGTTAAAATTGAAACTTGATGTAGACGACATTTTTAAAAACTAAAAGTTTGGCAGGCTGTCATATCCGCACGGATGCGTTTAATCTTATGAAATTCACACAATAATCTACTTGATAAGACCTTTCGAATGATGTGTCACACGACCCCCCTTTCCTTTTAAAAAAATGTTTCAAAATGGCGCCCAGCCGACATCTTGAATACTAAAAGTACGTCAGTGACATTCAAAAAGTAGTATCTCGACAGCAATTGAAGAATGCCAAGTTTCAAAATTTTTGGTGCTCACATTAAAAAAAAGAGGGGAGGACCTTTTAGAGCCGCACTGTATATTTTTTAAGACCATCAAGACCAAGACTAAGACTAAGCCAGTCTTGTCTTGGTCTTGAGATATCGAGACCAATACCAAGACCACATTTATTTTTCAAGACCAAGACCTAGACTGCCCAGTGTTAGTCTTGGTCTTGCAAACCCTATTCCATTCAGTAGGCGAAGTGTTTTCTTCCTTAATAACTATTAAACTGACGTCCTTTCTTCAATAATTATTAGCCTTGACTATAGACTTCCACTTTTTTCGTTGCTCAAGTTTAGATATGTTTTCTCTGTACCACCTTCAAAAATGTTTGCAAATCTGTTGAAGTAGCTGAAATCTGGTCAGGCTCTGGAACATCATCTGAAGTTTCATCTGGTACTAAAATAAGCGATCTTCCAATAAGAAAGTGTGCTAGTCAGAGCCGGTAAGTGGAATAAGGTCATTGGGATCAGATGAAAGAAGATGAAAATCCAAAATTGCTTCTATTTGACACATTCTTTAAAGAATAGACGTGCGTTTGCTAACACTCATCCATTATTATATTCAACACTGGTTACTTGAACTAGTGAAAGTTGGTGAATAAAGTGGTACATAGTGACCATTCGATATTCTGGATATTTTTTAATAAACTTGAGGGGCCTTTCATTCGCTCTAAAAACATTTTCAAACAATTGCCTGCAAACCTCATTGTGTATGCAGTAACAAGTTGCAAATGTCATAATGTTAAAATTAGCAGGATTCCCAAGTTTAGGAGCTTCATCTCGGACCGTTTCGAAAATAATTAGAAAAATACCTCTTTAGGGAGGCGCAGCTCCCTTATAAATACAGGACTGAAGTTTTGTCCACTAATTATCAGACACTCTGTGAAATTGAAAATAAGAAAGGAAGGGCGATTATAAAAATTGGTATTATGGGGATGAGCTGTCGTCAAGAAAACTCACACAACAGATCATTCAATTACTTATTCCTGTCAATACCATTCTTCGACCATACACGGGTTTCTCGTGTATGGTCGAAGATAATATTGTATTATTGATAGTTTCCATAATAAATATTGTGATAACCAACCATATTCCTATACCACTACTATTAGGTCTACTTTTCATCCATCCAGAATAACTATATTTGATTTAGTAATGACCATGACCATGAACTCACCATTTCACAGAATACAAGGTTTCAGCTTCCAAATCAAATGTACAAAGAAGTTCTGCATTTTTTCCTTTAACTACAGCCTGTGGTATTTTTATCTTGACGTCTCGTAAAGCGTGGCAAGCTAAAAAAAATATCAGTTATGAGTCAGAAATAACTTATTTCAATTTATCATTGCCTTAATCAACGTGAATCATATAGAAATTATTTCACTACAGATTGCCGTGTAGAAAAAGTATTGGGAACAAACATCATTGTTGCCATGGAATGGAGGTGTCTCTACGCAGTGATAAGCTAATAATATAACGTGATTAGAATTTTGGTTGTATTCCTCTGTCCTTTTTCCGAAACTCGCGCACGTTTTATATGAGCAACGTTCATGAACTGATTGAAAATTTAAAGAAAAATCATGCCTGGAGGGCTTTCTATTGATGGTCCCAGATTCATAAGGACCACTGCTTGATAATAACATCGTTAAGTACCTAGGTAAAGATATTATAATTCTTTTTATTATAGTATCATGACAAAACAATTAACAATTGGTATGAAGTGCGTCCCAGAAGTATTAAGAGATGTTGACAGCTAGTTTGAACAAAAATAAGACTAAGATTTTTAGAAGGACCGTCTCTTCCAGCACTATTCGTGCTTTTAGGTTGCACTCTGGGGAATGTTTTTCTTGATAGCTCCCAAACGGTGAAATCAATTTGATGAAACTTGGCCAGTATTTCCCAGTTTCTAAGGACTGATGATAAAAAATTATAGAAGTATCTCGAAGTCTGGCGCGAACCACCCTTAGCATCAAATCTTTGATATTGGCCCTGATTTTTTTAAATGCCATCTTTTTTTAAATGCATCTTTTTTTGTAAGTTCACCACCTAATTTAGAATAAAAATGACACTATTTATTTGAGCCGTGTCCAAGAAAAACACATCATTATTTATTTAATGGAAAATATTAGGCAGTGAAGCAGATGTTTGCGACTCATCTCATTTTCGGAATTAACAGAGATATTGCTTTGTTTTATTTTAGATTCGGTGCTCACAAAGAATGGTGATATGCTACTCATATCTTCATGCTGTAGCTCTATTTTGCTAAAGAAATCACGTACATGGTTCAAAGTAATTTATTTATACCCACTTTTTATGTAAACAAACTTACACTAATTTATATTCTCACTTATTTATGTTTTGAGCTTATTCTTGACTGTTCATTCACCACATATCCCAGTCAATATCGACATGATGAAAAGCAGACAATGCAAACGCGCATGTATCTACGATTATTTGGAATATCGTGAGGATCGCTGGAGGGGTCACTAGCGTTGAAATCGGAGAACTCCGAAATGTTGACAACTTTTCCAGTTAAGTACCGGTTCAATCATGACACGTACTAGCTTAACTAATAGTCCTAGAGATAAGTTCAAAGAGAACAATTGTAGAGAATTTGATCAACTTCAATTTGGTACCATAATATATAGTCATGTGTCATAGAGTTTTCTGAAAAACCACAAAATAGTAAAATATCGAATTATGCGGGAAAATGATGAAAATATTGAACTGGATGAATTTTTCCAACCCCATTTCGCTAATATTCTCATTTGAACATCTAGCCCAGACGTACATAAAATTATCAAATCAATTAACATAGCTATAGCTATAAGTACCACGTGAAGGGTGGGCAACTAAGAATTCGAGGTACTGTATTCTGTATTTGGAAAACTATTCATCGTAGAGGCTTGCGGCAAAAATATTATCACTAAAACGGCCAAGAGAAAAACCTGGAAAATATTTTCAAGTTTCGGAAATGTTCGCTAGGGGGCGTAAAAACCTACACTAAGTAGAAAAATAGGATTTTTATAAAATTTTGCTCAATGAAAATATACCGATGATACTATTTTCATATTTACTGACTATTGACCTACACTTTCTGTCAAAGACGTTTTTTTTTATCTATCAAAATAAAGTGGTGGGGAAAGTTCAATTATTTTTTCAAACAAACGAAGATTTCTCCCGTCTCGCTTGACCGTTCTTAACGAACTTGAGCTCATATGAAAGAACATAATCTGCTATATTTTAAAGTTTTTTTCAAAA
The DNA here is from genome assembly GCA_958502075.1 of Orchestes rusci. Lineage (NCBI taxonomy): Eukaryota > Metazoa > Arthropoda > Insecta > Coleoptera > Curculionidae > Orchestes > Orchestes rusci. Next base: position 9,098,325 of record OY293310.1, read on the forward strand.
AAATCAAATATAATGGTATATTGATTTTCATATATTATGAAAGGAGATACATTTTTCTATTGAAAAATTGGAAAAAAAACAAAAGTTTATTGTTTTTTTTTCTTATTTTTTTGTTTTTTCGTCTTTTTTCAATAGAAAAATGTATCCCCTTTTATTGAAATGAATACACCATTACATTTGATTTTCTTGTCAAAAACTCGAAAATATGCTACCATTCCATAACGCCTCGGTTACCGCCATCTAGTAACAAATTCAAAACCAAATAAGCATTCTGTAGTGCAGATTATGCTCTTTCATATCAGCCCAAAATTGTTAAAATCGGTCAAGCGAAATCTCCGTTTGTTTGAAAAAATAATTGAACTTCCCCCACCGCTTTATTTTAATAGAAAGAAACAAATGTTTAAGATAAAAAAGTGTGGGTAAATGTAAATAGTCAGTAGATATGAAAATAATATTATCGATATATTTTTATTTTTATTGGGCAAAGTTCTATAAAAATAACATTTTTGTACTTGGTGTTTGTCGTTACGCCCCCTAGCGACCATTTCAGGAACCTGAGAATATTTTCAAGGTTTTTCTCATGGCCGTTTACGTGATAAAATAAAATGTGATTAAGATCCGTTAAAACATTTCAAGCAAAAGAATGCATAAAATAATGGATGCCAGAAATCAACGTTTCAAAGTAGTGACATTTGAATCCGACATCATCAATAGGGAAATCTATGAACTATGTACCGGGTTATTCATTATATTTCAACCCCCACCTATCATATTATGTCACAGTTCCTATTATAATTGGTCGAAAAAAAAAACTTAATATACAAAAGTTCAAGGTTTTCTCACGTAGTATCTTCAAAATATATATGGTGGTATTTGGTTCAGCCGATTCTGCGCTATTCAAGTTCAAAGTCACATCGAATCCATCCAGAAATTTTAACTAGACTCCAAAATTCTTGGTTTTTGTCACTAAAAGAAAAGATTCATTCCAATAAAGCGACTGGGAAAATAAGTCGAAAAAAATTAAACTGCCTCCTGGTCTAATACGCTACAATCCTAACCAACGTGATGTAATTTTCATGAGACCTTAAACTTGAATAGCGCAAAAACGACTGAACCAAATACCAACAACATATTTAATATATATGGAATCAGAAAAAAAATCTATCATTTTGACCATCAATATACAGGATGTTCTATTTTAAAAAATATAACTTTATCAATTTTGTCAATGTTGTAAAGTCGATTTTTTATTTCCGCTATTACAAAAAATTACTACGTGAAAAAACCTGAAACTTTTGTATTTAAAGTTTCTTTCTACCACTCAAAATAAGAGCTGTGGGTGGGGGTCAAAATATGATGAATAACCCTGTACATGATTTGTTATAAACTTATTGACTTCAAATATTATTGTTTCATTTTGACAAATATAAGGGGTCCAATAATTTTGGCGATGTGTGTATTATTCTCGGTATTATTTATCTACCCCATGGTGTTGAAAAGACTTCAATCATTGACGCAGAAAACGAAACCAAAATGATGACAGAATAATGAAAACAATTCAAAAGAAGGAATTATCATCTTGTGATTGAATGAACTGAGAACGAGTAACACTGGAAATTGTGGAAATTCGTGTTTTTGGTACAAAACCACTTGAAATTTTAGAAAAAAAAAATGAGTACATTGTGTCCCATTTTGGTTGAAATTGCGAGTTATCTCAGTTATTTTTAAAGATAGACCCTTGCAGTTTTGACAAACCTGTGCTACTTTTAGGCCTCTTAGTTTTTGTGCTTAAATTCACATTGAAAAAGATTGATTCTGAAAAGGTTGCATTTTTGGACACCTGTTGAATCTCATCTATTTGGAAACTTATCGGAAATGTAAAAACGGACTCTAAAAGAACTTTTAGATCAAGTGGTGTAATCAGTTTTTATCATATTATATTAGATGCTGTTATATGAACGTGGCTATCCCAATACTCAGGACCCGCTAGGTCTTGTTGAAGTTGTCAGTTCTGAAGTTGTCAGATGGTCGAAGACGTGTATTTCGTTGAATTGTGAATTTTGTCATAGATTGCTGCATATAAAAAGCATATTTTGAATTTTGGGTTGGATTGAGAATACGCAATTCTATCATCTGAAGTGGGATAGTATTCAGAAGACCCTGAAAACAGTGGTAAATCAATGTGGATGGATGCGTCAAGTATGACAGTAACGTGCCTCTATGTAATTAAAAAAAAGTCACCAAAGATAATACCAAAGCAGCTGTTATCATCGAATATTGATGAGATGCGAAAAGCTATTTTGGTTAAAGTTGAGAATAGAAATAAAGCAAACAGATAAGACATCCAGACTACATACGATAAAAACGAATGAAAGAACAATCAGATTGAGACAAAGTGGAAGCTAGAGAAAGATTGAGCAAGAGGAAAAACAGCAAGCAACTAGGTATTGTAGGGTTGGTGAAGATGTTGGAGCAGCAGACAAGTGCAAATAATTTGGAAAATTGAGAGATGACAGTAACAACTGTAAGTAAACTTTAAGTCGTTTTGACCCAGAGGAATCTTTATATAGTATTAAAGAGTGGTAAGAAATTGCTAGTACACACAAATAAAAATAGATACACATATTTTGACGAGGACAGGATACAGTTGGCTCACACCATGTCGGAACCTTTGAAAATCGTGGTCTCAAAGCGATTTGCCGAAATTCCTAGGATCAAAAACAGAAACCAGCCGAAAACAATCTCAACGAGGAAGAAAAGTTAGAAAAAGGCGATAAATTTCCAAGCGTTGTACGAAACTCCAGCCGGAATTTTCGATAGACGACACATGGTATATTATTGGGACCAGAACAGGACTGAAAATGCGGCGAACCGGAGTCACTTTTGATGACTAGAAGGTTAACTAGTCTTTGGTTAATACTCGTTGACGAGGATATGATACTAAGAGTGAAAGATGCGTTACAGAAACGAGATGCTGATTACTTTAGACAGTGGAAACCGAACGAACATGTGTTTATTAATTCAACTTACCAGTAAACCAGTTAATTTCCAGTTGTGGGTATGCCGTATGCCTTACTCTAGACATCAAGTTATAACCACTACAAGAAGCAGTGAATATGATACGCTTACTGGTTTCTGTGACGCAAAGTTACGTCAAATTCTCAATGTGGTTCGGAGTTTCTTTGATTCCTTTGTATTCACATGACAATATCCATGGGAAAGACGTTTGGATTTGGATGATGCTGAAGATAAGACTGCATTGCGACTGGTGGTTTGATTACACCCAATGAAAGTGAGTTTGAAGTGATTGCACGTATAAGCGAAAGGGATAATGAAAAACAGAGACAACGCTGTGATCAACAAACATCAAGAAGTTATGTTGAACATTTTCGAGTTGAACAGTGTCATCGAAGACCAAGGTATGCGTATGAGTCATACCTTCAAGAACAAGTTAAAAACCAAGGCTGCCAAAATCACTGGAGCACTCTATAACAGTTCTAAACCTGGTCATGAAGCGTTCGAATGCAGAAACCAACCAAAAAAAGCAGATGCGTCGAAAAAGGGAGATCACCACTATTGTTTGCACTTATTGCCAAAAGAAAGTAGGTACAGAAAATGAGAGAAAAAATGTGGAAAAGATAATGCTTGTGAAAGTGCAGCGACATCTGGATAAAATACCAACTGCAATAAGTCAAAATAATGAAAATCTTATAGTTATTCACTAGATACGGGACCTGACACAGAAGAAAGTGTTGCAAAAGAGCTGAGGGTTAAAATCAATCATTCAGTATGATTGATTTTAAACCTCAGCGATCACGTTGAAAAGACTTGGTGTAGAAAATGAGCAAGTCAAAAATGCTTGTATATACGATTATTGTTATTTTGCCGTGTGTTACATTGGAAGTTGAATCCTTGATAGTTGCTGACTTAGAAGCTCTAATTGAATCGGATGTTATTAGCAGGCCTGGACTTAACCTCACACAGACATCTGAAGCAGCAATATACGATATACACTTCAAATTGATATTGATCAACAACTAACGTCAGGAATGAACGAGACAGTGACAAGAAAGATAGAGAAGATATTGATACAAGCTATGGAAGAATTTTAACCAGCAGTGGAAAAGGACATCTACCAATTTCTTTAAAGGATGAGTCACCCATTGAAAGAGTTCAGCTCAAGATGAAGAATATGAAAATGATGACATTCAGGAAAGTACTTCTGAATATAATATGCAGGTCTGAGTCCTGGTTAAAAACAAAAATGAAGATCTTCGCCTCTGTGTTGACTATCGGGATCTTATTGCAAAAAATCGTAAAGAATCCTCATCCTCTGCCACGAATCCAGCAAAAAATTGTCAAATTCTACATTAGGTACTCTGAACATGGACCAGGATTTTATCAGATTATGTGAGAAAAAATCAAGGCCACTTCTTGCGTTTATAACACCAGATAGCCATTATGAATACAAAAGGATGAAGTGATTTAAATCGTCGTGCTGAATGGTCGCATATTTGGTAGTTCTTGAAATCATTCTCGTAATTATCAAATATTGGACAGTTATTTTCGCGATTTTTGCATGTTATGTTTATACGGACAGTACAGTAGTGATGGAGTATGTTTAGTTAATGAGAATTGTTCAAATCATCAAGAAAACAGTGAAAACAATAATCTAATCTGGTTTGTGATGAAGATCAACAAGTGTAGCCAAAAACTGCCCGGCTATCGCCAACGAGTTCCATCTATTTGGAGTAATGGAAGGGATTGAATGTACACCGACGAACGAGGACGGAGTTTTAGACGGAGCATGCTTTATATGCAATATTGAATTTGATGATTCTATTGATCCTAAGAAAATTTTGAAATGTACAGTAGCTAAAAAGTTTTTTCATGCCAAGTGCGAATGTGTTGAGTTGAGAGGATTTCATATGAAGAGGGCAACATAGAAATGCAGTGCAACTCATGTAAAATAAAAAATCCTTGTTCATCGAGAAAGAGGCTTGGAACTGAAGATCTTGGAAGTGAGAGTAGCACTGAAGAGACTCACAACTTGCTTCAATTTTTGTGTGAAAAGATTAAGGAGTTGAATAATAAGGTCGATACTTTGATAGTTGAAAATCAAAATCTAGAAAAAGAAATATCTGAGCTCAAGGACCAAAAAACTAATCATTATGCTTCACCACAATCTGCAATTTTTCCCACAGTCACTGTCAAATCAAACACTTTAACATCATGATTCAGTGGCAAAAAATTATAATGTTTTGGTGGTCAAACAAAAATCGGGTGATAAACAAAAGGCGGATGCAAACCAAGTCAAAGACGTACTCAAAAAGTCAATCCAACGGACATAGGTGCTGGAATTTCGAGATGCACCCAAAACCGCGAAATCCCAAATCTGCGAAATCCCAAAACCGCGAAATCCCAAATCTGCGAAAACGCAAAGCCTCGAAATCCCAAATTTGCGAAAACGCAAAACCGCGTTAATCGATATAGGACTCGTCATGTTTCAGAGAGCTTTATTAGAAAGAGTTCAATAGAGAAAGAGAGATATATGTGACTCGAAGATTTAAATGATTTTCTCACGCATGTTTTCAATGATGTCATTTGTTTAATGAACCAAACATTTGTTTAATTTTCATCATAATACCAATACCTGATAATAACAATAATAAGGGTAATTTTTCAGTTTACCGACTATAGCAATTATTTTTATTTTCTTTTTGCATTACCTATATCTAGACCCTTCTAGAAAGTGTTTGCAACCATGAAAAATGTCAAAAAGAAATAATTGTTTTTTGATGTTTATAAACATTTGCGCAGCATATGTGAATATATAAATCTTATTCTGGATGTTCTTGAGAATCAGCAAGTAGTTATTTTGATTCTGTAATTGATCTTAGCACAGGATAAGTTGGGCAGGAGCGTTACTTTTTAAACGATATTCAAAAGAACATCCACCGGGTACGCTGGGCAAGAGCGTACCTTTTTACTCGGGCAGGAGCAGCCATATGGGCAGGACCGTTACTTTTTAAACGATATCAGGAGAACTAAACACAGTCACACCCGCTTCATTATAATATAAGTTCAGCTCCATTCTAATTATTGTTTTACTCTTTCAAATACTAGTTTTGCTTCAACCTGTCAACAGCTGACATGCGTTTCGTTTCACTCGGATTAACGCGCATCACGTAAGTTCAATCGATCGTGCACATCATTCAGGTTAAATATTTATCCTTCTCGTTGATCTTTGATTTACCTGATTTTTTGGGTATTTCGCCACACCCTATCAAAAAACAATCAGACTAGTGTTAATATACCGGATCTTCTATATTTTGTGTTTTTGGCACAAAATGTAAAAACAAAAAAACACAATTTTTACTGCGAAATCCTAAAAACACGTAGAATAATTTTTGAATTTGAATTCATTGTTTTCTTTTTTAAGGTTCCACTGACGACGGAAGCAGATTCGCTTCTGAAACGTTTGATATTGTTAGGTTTTATTGTTTACTAATAGAATTTTTTTCAGGTAATATAGAAGATCCGGTATATTAACACTAGTTTGATTGTTTTTTGATAGGGTGTGGCGAAATACCCAAAAAATCAGGTAAATCATGGATGCGCCACAAAACTACAGAGCATATCTATTCTCTTCTCTTCCCAACTCACGTTCACAAAAATGGTGAATACGGAATGAAGTTTGAACCCAGAGATCCTCTCGTTGCTATGATGCTGAAAAATTTCTAAATCAGTCAAACCCCTTGGAACTATAACATATCAGATGTAAATGTCTTAGCCCACAACTTTGTATATGATGTCAGAAATATCATAGACAATATGTGCCCTAGGATTGAATCAATCGCAAATCGGAATAACAACCACAAAAAATGGATAACCGAAGAGATCAAGGGAAAGATGAGGACTAGAGACTGTCTTTATAAAAGAGCGGTACTACAAAGGACAGAGGAAAGTTGGAACCACTTTAAGCAGATGCGTGATGCCGTCGTTTCTAAAATCAGATTGGAAAAAAATAAATTTTATCAGGATACCATTGATAGCAACAAGACCATTCCCAAAAAATTATGGAAAAATCTGAACCAGAAAAAAATCATCAACCGCCAAAACTAATAAAATTTGGAAATATTATTGTACATGATGAGTTAGAAATCGCTTATCACTTGAATGGTTTTGATGGTATTGATGAGATACTAGAAAAACTCATAAAAGGACCTCAGGTTTTCAAGATGAAATCCAAATTGAGAGTGAATTTGGGCAGTTCACGGAAATATCAATGGATGAGATGAAACGACACCTGGGGAGCCTCAAAAATGTAGGTGGTGGCCAGACTGGAATATCCAAGCAGGTTCTTTGCGATGCATGTTCTGTGATTGGTGATAGATTATTGGACGTAATCAACACATCCCTATCAAGGGAATTTTCCCGGAAACTTGGAAAGAAGCCATGGTAGCTCCAGTACCCAAAGTGAAAAGCCGAAAACTGAAAACGACTACAGGCCCATCAACACAGTACCTGCATCTGAAAAACTACTGGAGGTATGTGTAAAAACTCAGCTCATGTCATACTGTGATAAGAATAAAACTACTGTGTCCAACCAATCAGGTTTCATGGAACGTCATTCGTGCGAGTCTGTAATTGTAAATGTTTGTGATGAATTCTTGAGGGCCATTGATAGTAATAACTACATATTAACTGTATTCTTGGATTTCAAAAGGGCCTTCGAAATTGGATAGGACTATTTTATTAGATAAGTTAGAGCGTATGGGCATCAAAGGAACTGTGCTACGATGGTTCAGATCCTATTCAACCAACAGGTCGCAGAGAGTTAAATTCAAAGACAGTGTGTCATCTGAAATGATTGTTCAATATGGGGTACCCCAGGGAACAGTGCTCGGGCCAACACTATTTCTACTATATATAAACGATATTGTTAAAAGTATTAAGAATTGTGATATAGTATTATTCGCGGATGATACAATGCTTTATGTGGTCGGAAAAGACATTAATGGAATGCAGCGAACCATGAACTGTGCGCTGGAGGACTTATTTGAATGGCTGTGTATAAGTAGGTCAAGTCTAAACACTAATAAGTCTAAGTTCTGTTTGGGTTAGTTTGGATGATGTGAATATGAATAATCTAGATGTAAGAATTGGCATTGAAAAACTTCTACATGTGAATGAAAGCAAATACCTTGGTGTGAATCTAGATTGTAATATGAAATTTTCGAGTCACGTAGACTATACAGGGTGTTACTTGATGATATGTCATAATTTCAAGGGGGAGTTCCTGAATACATTTTAAGTCGAAAAGGTCATATAAACTTGGGTCTAAAAAAAAAAAAAAAATAAAATGTACCTAATAAAAATAAAAAAAAGTGTGTTCCTATACCATAATATCCTGTGGCAAAAAACTTACTCTTCACAATGCAATTGCTGCTCCACACAAACAATATTGCTCAACTATACTATTTAATGTGCCACAATATAAGACTGATTCTATCCAAAAAATTCAAAACAAAGCGATGAGGGTGATACTTAGATGTGATAGATATACACGATTTGAAAATATGTTAAATATTTTAAATATGTTATCTGTCCAACAAAAAATTTGATACAATGTTTGTGTTTTTATATTCAAGATTAGAAATAAGTTATTGCCCAAATATAAATGTGATAAAGTTCAGTCCTTTGAGGATATTCATAATTATAGTACTAGAAATCGTGATGATTTTGCACTGGTGAGGAAGGCTGGAACTAACCAGTTATTTCAATCAATATTGTATGGAGGATTACTTGACATCAAGTACTGTGTAAATATAGATCAATTTAAGAGTATGTCAAGTCTTCATGTTGCCAATATTTAATAGGAGAATGAAGCCATCATTATTCACTGTCATTTTTGATTAGTCTCTATATTTTATAATTTTCTTATTTTGTGTGTCTTCTTTATTTTTTGTTATATACTTTTATCCTTAACCCAGTTTGTCAATTGGATGTTGTGAAGCCATGTTGCTTAATAAACGACTATTATTATTAAGTTCGTATTCCTGGTCTCATCATCATCATCATGCTTACAGAAATCAATAGAGAAGGCTCTTGGAAAATTGAGAGACAATTTTGCCGTCGTTTACTTGATTTGATGATGTGTTGATTATTCCAAGAAAAACTGAAAAAGGACTAGAGGAACCTGAGCTAGGGCTATGGATACTTCTGCATGCTGGATCCAGATCATGAAAGATCAAATAGAGCATTGAAATCTAATCCAATGATATAAGTAGAAAATGATAGTACTTATATCGAATGGCAGAAGACGGATGGATTTTGTAAAAAACATATAAATAACAAGGAAATCCAACAAGGCTATAGCTGTTAGGATGCTCTTCTATTTTTAAATGTTTGTTATGTGCCCCAAGAAGCTTGACTAATAGTACTCAAGAATTATCATGACCATTCATCGCAGATTTTGAGAAAATGTTGCAAAAGAAAGTCACATGGGTTGTGTCAGGCTGAAGAGAAGCCCAACTAGAAAATGGACAAGTCACAAATTGATCTTGAAGAAACACTTTTTGCGTCCAAAGAGAAGGAGTGACAGGTACCTACGAAGTTGTTCGAAATAAGTAAAGTTCTGTCCATTGAACAAAAAGACAATAAGTGAAGAATTGATAAAAGCACTAGAAGAGTTGTTTGAGGACTTGGGCAAGTCAAAAAGAATGAAAGCAAAAAGAGGCCTTGCATTCCAAGCGACAACATTATCACTTAGGGGTGATAGGCATTCCGAAGGAAAATGGGCAAGTCGAGCGAGTGATAAGAAGCATGTTCAACATAATGAGAAGATTACTGACTTAATCATAGGGACGGAAAACAATGAGTGAATGAGCCTAACATAGAGGAACACTATAACGTGTTAAAAAAAGGTTAAGGGAATTGCAGAATAAGCTAAGAGAAGTACCAGAGGAAACGATCAACACTAAACAGGAGAAGGTAGTGAATAAAGAACTAAGAAAAAAAATGAGACAAGAGATTGTAAATCGTATGAATATAAAACTATTTTAGTAGTAAAACCGTTCCGAGTGGCTGAATTGGAGGTGGTGGAGGCAAGTTGCAAAAGGCTATTTGAAGTAGTGAGGTGTCTGTCGAATGATAGTGGCGTATCAGTATCAGTGCCTATACTGAAAAAAAAAACAATGGATAAAAAAAACTGAAAAATTGATTGCTGCGATCGTGAGTGAAAAGGGCTGCGGTCCATTAGAAAAAAATAAAAACTTCATGGCTCCGGTCATTAGTAAAAAGGGCTGCGGTCGATAAAAAAAAACTGAAAACTTGATGATTGCGGTCATGACCAAAAAGAGCAGCGGTCCATTGAAAAACAAATTAAAAACTTTATGGCTGCGGTCATAGGTAAAAAGGGCGGCGGTCCATTAGAAAAAAATAATAACTTTATGGCTGCGGTCGATAGTAAAACGGGCTGCGGTCTATAAAAAAAACTGAACACTTGATGATTGCGGTCATGACTAAAAAGAGCTGCGGTCCATTGAAAAAAAAAATAAAAACTTTATGGCTGCGGTCATAGGTGAAAAGGGCTGCGGTCCATTAGAAAAAAAAACTGAAAACTTGATGTCTGCGGTCATAAGTGAAAAGGGCTGCGGTCCATAAAATGATAGGAGAACTTGATGGCTGTGGTCATAAGTAAAAAGGGCAGCGGTTCATAACAAAAACTGAGAACCTGATGGCTGCGGTCATAAGTGAAAAGGGCTGCGGTCCATTAAAAAAACTGAAAACCTGATGGCTGCGGTCATAAGTGAAAAGGGCTGCGGACCATTAAGAAAGAAATAAACTTTATGGCTGAGGTCATAAGTGAAAAGGGCTGCGGACCATTAAAAAAAACTAAAAACTTGATGGCCGCGGTCATAAGTGAAAAGGGCTGCGGACCTTAAAAAAAAAAAAAAAAAAAAACTTGATGGCTGCGGTCATAAGTAAAATGAGCTACATGTAACTTGAACGGCTGTTCTTTTCAATAAAGCTTTTCAAATTCTATTTTCAGATTGATTCGAGGACGAACCATGAGCAGGAAGGCCGTGTTGGATGCTGTTATATGATCGAGGCTATCCCAATACTCGGCACCCGCTAGGTTTTGTTGAAGTTGTCAGTTTTGAAGTTGTCAGAGAGTCGTAGAAGTGTATTTCGTTCAATTGTGAATTTTTTTCATAAATTGCTGCATAAAGCTCATTTTTTATTTGATAAGTTACAGTGACGGATCAAAATTGGAGGTTGAAGGTTGGCATGAAAAAATTAAATGCCATAAAGTGCTCGCTAATTGGAATGAAGAGATATAATATTAGATTATAAACTTCATTTTCTCGATTAAAGAAGGGTTTTGATCAACAATTTCAAAATTATCATCACTGTCTATTCTCAAACGTGTTTTTCTATCAAATCAAAAACATTTGGAATAAAGCAAAATAAAACGAATCACAGTTCAATCTATGACTTTTGTAATAGAGCATGTTTGCCAACCATTAACCTACAATTTTGATCTGTCACTGTAACTTTAAATAGAAAATAAACTGCATAAAAAGCATAATTTGTATTTTTGATCGATTGAGAATAGAATTCTTTCATATATTTTCCAGTTTTTGAAATATTGACCAATGACTAGTTTTTTTTAATCAGGCACACCAAAGTGTCTACTTAAGTTGGCATGTGCGAAATTTTTTTATTATTAATTTTACGAAAAAAAGTTATGCTTCATAAGAAGTTCTGCACGGCCTAAGACCTAGACCTGAAATGCAACCATCCGATGGCAAATCTTATCAGGTTTATACTAGGGTTTATACCTATTTAGGTTTGCCGAAAATAATGACTTCGCTCCCTTTATTATGACAAAATAGAAAATTGTTATTGAGAAGAATCGAGAGAAGAATTGACAAGAATTGAAAACTACGTTCAAATATTTGATTATATCCAACTACGATGAAAATCAAGTTTTCTTATTTTCTTACAATTTTTCCAAGTTTGATTCATTCAAAAAACTTGTTATTATCAATTTTACAAAAAAAAGTTATACTGTTCATTGAAATATTTTAATTCTCATTTGTGAAAATCACTATTCTAAACATGACCTTTTTCAACGTAGTTTTTGATTCTAATCAAACTTTCGCAATAAAAATGTCCGATTTTGTCACAAATCAAGGTACTTTACTCTTGAGTGAATCATGTATTTAGCAAACTCTTTATACGAATAAGAAATATGATACCTATCTGATTGTACATAATTCAGATTTTGGAACATGCAGAACTTTTTATGAATTACCCTTTTTCGTAAAATTAATAATGATTAAAAAGTAATTGAACGACTAAAATATCTGGATTGCATTTCAGTTTTGAGAGCATGCAGGACTTTTTATTGAAGAATAGCTTTTTCCTTGGATTAAAAATTATAAAAAAGTTTTTCATAGGATTCCAACTTACGGAAACATACTGTATAATGATGAATTCTGCTTCATGTAAAAAAACATTTTCCACTAGTTTATCAAACTCACCTTTCAAGTTAATATGTATAACTAGTAAACACAATAAAATCTTCTGATATCCAACACTCATTTTTTTTAAAAACATTCTATCAAATTAAACTGGACGAAACTTGACAACCGCTATAAAAAGTTATCAACTCAAAAACAACCATTGGTTTGCATTAGTCATTGTGATATTAGACTTTAATCGAGACTGGGAGAACTGACAACTTCGTCTCAGAGAAATTGGAGTAACTGAGCTGAAGGGAAGATGCAATGCAATCGGTAATTGTATGACATGCGTCTGCGCTTTTGAAAAAAGTTTGCGGATTTATCTGTTTATCAGGATGCATGTCGCCTTGAAATGTAATATAGTTTAGCAGTTATACTTCTATAATTAGTCATTTATCTTCCCAGTCAGTTACGGGGTTGACCTTGTTCATGACTCTACTAAGAAAATTGAGTTTGAAACGAAAGATTGGATTAGTATGATTCGAGTTGTTGATGCATTCTGAAATTCTATAATATATTTGTCAAGTATGCAATCACCCAAAGCTTAACCACAGCTTAAATTTAAGCTGTGTCTTAACGACGGCGACATTAATCACCCGCTACTGAACAAGTTTGAATCTACCATGTATCTGGTTTGAACTTGAGTAGCACCAGCAGGTCCGTTATTTATTACACTGAGCGAGTTAGTCAATTGACTGAGTCTACAGAATTTGCCTGGGCTCTTCATGAACTGCAGTCAAAATTACGGCGTTTCATGTAATGCTCTAATGCTGGGCATTCCTGGTCCGTATAATCGTATTATCGTATTTAATCCTTCATCTATTGAGAAGATCAAAAATTTTGCCGCAGCGATTGAGACATACTGGAAAAGTTGTATCATATTTCCCAATAAATAGCGATGTTGGCATTCAGAGAGATACGCTTATCGAGCGAGCGACGGTTTGGCGTCTGCTGGCAGAAATTAATAGACTATGACTGAGATTGGCCACTATTGTTCTTAATAACATTTGAATTCTCAAGAGGGATAGAGATACGTGATGATGGAAATGAATACCCTAATTTGTCAAAGATTGAATAACCCTGTATAAAAAAGAGAACAATCAGTTCAAAGAAGAGATCGTTAAATAATTTTTCAAATTTTAATAATTCGAACCTTGATACCTCGTGCCAGTCTACATCTCTTTACATTACATAACATTTTGCTGATTTTTTTGAACTGCTACTTTACTCTTGTAGAATTTTGATATTTTTAATCTACCCTGTATGATGTTTGACTTGTAACCATGCATTCTAACTACACCTGATAAGATTATGGAACATTCATGCAACAACTTTCGGCAGTATTTCGGTGATGCAATAATTATTTAAAAAAAACTCATTTTTTACACACTTGAATTTTTACGATGAAAATATATCCAACTGAAACATATGGTTGTTACCGGGGCTGTTACATAATATATTGTATGGTTTTTATCCATAGCTGGTCGCCTTCGTGAAAACTTGTCTCCCTTGGACAGAGCAGCTATATTATTATTATTATTTTTATCACTATTGGGGGATAAAATAGGGAGCTGGAGCGGTTATTGACCTTCCATCCAGTTGCGAAGAGTAGTAATACTTTATCTAGCGGCGCCAAACCGTCGCCGGCTGGGGGTGAGTCAGAAGGAATAGAGGAAGTGTGTGTAAACAATAAACATCCCGGGAGATTTTTAATTTGGATTCTTGCATGTTATGTAACAACGATGCGGAAATTGAGAAGCAAGAAAGTATCAAAGTAGGTGGGTATAATCAGCGCAGACTTTAACATTACGAATAAATTGATAAACAGTAGGATTCAAGTGGGTCGTGGGGGCACTTTAACAGACAAGTATATCAGTAACGGCTCTTCCAAATGTTTTGAATTTTGGATGTTTGCATGAGTCGATATGAAACTGTGATGCAATTTTTCAATTTTTAAAGATATTTTGGTGATTGCAGCGTTGCCGGATCGCGTATTAGCATTGTCTCCAATGGTACGACCCAACGCTAGAAAAACGTCTGCCAAATGGCGAGAGATGTACCTCGATTTTATTATAATAATAGGCTCGACACTACTAGGCGTTCCAATATTTAGCGCGTAGCGACCTAGCTACGTGCTAAATATTGGAGCGCCTTAAAGCAGTATAGCTGTAAGCAGTTTTCATAGATAAAAACCAAATTCAAGTGAATATTTTGCTTCCTAAAATATATTAATTCGAATCAATTTATAGGAAAAAACAGGTGTTCTAAGTGAAATTGTGTGTTTTTATTCACGTTGGTCGATGTGTTTCTCTTTTTTTTTTGGTTCCCTGTTTCGATTCATTCTTCGATGGTCTTCCTGACTGAATCCTCTTTGATACAAATGTCAATTCAGGTCGCGTTTCACACGTGTGGATTTGGATGTCCGCTGTACTCCAATTCGTCGTCCACGGTTGAAACGACCTTTTTTTCTAATTTGTATTTAGCAAAGATATGACTGCACTTGTGAAGCAGTGGTTAACTGGCTTAGTGTTAAGTTGATTATATGCATCACTCTTGTTAACTCAGTACCTATCAAGATTATTACGTGCAATTTTTGATACCTATTCGAACAAAATTGGATTTCAGTCTAGCCACTTTAGATTCGTAGAGAGTCAGATGGTCCCTCAGTGAACCTCATTTCTTCCACTGATTCCTCTTCTCCGATATTCATTGGCTTATTTACACTTGAGTCGTCCTTTCGATTGTTATCATTGCTCTCACTTAAGCTGTTGATAGGTATTAGTTCATCCATATCCATATAAAAGTCCTCAGATGCTTCATTTCCCAATGCGAATTTAGCTTACATAGCGCTATCTTCACATAATATGCGGTGTAAAAAGATGCTCATCTTCTGAAGAAGAAATTCGGTACGTGTTTGCGTCAAGTTTATGTACATTGAGAGATTTCGCCTCACTCTGTTCTCATTTCCCAAATAGATGCAAGGTGACTTATTAATACTTGATAGGTAGGGATATCTACTGCATCGAATCTCCGTTATCATATGTGATATTGTGATTCGGCTTCTTCAATACAGGAAGAATAATATATTATGCTTTGAAACATGTTCATGATTGGTTTCCGATCTTCATTTGGAATTTGATTTTCGGATGCCCAAATCCATATCCAAAGAGCTTCTGCAAGATGGCATAAACACAGAAGTGAACTAGAAGATACAAAGACGGAGCTCAATGCATTACGTTCACTGGCACTCATAAACAATAATTGATATCCTTGGGGACCCCCAATTATTCGTGTGCTCGCCTCATGATAGGAGTTAAAATCACAAATTCTTAAATGAGAAGAAAGCACGAGTGATACATCATCTTGAAGATCTTGAAAAATGCTTTACAATGATACCCTAGAAACTTAGAAAGCCATGAAATTCTTATCACTTTATTTGAGATTTTGGGGGTGAAACTCACCATGTCCTAGCGATTGCAGATATGGGTGAGATAATACGTCATAAAGTAACATAAAAGTGAAGGAAATAAGGATGAATGTCCTTGAAGTCGTTGGACTAGTTCAGGACTTTTCTTACACCTACACATCCGTTTCTAATTTCTACGCAATACATTATTTATGATGTTGTTAATAGTAATCATACTTTTTAAAACAAGAAAATTTAACTAAAAGAAAAAAAGAAAAAAAAAATGAATAAGAAACTTAACAATTTAGATTAATTAGATTTAGCGCTATCTACCGGTCCTGTGAGCAAAGCCATTGTTTTATCAATCTTTTGAACTTGCGAGGATTATTTGTCAATTTAATGTCAAGCGGTATTTGTCTATAAATGTGTGGTGCTAGAAACCAATGAACCAATGACCGTTGACTATGGGTTTTCGATACTCTGACTGTGGTAGTTTGCATCCTTTGTCGGTGACGTGTCAAGTACTGGTGATGTATTTCCGATAACTGATGTTTGTCTTTGTGTTGTTTGATGATTATTTGAATGACGTACAATTGATTGATGTCTGGTATTTGGGCATCTTCAAACAACTGATCACTTGGGTAAGTACGTTTTTTATTGAACATTATTTTGATAAATAATTTTCGAATAGTTTCCAGTTGTTTTGTTTGACATCGATATGCCCCACCCCATGCACTTATTCCATATCGCATATGATGAGGTTCTATGAGCGTATGGTAAATCATTTTCATTTGCGAAAGGTTCAAAATATTCTTGAGTTGACTGAATTTGTATAGAATGCTTCTTAGTTTACTTGTAATATATTTCACATGGAAGTTCCATTTTAAGTTTTCGTCAATCTCAACTCCCAGATATTTAATAGAGTTTGTTTTTTATATAAGTATGTCATTTCCCTCCTCTTTCACAGTCAAGGTTTCATATTGTGCTGTGCAGTTCTTGGTAATACTGAATGGAATAAATTTCGTTTTTTCGAAATTTATACTTAAGTGCATTTCATCAAACCAGTTCTTTATATTCTTCAAATCCTTTTCTGCAATGGACTTTACTTCTTCACATGATTCGGCCTCGTATACAACAACAGTATCATCTGCAAATGACGAAATCAGACCCTCGCTCTGGAGTTTCAATAGTTCGTTGATATATAAAGAGAACAGAAGCGGGCCCAAAACAGTCCCCTGTGGGACTCCTACCTTGACATCTAATTTATTTCAACTCTTTGTTTTCTGTTTGTGAGGTATGATTCTATCAATTGCAATGCATGTCCTCTAAAACCATAGTCCTCCATAATATCCATTAATATTTTGTGGTTCATTGTATCAAATGCCTTAGCCAGGTCAAGGAAAATTCCTAGTGTTGCTTTATTTTTACTCAAATTCTGGTAGAGTTTCGATGTGAGGAATTCAATAGCATCTTCTGTAGTTATACCCTCCATAAAACCAAATTGTCTTTTTGATACGATGTTGTTTTTCTCGATGCAATCCAACATTCTCTTTTTCATTATTTTTTCCACTATTTTGCTGATATTGGAAATCAGAGATATAGGGCTATAGTTCGATATCTCATGTAAATTTCCTTTCTTAAAAATTGGTCGTATAATCCCAATCTTAAGAGAATCTGGGAAATGGCCTTCTTCAATTATTTTATTTATGATAATGGTTGAGGGCTTAGTGACATGATTAACAACATCTTC
Source organism: Orchestes rusci (assembly GCA_958502075.1). Classification (NCBI taxonomy): domain Eukaryota; kingdom Metazoa; phylum Arthropoda; class Insecta; order Coleoptera; family Curculionidae; genus Orchestes; species Orchestes rusci. The sequence goes on from OY293310.1 coordinate 9,116,017, forward strand.
AAGCGTCTCAGCAGTGACGTTATCATGTCCAGGAGCTTTGTTCTCTTTCAATTCCATTATAATAGTTCGAAGCTCTGTGGGCTTAAATATCATCGAATGAGGATTTTTTTGCCTTCTCCTGACATTAGCCGTTGACTGGATTGAGTTTTGAGAAAGTCTTGTTCCAATTTCAGAGTAATATTTGTTGAATAAATTTGCTATTTTACTTTCTTTGTTCATTTCCTTTCCATCTTTGATTATTTTAGCAATTTTGGGAGACTTTGACTTTGAATTGGTAAAATTATTTATTGTTCTCCAAAGATTTTTTGAGTTTTTTTTGTTTGTGTTTAGTTCCTTTTCATAATAATCACATTTGGCTTTGTTAATAAGTTTTTTCAGTTTGTTCTTATATGTTTTATATTCCCTTTCCAGTTCTAAATTTCCTGAATGTGATTGTACCTTCCTTCAAAGCTCCTGTTCCTTTGGTGCTGACTTTGCTAAGCCAGTGGTGATCCATTTTTGTCTTTTTTTCATTTCATATTTGGTAAACCTCTTTGTTGATGAAATTTAAACACCTTTATTTAGCGTTTCATAGAATAATTTCAAGGCGGTGTTTGTGTCTTGAGCGTTTCCAATTTCTTCCCATTTTTCCCGCTCTAGAAATGTATTCAGTTTTTTCGAATTGATAATAATTTTTTCCATTCTAGGTCGAGAACATCGATCAATTTTTGGGTTCTGGAGACAGGCTATTATGGAAAAGTGATCTGTGACTTCGGACTGATAGATGAAGGCTTTCGTCCCCCCCAGTAATTCATCGTTGGGATTTCTGGCAAATATATGATCAATAACTGATTTTGATTGTCTAAACACTCTTGTATATGAATTATGGCATGTAGCCTGCTTTACTGAGAATATTTAAATATTCAATACTGAATACTGAATCTGATTTGATATCAATGTTGGTATCTCCCACAATAAAATGAATTTAGTTTTGGTGATTACTATTTTCCACAAGATCCTCGAGATTTGAATTGAATGAGAATGGATCTAGTCCAGGTGGTCGATAAATAGCGCTTATAAGTATTTTATCTCTTTTGAAATTCAGATATGTATTAACAATTTTTATGTCGCCTAGTTTTTCAACTTTTGACTTGATATAGTTTTCATATTATTATTTTCTTTAAACATAGACAATTACTTCATCACATTTGTTGTAATTGCCCTCATTATAGAAATACAAATAATCTTCAATTTCAAATATTTCCACATTTCTCACCTTCCATGTTTCTGTGAAGACGATCACATCAAAATTAATTCCTCTATTTTTAAATTCATCCAAATGTATTAAAGTTTCATTAAAATTTTTACTAAGACTACGTATGTTACAATGAAAAATATTGAAGTATATTGATTTGAAATGTCTATGTTTGTTAATAACTCATGTGGTTCTAGAATTACTTCAGTATTTTTTTCTCTACCTTGAACTCTTTCAAATATTGATTCATCGTTCCAACTAAGATCTATTTGTTTCTGGTATTCTGACGGGTGAAGCGTTTTCCAGAGTTTTCAGAGAATGGATCAGTGTCAGATTGCTTCCGTTTCCTATGATTGATTTCATCGGCTTCTTTTCTTGACTCGGGCGATTCACTTCGGTGTACCTGTGTTTTTGGTTCCTGTACGTGTAGATTCTTCAAATCCTCATACGTTTTCGGGACTCCATCTACGTATAGGACTTGCTTTTTGATGTACGCCTTTTTCTTTTCTTCTCGAGCAATCTTCAAATGCTGCTTCAAAAGTTTTTGTTTCTTGTATTGGTCAGCTGTGTGGTCGTTGGCTATGTAGATTTGACTGCCTTTGAGTTTTTTAGAATTTGCTAATATTTCTAGTTTTTCTAGTTTGAGTTTATATTGGACCAGGTCTAGGGAAAAGGGTCGATTTTTTTCTAACGTCTTTCTTCCAATGCGAAAAACGGCACGGTATTTCCAATTTGTCCCTCAAAATGTGTAAAACTTTCTGGACGTCTGCAATTTCTGAATCAGATTCCTCTATTCCATAAATTATTAGGTTGTATTTCTTCACAGTTTTTTTAATCTGGTTGAGGCGCTGTCTCAGGATTTGATTTTTTTCTTTGAGGTCTTTATTTTCGTCTCTGAGTTCTGTTAACTCGTTCTTTATGTCACTTTTGAAACTAGCAAATTCGTTTCTTATTTCTGTTTTCAGTTCATCATTTTTGACTATGAGTCCCTGAATGAGATTATACAGTGCGGCTCTAAAAGGTCCCCCCCTTTTTTTTTAATGTGTGCACCAAAAATTAAGAAACTTGGCATTCTTTAATTGCTGTCGAAATACTACTTTTTGATGTTACTGACGTACTTTTAGTATTCAAGATGGCGGCTGGGCGCAATTTTGAAAATTTTGTTCAAATGGAAAGGGAGGTCGTGTGACACCTCATTTTGAAGATCCTGATGAGTACTTTATAACCCTTGAATATTAACAACAAAATGGCGGTACATTTAATTACTACATTGATACATACACTTTAAAAAAAAAAATCGTCAAATTCAATTCAAAAGATGCTGGAAATATTCTTGACATAAAGTTTGGGTTAGGAATAAATGACAAAAAAGCATCTTTTGAATTGAACTTGACGAATTTTTTTCAAAAAGTGTGTGTATCAATGTGGTAATTAAATCTACCGCCATTTTGTATTACTTAAAGATATCGACTTGATATTCTAGGGTTATAAAGTACTCATCAGGATCTTCAAAATGAGGTGCCACACGACCTCCCTTTCCATTTAAAAAAATGTTTCAAAATGGCGCCCAGCCGCCATCTTGAATACTAAAAGTACGTCAGTAACATCAAACAGTAGTATTTCGACAGTAATTAAAGTATGCCAAGTTTCAAAATTTTTGGTGCACACATTAAAAAAAAAAGGGAGGGGGGGACCTTTTAGAGCCACACTGTATAAGTCTTCGTTGGTAACACTTGCCATAGCTCACAAGAGCTTCAGTAAAATAAAAAGACCTGAGTCTGGTACTGGTCGATGGTTCAAAGTGCAATCAGTATGTATCTTGATGATAGTCCGAGTATTGGAATGTATTTCCTAGAGGCAATTGTCACACTTGTACATAGCCATAGCAGCAAAACAGATTTTAAATCAAAACGAAACAAACAGACGTACGGAGTAGTAGACTGACCGCGAAAATTCAGTTATCAGTTAATATAAACAACTTGCGAGCTCACTGATAAGCACATGTGAAATTTCCGATTTTAATAAATGGTTTGGTCAATTTATGCAATTTTCATGCTCACGTTGTTTTTCAGTGTCCTCTAGATGTCCTCATATGGAAACTTTTCACTTTTGTCCACAATTTGGTACTGAAAACTTGTAATATTGATCACTTTATCTCACTTTAAATCAATAGTTTCTCGGAGCTATCTGCTTCAATCATCCACTCTCTAGAATATTTTCATCTTTGCAGTATTGCTAGCTGCTTCCTGCTTCAGACAGGGGGCAATAATATATCGATACAATGGTGCCAAAAACGGGAAATATCAATTGACACTTCCACAAAGGATTTTTTTGAAATAAAATCACTGCTTTTAGAAGCTTCAATATCCAGCGCGTAGCATCCCAATGCAGTAGTGAATGTCGAGCCCATTATACTTCCGCAATTCGGCAGACGTTTTTCTAGCGTTGCTTCGTACCATAGGAGACAAAAAGGTGTGGCTAAATTCTCCTTGTCTTAAATTTTCAATCCAAGTAACTCGATTGAAAAGAAATATTTCACTAGATCGTGCAAATCTTCCTTAGGGTCTTCTCGTGTTATAAGAAGAGTAAAGTTGTCATCAATTTGATCTCGAAATTGCCTGGCACTCCCATGTACAACCAAACTCCCATGTGCTATAAAATAGACTTCATGGTAGACGGGAAAAACAAAATAAAATACAATATCCACTAACATATACGAGGTAGACAAAAACCCAAATTAGACGTTTATAAAAACCGGGAACTGATAGGAGGTTTCATGAGCATACGCGCGCTGGAAAAACGAATCGATAGGTACCAATATCAAATTTTCAGCTAAATTGACACATAGGAGGTTTCACTACGCCAACGACGATATGACCAGGCCAGTGAGTTCTTGGGTCCTTCAATAACCTTTCTTGATGCCAGTAGTCCTGTCCGATGAGCAGTTTTGGTTGAATGTTTTCTACGTTCGGAAAGTCCACATCTCTCAAATGCATCAACTTAATTACTTCTCAAACGGTTGAATTTTGAACTGGAAGGTATAGATCTTTAATGGTATAAATGTTGGTCATCTTATAAAATTCACTTTTTTGAGTGTCAGGAATCTCAAAACTGACTGTCCTTGTTCGTATTTGTTTCGAAATCGTCTTATTGGTCCATCGTAGATTCAGGTTGGTTTCTTCTACAGATAAATTTCATCCAAAATACTAATAGTTGATACTTCGTCAAAAAGTGCATAAACTTCAATTTCTGTCTCGTTGGTTTTCAAAATGACTGGGTGATATCATGGTATCTAATGAGAAGATGTATGAGCTATAATATGAGGAACACCATCATTATAGTTAGATAGTTGACCATGTGTTTCAGCATCTCGAGCGTTATAGTTCTTGTTGTGCTGACTGATTTGTAAAATGAAGCAATTTATGGTGATATTTTCTGCAGTTGTCTTCTCCATATGTTTGTTTCTCACGACAACCTGGTATTCAATGCTATGACTTCAAACAACAAAAGCATATTTTATTGTTCTTCGAATATGCTTAATTGCCACAGAAAAATTTAAATAAATTTTATGGACAAAGCAAACACATGCAAAATGCTAACTGTCACATAGTTCCATTTTTTCCAGAATGTTCTTATCAAAAAATCTCTTGCAGACTCCAAATGTTGTGGTCGGCTTACAAAATAGTCATTTTAGAAAGGGTTTTTCATTTTTCCTACTATTGGTCATCATCATTGTTCTTCTGAATGGTTGATTTACCGGTTGGGTTGGTGTTGATTGAACATAACTTGCGGATGCAGCTTTGGTATTAATCCACGATTTAAAATCTTGTAGTGAATAATTATCAGAATCTTTGGCGATTTTCTCTTCCTATAATGACACTTGTAGACCCTCTGGGAGTTTTTTCACTAGATAGTCCATCAATAGAGGACAATAAATATATCTTTCCATTTTCAAGCAATCCAAAGTCAATACCAAATTAGACACCGTTTTTGCAAAATATGTGAGGCTTGCAAAATCATTATTTCGGAAAAAAGGGGTATTTCTGACTTTACAAATCATCACTGAGGAAAAAAATTATTATCCATGATGGAAATTCTATTGACTGTTAACAAAATCTGTATTGATATAGGAACTCACAAAATTATTTTTAGTCCCTAATAAACTCGTTTTATGAAAGTTACTTTTTAGCGGTAAAAAGGTCAACCTATTAATAAAAAACTTATTGACTGTCAAAAAGACTTTTTATCACCACGAAAATTATCATTTTTCATGCTGAATATTCTTATTTATTATAAAAGAAAATGTTTTGTAGTCGTCAATAAAGTTATTTTTGGTGCTTAAAATAATTTTATTGGGCTTTCACACCAAAGAATCATGTGACGTGTGACTCATTGCAAGCAAGCTACTTATATTAAAACCTATACAACCATCGCAACCCTGGTTGCCATATGATTGGAGAGGTTTTGATATAAGTAGCATTTTTGCAACGGGTCGCACTTTGGTGTGAAAAGCCCACTGCCACTGATGAAGGTTGAAAGCTTTGCATTTCCTTGAAATCCGGCTGCAGTTTTCACTTCTGACACTACGGAAGAAAAAGAAGAACTGCGAAAACTCAAAATATTGTTCCGGCAACAATACCAAGACGATGCGGACATACCGACAATAAGTAACGTATTAATCATTCGTTCCAGTTCCAGATTCCAAATCAGAGGCGTGTCATGGCGACCACGCTTTCTCCCAATACTTCTCTCATTGGTCAGGATATCACGAACACTTACGAAAATGACCGATCCAACACGCTTTGCCAAAACTAGCTTATAAACTAGTTTTGAGGGCTAATAAATATTATTTAACGACCAAAAAATTTACTGTGATGAGTAGTAAAGGAATTTATTTTTGTTTTATTTTTCACTGAGTTGAAATTTTTGACTGCTAATAAAAAACTTATTGCAGCAAGAAAGAATTTTTTGGGTCAGCAAAATTTTTATCGTCATCAAAAGATATATGATTGGTGGTCATAGAGTCAGTCTGAAAAGATCCAGTTATTGACATCCAAAAATTGATTTCCTCAATATAAATAAAAATATTATAGTGGTAAGAGAAAATTGTCTCATAAAAAAAATTATTAACTGAATTTTCTCAGTGTACTTTTCACTACGACATCAGTTCAACCGTATTTATTTTTAAAATTTGGATGGCATCAGAGGCTGTCACTAAGCTGGAAATCAATAATCCCTCCACAGATCTACGGGCATCCCCTTTTAAACATTTTCTGAGCCTACATGCATATATATGTTCTTCTTCTTTAGATAATTGTGAAATATATGTGGTATAGCGATACTGATTATAAGAACTAGCCCATTCTCACACATTCAAGGATTCTTTCAACATTTGAAGTAAGTAAATTTTGTCCGTTCTTGTGCGGCTTCTCCTCAATATTGGTTTTAGCATCATCATAAGGCAAATTGATATTTTCTTTAAAATGATCACTATTTTTCTCTATCCAACTATTCACCCTATCAATGATTTCTACTTCTAAGTCATCCTCAAGACTGGGAAAGATCTCTTTTCCTACTCTCTGCTAGGCTCTGACTACACAGGTGCCCTTTGATAATTATTGTAGCTGCAACTCCATTTCTACTATTTCTTTCTCTCTTCTTGATTTCTCTTTTTCCATCTATCATAATAATATGTTTCATCTTCTCTACTTCAATTTTGCTGTTTTCTTGTAGCATTGCTCTTTTTATTGGGGGTACCTAGCTGATTTTTGAGATTTTCTTTGCTTACATTGAAAATTTACATTCATTCATTATTATGGCCTTCCATTTCTTCATTTGTGACTCTTCTGAAGCAGAAAATTTGATAACAACCATGTCAATCGATGAGAGACTGGATTACCGTGGAAAAATGCTTATGAAGAACTACTTGAAAGTAAAGATGTAACCTAGCGATCCAGAGGTCTGAGTATATAGAAAAAAAGATGAATGAAGACAACAAATTTGAAGAAGCTTATACCAGGAAAATAACATTAGAAAATTGCTTTCGAAAAATTAGATAACACCTACAAGAAAATTTGGTAGGTACCTACCACACTTCGGACTAGTGACGAGTCACTGATGCACTGTTACTCAGTCATCGGCCCCACTCCTCACTAAGTCAGGTGGCCCACAAAAGAGTCTTCGTACACCCGCATTTATCGAGGTCAAAGCTATTCACTCAACCCCTCCCAGTTTGGTACGCCCATATATCTATTAACTCTATATGGGAACCGTCCCATTTGAACAACGAGCGACGCTTGATGCCAGGATAAGATAGAAGATCCCGCTGTACTGTATATTTTTCGCATAAGTCTATCTTTTTCTATCGCGAGGAGCGTGTAGAATTGCTTCCCATATAGTTATCAATAGAGATATGGGTACGCCACTGATTAAAATTTCGAAATTTTGAGCTCAAATTCTGATTTTGCTTCAAAAGTTCATCCGATATATGAAATTTCATGATTTTTATATGAACGGTTTCGGAAATACAGGGTCTTTCTTTTAAAGGGGCAATCAGCCTGCTATGGATAAGAAATGATACGCTTATGAAAATTAAAACACAAAGGTTCTCGACCATGAACTAATTTTTTAAAATAGTGGTAGTTTTCTAACACTTCCGTTTATTCCGGAAATAGCTACCAACTTCCTTATTTTAAATGACAACCTTAATTTTTTAATCTCACGTTTATATTCCTTTTTGAAAATTAAGGTCAGTTTATCAAATAATATCTATGGCCGTCTTGGACCATTTTGGAGATATTTGCATTTCAAGAAAAAAAGATTTGACAGTTAAGGAGGGTGCCTTGACGCTTTGTATCTCGAAGACTATCAGACGTGAAAAAATGAAATTTTGGGGGTACGCACGGGCGTAGCCACGGGGGGGCGTTTTGGGGGTCAGAACCTCCCCCCTTGATCAGAAAGTATAATTGAAACACATTTAAATTTAAATTATGAAATAGTAGCGGTCCTGCAATCTCTTGGAAAATTCATCCATTCCAGCAAAAAGAGGTCATTTGGGAGGCGTAAATGTCAAAACTTAAGACTACTAAGGAGGTAGGTACAATATGAAAATGCACATTTTGTGAATTGCTATGCTCACCAATTCAACAAGGAACAAGCAATGTCGAGCGTAATTTTTTTTTTAGAAATTCTAAATGGGATCTCCATTTTTGTTTCAAATTCCTCTGACATAACAGCAGCCATAAAAGGTGTTTGTGACAAACGATTCAAACGAATACCAAGATCAGTAGTTAGCACAAACGCGTTGGAGCACTAATTCGTACCTTAGCAGACGCTGGAAGTACCCATAAATGTTATGAGTCATGGATTTGAGGGAAAATTGATTAAAAAGGAGGGGAAATTCCTCACAATTTTCCGCTTCCGGTGCGCTTTGCCTGCGGCGCTCCATCTGTCCGAACCCAAACCCCCCCCCCTTATAAATTGTCTGGCTACGCCACTGGGGGTACCTATGAAAAATGTTGGTCATTCAAATGATCTTGATCATTTTTCACAATAATCTACAGGGACAAATTATGAAAAACTCATCGTGGACTCATCATCACTCATCAGTTGCGGCTTGCGACGATGCGGAATCTAGAATCCCGTTTTTGTCGGAGTACAGCGGGCTTTCCACTTATGCAACTCCGCATGCAACCACGCATGCAACTACGCATGCAACATGTCAAGAACAAACGCATGCAACTGTGCTTGCCACTTACGTCTTGCCTAATGCTGTTTCCATGTATTCCTCCATATTTTTCACACAAATCAGGCGTTTTGATTTGATGTTAGTTGTGTTTCTCGTCTTTTTACCAATGTCGGATGAATTAGAAATTGTTGCCATTGCTGCTGGAGTAGCGATTATTGTAACCACAACTCCTTTTTTTCTAGGCAGATTGTATTTATCCGCAAGAAACTGTTGAGCATCACTTCGTTTGAATTTGTCTTTGTAGTTATTGTCAGATGCCTTCCAAAAGCAAGTTAAATTGCGGTAATCCTCAACGAACTCGATATTCTTTTCATTCGACCACTAAATTTTTCGCCTAGACATACAAAACTGCATTTTGAAGGAAAAACGATATTTTACTGTGAATATTCTTTAAAAAAACGTTCGAGAGGCAGATAGATGCACGTGTCTCCCGCTACCAGATCGAAAGACTTGCGTCCACTTGCAACTGCCTCGTGCGTAACTATTTTTGGCATGCCTCTTGCTTGCGTTTACGTGCCTCTACGCATGCAACCGTTGCACGGGTCTGTATTGCATGCGTAGTTGCATAAGTGGAAAGCCCGCTTACCACGATGCCGAGTCGGTGATGCTGATGCAAGTGCATCAACGTGGTAAATGATTTGTTGTAATAGAAGGTGATTCAACAAATAGAACTAGTCAAAATTTGTGTAGGCGCTATGCAACTGACGCTACTTACACAAGACGTTGGAATAGATTCATGGATCGCAACATGTTTCAGTGTTTGAAGGCTTCAAAATTACTGGACCAGCACCTAGAGAGGAGAAACTATAAGTGGGGAATCGCTGAACCCCTCTGGGGCCCAATTTGTGAAAACCGGGGAGTAGAACAGCCGAGAGAAAGTGGGCTAGAGCTAGTAGGCTTTCTCTCGGCTGTTCTAGTCCCCGGTTTTCAAAAATTGGGCCCCTGGTCACATCAACAAAGAGCAACATCAGGGAGTTGAGGCCACTCATCTTTGCCAAATGTAAATGTATTTAATGACAGCTAAGCACGAGCAGAATATACGGCATTTTGCGTGTACCAAAAAACGCGGTAGGGTTCTAATTATTGAGCACTTTGACCACTTTCATGAATTCCCATATTTATTATTTCTTCATGACCTGCAAAACCAAACAAATATCCCACAAAATATGTAAGCGAGGTGATGACGTATGTGAGTTCATAGTAAAATGATAGGTAAAAAAAGTCAAATCTCACAATTCCAATAGAATTGTGAGATTTGACTTTTTTTACCTATCATTTTAAATATCCCACATTTGACAACAAAGCAGACAAAGGTTACGTGGCATCGGACATGCCTTTTCTATATTCTATAACGTAAAAAAGAAACGTTTACATTCGATGTGGGACTGTTGGAAAAATCGAATATTCTTTGAAGCTGCTTTCATTGGACAAAATGAACAACAGCAGTGTGGAAATCCCCAGTATTGGAAACGTGTACCTACTCGGTCCGGTTCCCATCCTCAAGCTCTATTGATCACGGATTCTCTTCATTTCAGGTTCTACATTGTCTACCACCTCCGAACATCCACAGCATGATCGTCATTCAAAATATATTCACTTAGCTGTTCTCGTCAACGTCTCATTTATTTTATACTGGTGTGTGGAAACTTTCATCCCCTTGAGGGTGTTATTTTAAAACACATGATGATTAATTTCTAACATGGCTTTGACCTAAAAAAGTTTTATGCTTTATTGCGGCTCATGCATGACATTGATAAGGTTGAATATTAAAAAATTACTAGAAAAACGAGTTGATCTATTTCTAATAAAAAGCATAACAACAAAATTTCATGCATCTGTATTCAAAAATGACGAACTTCCTTACAAACTTTCATCCCCCCAGTGAAATAGAGGTGGAATTTTCAAAAAAAAATCTCTAGTGGGTGTCTACATCATGAGCCATTCTAGCAACCTTTCATGTTTCCAGCTTCAATAGTTTACACTCGGCGATAATGAGTCAGTCACTCATGGCATGTTTAATTTTAAGTATACAGTGTGTCTCCGGATCGACGCATGAATAAGTAAAAAAGACAAAAAGATGTTGAACTGAAGTTTCATCTTCTTGGGTTCAACCCTGCTTGGATGGAAACTAACTTGTGTCATGGTTTTAGTTTCGAAAAATCAGGTTTGTCCTGGAAATTAACCTAAAATTCCTCTCACCAGTAAAGAGCCTTTTCTATAAGAGATACGACAAAAAGTTATATAAGAAAGTTGTTCAGGATGAAAAACTGAGTGAGAATGCAAATCTTCAAAACCCTCCGCCTATTTTGATATTTTGCATTTTTCCATTCCAAGTTTTCAGAATAGCATGGAAATACATTGAAACTTGAACGTTTATTTGTGTTAAACTGATTTTTAAATACTTTAGCTTAATACTTTGCAGAATTGCGCAATTCATCATTAAAAATAATTTGATGATAAACTCTAATTTTTTAAAAATATGAAAGTGGGTGGAGGGTTCTGAAATGTTGCATTCTCACTCAGTTTTTCATTCTGAACAACTTTCTTCAATAACATTTTGTCGTATCTCCTATAGAAGAAGCTTTTGGGTTAATTTTCAAGACGTACCTCATTTTTCGAAACTAAAATCATGATACAAATTAGTTTCCATTCAAGCAAGGCTGAACCCAAAAAGATGAAATTTCAATTCAAAAAAATTTTGGCTTTTTCACCCACTCAGGCGTCGATCCAGGGAGACAATGTGGATCTATCAATAGCCTAGTTTACATCGATAACTCATTTGGTTCGGTCCGATAGGACCAAGCTGGTGGGGATAGTACGGTAGGACCAATGCTTGCTTCCTGCCCGTTTACACCGTCTTGCAACGCCTGAACTAAATGTGTACGCCCGCAATTCGTCAAATGTCAAAAACAAGTCGAAATTATTCATCAACACAATTCTTAACCAAAAAAAACATGAGTAAGTACGCTCAGATTGCCTTAGAATTTCAGAACCAACACAATTCACAACAATAACAATCAAAATAACCTCAAAATTTTGATCCAGATCGAACCAAATTTAGTTCGGTACACTTGCTGGCGAGTACCGAACCAAGAGCGGACCAGCTTAGTCCGCAACTGTTTACATCATTCGAACCAAAGTTTTGGTTCGGATATATTCCGAATTTGGTACTTGGTCCGCGGACCAAGTTGTCGGTATAAACTAGGCTAATGATTGCTTTTTGTTAGCTAAAATTTCACAACAATGCCTAAACTGTCTGTATCGATGCGATGAATGTCTGGATGAAAATAAACATAATTTAATACGGAAAATGATTATGTATTAACATTTCAACACCCTATTCTAAATAGTAGAAAAATTAAAAAAACTTGAAAACATTATTTATAACAATTATTTCATCTAAACCATAAACGATAATTCACGAGCCAAAATATTTTAATAAATTACCACTATCTAATATTATGTAAAAATACATAGGAACCACAATCATTATCAAGACATAAATCTCTTTATCTATATTATCGGTAAATTGGTTTTGAACACCAAGAGTCATCGAAGAAAACGTACACGTGTTCAGACATAGCAGCACAAGAACAGATCCCATGTGTTAGTTTATTTCACGTGACCTCTCAATCGTCCCGCCTTGACTGATCAGGTATAATTTGTTTACTTGAAACTTGGTTTTGAACAGGGTGTAGATACCAGATGAATGTCCTATTGTTCGATATGTTCTAAACATTATCTTAACTTCAAACATATTCATAGATCGGAGACGAGGCCCGTTTTTCCGTTCATTAATGACAGACTTATTATATGATGAGCAAAGAATTCAAGTGAGAATTCCAGACCAAAAATGAATGCTACCTCTTCCTATAATAGCCCAGTAAAGTTGTCGTCGGCTTATGTGGGTCGGCAAAAAAAATCAAACAGATAAGATACTTTCAGTGATGCTTGAGAACCACCTCCTGAGCATCGAACCAAACGATCTGAATCAAACTGCTGGTACGTTTTGAGCTGAAGAGGTGGTTTCCCAAACATTTTTTTTTCACAGCAAGATCACCTCAATAAAAGTTATGGCGGACCAAGAACTTAACTTTGCCTTATAAATATTTTTGACAGCTCTAAAACTTGATAAGCTACAGCGCATCAAATGACAAAATTCCGCTGGCAACAAGGGTGGTCTCCAACAATTTTTTTAGAGATCATGCAAAATGTTATGAGAAAAAGTTCTTTAGCCTTTGATTGTCTGAAATTTCATCAAGGTAATTTTTTTGTCACAAAATGTTTTTAAAACCACCCCTGTTGCCAGCCTTATTTTGTCATTTGATGCGCTGTAACTCGTTTAGTAATAGAGCTATTAAAAAAATGTATTACGCAAAGTTGTTTTATACAGGTAATTTTGCTTTGAAAAAATGTCAAGGAAACCACATCTTCAGCGAAAAACGTACCAGAAGGTCGAGTCAGATCTTTTGATTGAATACTCAGGAGGCAGTCATCAAGCAACCCTGAGACTATCATTCTGTTTGGATTTTTTTTTTGACAAATCGAGATTTTCACTGGTCTATAAGATTTTTTCGAAAATTGATTATTGACGGAGCTACAGGGTGTTGAAGTTATATTTTTTTTGCAATACCTTTCGCCACGATCATAATATTTTGAGAAAATCTCGTATTTTTGAGGCTTTATCGGGATGGGGAATACAATTTTCCCCGCCGTTTTTTCGCATTTTGTGGAGTGCGCCACATACAAGCCTATGAGACCATTCAAATCAAAGTATAGGCTCGTATGAGGCGCCCTCTACAAAATGCGACAAGACAGTGGGCAGATCTGTATTCGTCAAATAATTATCTTCATAAATCCCGAAATTCGAGATTTTCAAAAAATATCATGAGCCTAGCGAAAGGTATTACAAAAAAACTGCAAATAAAATTTAACCTCAGAATCCTGTAACTCCGTTAATAATCAATTTTCGAAAAAAAAAATCTAGGAAGGGTACGCAAAAACTCTTCGTAACCGATCTCCAGGGTATAAAAGTTTCAATATTTATGTATTTTTTCCTTTTACCTTAGCTCTTGCAATTATTTCCGATGTATTTAGCCCAAATATTAAAATATAGGTCTCGCAGTAGGGTTTACATGATTGCTCATATCACACGGTTGTCAGAATATACAGCGGGAAATTTTGTTCAAGGTCATGTCCTCTTTTCTCCTCCTGAACTTCTTTGCGGTGTGCCGATGATAAGATTCTAAAATACATCTTTTTTTTTTCATATTTATTATCATTTTTTTCCTTGTAGTTCTTTCGTATTCCTGTCCGTCATCAAAAACAAAAATGAAAAATAATTATTTGTAAATAGTTATAGATGAAACTCATCTATTTGAAATGGCTAGTAGACTATTTCGAAGAGGCTCTTTTTTTCGATAATCTCTTATTTTATTAACTTTTCTTATCTAGTTTAAACTAAAGCTGGAACAATTATATTGTTCAGAATTCGTATGAACGAGTATTAAAACACTTTATGTTGTGCAATGCCAAATGACAGAATTGATAAGAATAATGGTTCATCCAAATAAAGCCATCGCTTACGAGTACATTTCAACAAAATTAGTTTCATCTAGCTACTCACAATCGTATTTTTTCCCCATAGTCGTGAGAGATAACTCTCTGGGAGATACGAAATAGCTACAAGAGAACAAAACGTTTCTAAATAATATATAGGGTGTTTCCTAATGACGTAAATTAAATTAAGGGACGTACTCCTGACTCCTTAGGTAATTTCACGAAAAAAAGTCCATATAAACATGGGTCCGGAAAAGCATTGTTTTCCAGATACAGGGTGTCGAACTATCAAAAAAAAAATAAAAATGTACGCAACTGACTTTGTTGTGATTTTTTTTTTCTTGAATAACTCGACCAAAAATACATATTTTTTGCCCCATACATTTTTTCCGTATCTAGCCTCGTTTCACTTGTTTTGAAATACTTTACACTTGTAAGAAAAATATAAAAATATTTTGCGGAGTTGAAAAATTTTTTTTTTCGGAAACGAGGCAAAAAAGTTATATTTTTGATTGTTTGTTCTCAGAAAAAAAAAAAATTACAAAAAAGGCAGTGGCGTACATTTATTTAACAAAAATATTCGGTAAGATGCCCCTCGAGACGTCACTGGTCTTTATAATTTCTACCAAGCTAGGGCCACAGTTGGCTTTCATTACTAAAAATGAATCTGTCAAATTTTAAAAAAATCGGTTCAAGGATATTGGTAGCATTTGTAAAAAGCTGTATTTTTTTTTAAGTTTGACACCCAGTATCTTAAAAACCATGCACTTCCGTACTCATATTGATAAAATATGTACTTTTTTTCATGAAATTAGCTCAGGAATACGCCCCTGAATTTAATGTACGCAATAAGGAAACACCCTGTAGAGAAATTATGTACTTCAGAACCCACTAGCGGCGCAACGCAAAAAGAGTACTGGGGAAGAAAAGGAGACATGATCTCTGAACAAATATCACCCTGTATATTCTGCAAACCGTTTGATCTTTGCAATCATGTGAACCCTACTGCCAAATTTGTGTTTGATACATCAAAGATTGAACGAGCTATAGAGAAAAAATGAGAAAAAGAAAAAGAAGCGTTTTTGGACTTTTGTGTATTAGAAATTTTGGTCATAAAATATATCAAAGAATCACCTTTTCGTTTGTACATGATATTAAGGAACACAACTCAATACCTATTTACGCAGGAATGTTGGAATCTGCCTTTCTATCGGTTCACCATGTGATGATTAGATTCTTGACATCAATAATTCAAGTTATATAGAGTTCACAGGAGTCTTATGATAAAAAATCAAGTAAGTAGTTGGTTCGTTATATAGTGAATTATCGTACCTTTTGCTCCAAAGACCTTTTGATTATTGTTGTATAATGCCTTTCCCTACATTTCTTGAGGAATTATCATATCCACGAACACATTTTTCATTTAAGTACCTAACCGAATTTCGATAACGATCCTGAATTTAAGTCTGACACAATTTACTGGATCGTGTAACTGGAAAACTTTTACAAGAAGCAAAACTACGTTTCGAAATCTAAGCTTCTCAGATGAAAATAGTTATATAATATAATAACGAAACGAATCAAAGGATTCTTCTCTGAGATTGAATTCACTGGAAGCTGAGTCCGTATTTTCTAGTAACCTCAGGAGTGTGGGTTGAAGCAACGGCCAACAGAAGAGGAACATCATTAACTTCTATTCGCAATGTGGAAGTAAGAATGTCGATACTGCAAAATTCACTAGCTAACAGAAGTTGCGCCAATGCCCTTGATCGTGTACAAATTTCCTGTAGTCGTTGTTCTATATGTAAAATGCACTGCAAAAAAAAGATTTAATCAACTACATAGCTCATGGCTACCAGTGTAAAGGAAATTTACCAAACGCGTTAGTACATTTGGTGCAGATATTCTGATCTAATTCAGACAAACAAAGCCACACTGAAAGTAGCAGTGTAGAAAAGTGCTAATTCGTGTGCACTAGTGGAGGATAACAAATAAACCTATAATTAGTCTCTGATAGCATGTTTAAAAATGACCCTAGCCATGAGAGTCATTCGAGTTTCATCAACCCTGCAGTATCGATTGAAGAAACATTTTGACTAAACCTGACTCATGTTCATAAAAAGAAAGCTTCATAATGCTTTAGTTTCTTATATTCAAACTTCAAGGGTAAAAAAGTGGAGTGGAGTGTAGAGTAGTTCATCTCGCCAATGTAAATAGTTGAAGAATGAGTTCAACAAAATTATGACATGTTCACTTGTTTTGGATATTTCTATAGTCCAACTTAATAAACATCCAATACGCAAGCCTTCTACATCTTCAGATACAATTTGATCCTTATTATTCACGTTTCACTTCCGTTGTGCACATAATGGTTCGCAGTAACAATAATTTTACAACGGTTGAATATTTCCAAATAGGTACCTACATATTTTGGAGGAATGTGTGATTTCCACATCTGTACCAGAGATTCCAACATATCCGCTACCATTTGAGACATTCCGGATTTTACACCACTGTTTTTTCCATCAACCACGAATGTATGGCTGGATAAAACCTCGACATCCCTGCAATAGAAGTTTTTGAATTGAGATTGAGACTCGTGAAAGATTTGTGATTGACCAAAGACTTGAAAGTTCATGTTGGTGCAATAAAATCGCACTTGAACAGCATGAACATACTTTTATAATCAACAAGAATGATTATAAAAAAACAATGAAAAACTTCACATCAATAAACGCATCACTCCCTTGTATGTTCCTTGCAGTTTCTAGGACTATTTCATTGGGTCGTATGAATAGAGAACACGTGAAGGCTTTTACTCAAATTATAGACTTTATCAACCACTGACAAGGATAGTACTAGAGTAGAAGGATTAGTACTCACCAATTATCAGTGTTAGCTACTATAGCCATTGCCTCATCTACTGGAAGATCCAAAAGCGAATGTTGTGCGTTAACAGAAAGATTATTTCTCAATTTGGAATCCCATAGATGTTTTGGATGACAAGTACCATGAAGAGCCATATCTGGCATATATGATTCTACAACACCTTTTATAAGCGTTGACGTATACCATACCGGATAGCTTTTATCACAGCTAACCGAAAATCTGGAATAAAAAAAACTAGAATTACAAGAATGCCAAGAAACTTCTTGATGAATAATTTGAAATTACATTGATATATTTATCAAACGGTTCTAAAATTAGAAGGGGGGAAGACATTGAAGAATTACATTGTAGATCTGCTATCACTTGTTAAAACATCAGAAAAAATAGTTATAAGAAAATGATGTTATAATTTGTCTCTAAATTTGAAAGACTATACAGAACTTTTGGAAAAACCGTTCTTGAAATAATACTTCTAACAGGCCTCCTATGTGAAACACTGAGCGTAATTTTACTATCGTGAAAATTCACACTGGAGAAGAATATTATATTCTTTCCATCCTACCTAGGATTTGAAAATTCTTACATAAAATCATGGTACATGATTGTTTTTTGTTGAGAATACGAATAACCGATTCATGAGAAAGTATGTTGTAAAAGTCAAAGTTGAACATTTTGACTCTAACAAGTACTTACTTTGGCATAGGAATAGTTATCAGCCTGAGTTGTTTTGCGTTGGTGCTTTTATCACTGAGAGCAGCTTCTTTTTTGGAGACTTCATTAACTTCATATGTTCCCATATCAGGGCTAAACTCCAGTTCAGAGGCGTTGGATGGGGTTTGAAGAGCCTCCACCTCCTCTGAATCGATATCGTATCCTGATAAGTCTAGTTTAATATTATTTTGAACAGTAACAAATTTGTCAAACACTTTTTCGCCCAAAGATAATCCCTCCAGCTCAATGTTTTTACTTTTCATGTAATTTCTTACGACTTGAGGATATTGTTTCAAATTGAACTTTACTCTGGAATACTGGAAATTGGAGGTAGCCATTTTTCTCATCTCTGGTGGTTCACTTTGAGCTCTTGATGTCAGAAGTGGTTTCATCATTGCTTTATCGTCTTTATCAGAACAGAGCATCTCACAGGAATTGGAATGTGTCAGGCCTTTTATGAAACTGAAAGTATCTCCTAGCTCGGAGCCTTCAATTGAATTGTCTATAAGTTTATCTGTGTATTTCGATAAGTTCAGTGAAGACTGTTTATCAACATAGGCCGTTCGCGTTTTGACTCTCACAGACGGAGGATTATCGATTTGTTCAACTTTTTTTAATCCTACGAGTTTGTCGTCATCGCCAAGAACAAATATAACATTATCATCAGAAGTATTATACCTATCAATGCTTGATTCCGTCAGTGAGTTATCTTTGGATTTGTTTAAATAACTATGTGGATCGCCATACTCGTTTTTCTCTTCCGAACACTCAAAAAGGCTATTGAGGTTTAAAACGGCTCTCTGCCTGATAACATCAGTTTTAACTGTAGAATTCGAGTTATCGGTTAACCCAGTATAAGAAGACTGGTCACCTTCACATACATCTAAATCAAAGTCAGTCAGCTTCATAGAGGACTTTGTTTTACTTAATATCTTAGAAACTGTGCTAGGAACTCTCTTTCCTTCCTTGACGTGTATGTGGATATCCTTCTCATAAACATTATTTCCATTGGTATCATGTAGTAGTGGGCCCGCGGAGATCTTTTGATTACGTTGATTTTGAAGACTACCGGATGCTAGAATCTCCCTCAGGTGATCTTCATATTTTTTGAAATATTCCTTCGGAATATAATTATTCTGAACAAATATCAAATTAACGTGTTCGTTTTCTTCACTTATATTACTTCTGACTACTTTGTTTCTTTCCAGATTACCAAATCGTATGAAATAGGTTAAACAGTTGATAATTTTCGAAATAACCTTATCTCTGTTGTTTCCAGTTATCACAGTTTGGGTGGACTTTGGAGGGTAGCCTATAGCACCGTATAAATCAGCAAATTGACTCCATAGAGCATTGTAGGGTTGTTTTGAGTTCACTTCTGTCACTTCCGAGATGAATTGTGGACTAACTGTCGCTACCCATCCTAAATGGTGTGTTAGAATAGCGGTCAAGAGAGTGCTGATGAAACTGAAAATTGAATAAAACATCCATTACTTGTATAATACATTTTTATGATCTTGTTGATGTAGAAATAATTCAGAAATAAATATCAACTTGAAAATTCGTAGACGAAATCATTCCAAAAAATCCAAAGTTAAAATAATCATCCAAAACTAGAATAGGGGCAGTTACGGAGCAGTAGTTTTGGATTTTATAGATCAGGATGAAATAGTCGGGGAAGCACCGTAACTATATTCAGTGTCAATTCAGTACTTTTTGTTTTGCAGTCAAATAATAGTTTTTGTTCTGAAAACGATATAAAAATATCAACTGAGGCGACTATGGCGCGTAACGGTGTAGAGGGCTACCTATGTAACTTGTAGAAAACCATTCCATTTTTGGGTCATTTCAGTAGAGCAGGGCTGGAAATTTGTAAGTTGTTCCGTTATAAAATATAATTGAATCGCCGTTGTCAGAAACAAACTAAGACAAAGACTAAGGGTGTTTCTACGCTCAGCCTATATTTTCGGATTATTAGAATATAGTTACCCTGGATGTTTATGTGCTCAATCGACAGGTTTATGTATAGAAGATAGAGCTAAGGGTGTTTCTACGCTCCGCCTTTATTTCCGGGTTGCATTTAGGCAAAACGTACAACCGATTAGCACTGATTGACGTTTAAAGTAGAGCGCTGATTGACTATCGCTTATACAATGTACCTTCTGCCCGCACCATTAAGGCAAAACGTACCGGGTGTCCCACTTATAATGGATCTCGGCTGTATTCCGGAAAGTATCAGCCGTATGGCATGCGGAGAAAAATTATCAGCAAAGACGCCATGGAAAATTGCTGGAAAATATTTTCAAGTTTCTAGAACGCCCGTTAGCGCAACTGCTAAGACGAATCAGAAAATGTGATTGTTTGCAATTTAGACATACACTGTGGGCCGTAAGTTGGAAAATGATATACCCGTCATAACTTTTTTGTTTGTTCATAGATTTTGATGATTTATGGAAATGATATTAGTCAATATGTTTTGGACCTATCTCCAAAATTGAGCTCTCGAATTCTGGCCAGAACCGGACTTGCGATGTTTTTATGAAATTGATGCATTTAAGCTCGTTGCAAAAACTAACCATGCACTTACAGACCAACTGATAAAGGGTGTCCGGATATTCAACCAACAACGGTTGAGAGGTGATAGACCTAGCATTTTTGTGAATCTTGAGATGAGGACTTACAGTCCTAAAATGCTTAATTTTGAAGATACTGGGTGTCAAACTTTTATTTTTTATTCCGATTTTTGTCAATTATTCCTCATTAAGACGTCACCGCGATACGAAATTAGCGGCTTTTTTCATGACGAGAAATCAAAATTCATTTACGGTTTCGATATCACTAGTAGGAGGTACCCACCCACGGCACATCGAACTTATCTGAATTATCAAAACTTTTTCCAGTTTGGTGCATCGATGTGGATATTGAGAAAATCGAGTAACCAGCCTTTTTCAGGTGAAAAAGGTCTACTTTGTTCAAGATTCCGGGATAGCCTTTATTGAAATTTCCAATGCAGCGGAATTGATTGGAAAAAATTGAATGAAAGAATAATCGGTTTTTTCCCGTAAGAATTAATATCAGGAACAAAAGATACACACCCAATTTTCAAAATAATATCAGGCACGGAAGTTTTAAAGCACATTATTCTAAAATGCTCATGAAAATTGTCTTCAAACTGTTAAACAAGTTACTTTCTCCTTAAAGGCGTCAAAGTCGTTTTAGCCCAAAAGTCTTTTTACTGTTATTAAATATTGCAGTAATGTAAATCATTCCTTGTACGTCTAATTACTTTTTTGCAGTTCTTTAAAAAACTTATGCATTCTCACAAATGTATCAGTTGGTTATTATGTTGACGTGTGCTTCCTAATCTTTGTCAACATTTTATTAAATTAAATGAAATTATTAAGCAGATTATCATTATTAATTATTTTTATGATAAACCAAAGCAGTAGTTTTAATTATTCCGATAGCAGCTGGCATTCGGGCTAAAAAGACATCCTTAGTCTTAATAACTGTTCCGTCGTATTTTATATTGTGCTCACACAAAAAAAAGTCTATTGAATTTATCGATCGAGGGGGACATAGATGTGGTTCCCCTCGAACGATCCACTCGTCTCCAAATTTTTCTGTCAAATAGTCTCTAGCGCTTTTATATTATAATAAAAATACGAAATTTTGGCAGTTTTTGTACTGCTGAATTTGTGTGAATGCATAATTTTGTTTTGGGAACTGCAGAAAACTAATTGGAAGTATAAGGAGTAATAAGTGACAAACAATAATTGTTAAAAGTAATATTTTTGGGGCTAAAATTATGACGAATATTCAAGTCATCAAGGAAAAAATAATTTACTTATCAGTTTAGAATACATTTTTCTGAGCAATTCAGGATCATGTAGTTTTAATGTCATGCCTAATATTTTCAAAATTGGGTGTATTGAAGATCTTTTTTTTGGTCCTGACAATATTTTTTTATGGGAATCACCAATTATTATTTATTCATTCGGATTTTTCAATTTAATTTCGTTGCATCGGGAATTTCAATGAAGGCTATCTCGAAAACGGTAACCTCCACAAGCTTGAACTACATTTTTTTTTACGTAAAAAAGTCTGATTAATGGATTTTTCCGATATTCACATCGATCGATATTCACATCGATGCAACAAAGTGGAAAAAAGTTTTGATAATTTAGATAAGCTCGATGTGCCGTAGGTGTCGCCCTCTACTGGTGACTCTAAAACCGTGAATAAATTTGGATTTCTCGTCATAAAAAACCCCCTATGAGTAATTTTGTTTCGCTGTGTCGACTTGATGAGGAATAATTGACAAAAATCAAAATGAATTCTGTACCTTGAAAACTGTGCAATTCAAGGCTGTGTGTCCCGATCTCAAGTTTAATAAAAAGGAGAGGTCTATCACCTCCCAGACATTGTCGGTTGAATATCCGGACACCCTGTATATTTTTTAAGAACGGCATTCAAGGAAAAAGATATCCTGAAAATATGGATATTTTGAAAACATAACCTAAGAAATGATGGGTATTTTTGTATGATGGTGCTTGTCGGCATTGAAAATATTTCACCTAATTCTGTGGCAGTTTTTTTTTAATCACTTTTCTATGACACATCAATTCTCGTTAACGTTCAAAGCACCATAACTTGATTTTTCTAAATAGCACCTCCTGTATTTTGGTACTTGGTCGCGTTCAGCTTGTCATTTGAGGTATTTTACACCCCACATTTTTTTTCAAAAGTTGATAGTTGAATTATGTTGACATGATAAAGTTAAGATGAAAAAGGGCAGACCATTTTTCTCTTGAATAGTTTGAGTTTTATAGCATGTCAAAGGTGTAAAAATGCCATTTTTAAGACGCGATACCTCCATAACGGTTGAATTTAGGAATATTAGTTGTATCACAATTTTTGTTCAAAATTGAAGGAAGAATTGAAATACCAATTATTATACAGGGGGTTCCATTCAAAACAATACAACTTTGTTGCGTTTCGAGTTTTGGGGACACACTGTATAACATGAAAATATCTGTAGAATGTAGCCTTGAAGGGTCCCTATCCATCCAGAAAAAAAACTTAAAAATCAGATACCTAAGCCATAATGTTTCGTGTCGAATAACGTGAATAGCCCTGTATATGTTACAACAAACAGATTATAAAATTTTGCATAGTTTGACGATGAACGGAACATCGTTTAAATTGTGAAAACTCTTCAAACTTGAAAACGGGCATGATAATTAACTGATGTCTCAAAACATGTACCAAATTTGCAGCCTCAATGGTGCAAACTTGAGGAACTAATTTTTTTTATTCATCTGTTGATCTTTCAAGTTGTTATTTGTAAAAAAAATCACAACAGATGATTTTGTTAATGATTCTTGTCCTTAGTATAAGTATATGGTTGGCAGTTCTTGGCGGTTGGCGGTTCAGGACAATTGTCCTGATATCCAAGAACCGCCAACCATATAAACATACAAAAGTTATGCAAATTTGATGAAATGACGATAAATCTGTTAAATGTATTCCTCTATACATTTGTCTGGCGAGTATCACTCTCTTTTCACGATTTCTTCTTCCAAGCTTAATTTTTTGATGCCAAATAAGATAAGAGAAATACAAAACTTTTTTCTCTCGAGCCTTTCGTCAATTTTGCAATTTCCTATGCAAAACGGAACTCTAACATTAATGCATAGAGTTATGCATTAGCGAAAAACTTGTGAAAGTTTTGCAAATCTGGAAAATCAAATATGTTCCGTAAATTTTAAAAGGTTGCAAATCCAATACATTCATGTTTTGAGACAATAATTATCATTAATTGTTTAATCAGTTCAAGTTTGCAACTCTTGCAATTTTTTATATCAGGGTGTCCCAGATGAACTGGTCAGTACCTATACAGCAAATAGAGGAACCATGAATAAGAAGTTTGAGATGAGAAACGGTCATAAAAATAGTTTTTATGATACTTCATGAGCAGGGTTAGGGGTCCCTGACTAAATATTATGCTCCCGGAAGTCCCGGGATCACCAAACCATTTCCAGGGATTTTTGGGATCGAATAAGCTCCAATAGTCAGAGGTCTGGTGGCGACAACGGCTAAAAAAAACTGATAATAAGAAGTTGGAGAAGCTTTTCTTGAGATTAAGACTTGATGTAGAAGACGAAGGGAATTGGGAATTTGGAGATGACCGGGATGACTAAACAGTTGCACAAATGAGAGCAGAAGAAATTCGCTCAAGAAATCGACCCCTCAAAAAAAGCTGCAGTGTGCATCAAACCACGCCATGTAAATTTTGCCACAAGAACAAAAAAGAAAATCAAAAGCAGAGAGATTTGCGGATGCCTATTATAATCTCGCAAAAGATTGAATTTTTCGAAAATTTTGCTTAAATTCACAATTCATGTATAACTGAAGTCACTATTTTTTCTACCAGCGTAGAATCGGCAAGCTGTTTTTCTCAGCAGGGTTTTTTTGTACTAAAATTAAAAAATAGGTCTAGACTAGGGGAGAATACCTTCACAATGAATATTGTTCTCGTTTTTATTTTTTCAAAAATATAAATGTTCGTTATTCTTCTGTATTTATTTTTGATGATGTTCTTTGTTCATTGATATTGATTTTATAAGCTCAACAATGTTGTCTTGATTTTAAAATAACGTCTGATATTTTAGGTATTCATTATGTGTTGCTCTTTTTGTGTTTATTGATGGTATATCGCTCACCGCCGGCAAAAGTCGCATATCTGAAAATAGGACATTATGGAGAAAATGGGATTTAAAGTTTCAGTAATTTTAGCTTTCTCTATTGTAATGTGTTTGAAACCTAATCAAAGAATTCGAATGTTATTATTGGTAGATCTTTATGTGCTTAATGAATAGCTCGATGAATAGATAGTGTTAGATTATTTCTATGTTTTCAAGAAAGGAGTTATTTGAAAGATGTGTCACTATTGCTGATACCAATTGGAACCAAAAATAGACACGCTCAATGGCAACAAAAGTGGCACAACTCAAAATTGAAGTTTTTTTTTATTTTTGAGAGCACTGAAGTCTATTATTTCAACTTTTTTGTTTGTATAGTGTCACTTGCATATCATTCATATACTTGTCTGTATTTTTTGCGCTTAATTAATGGATAGTGAAACCTAGTAGTTGGTTATTTTTTTATGAAAGCCTGTAGCACATTTCACATAATCATTCAAAAACACAAGGTCTATAGTGGCACAACTCAAAATGTGTCATTGATGGCGAAATATACCGCTCTCGATACCGCTCCTTTTTTCTCAGATGTGTCACTACTGCACTGACTTAACGAACGAAACACTGAAGTTATTTCAGTGTAGATGGAATGCAGGTGACAGATCACGTGATAATCCGTAGTTACAAATGTGCAATCTCTAGGAAATTATTTGAACTAATTTTATGCCAGAATTGCCGGATGAAAGAGCATCAAATTGTACTTGTTTGCACGTTTTTTCAGATTGTTCGAATTTTTTGAGATGTGCCACTATTGCCGGCGGTGACCGATATGTATGTGAATAATGAAATAAACTAGTTGCCGCTTATAAAACCACTGTTACAAATCAATGAACTATATTTTCTAAGTAGTCTCATTCAAATTTCGTGATCAATCCCGGGAGCATATAGGCAAAACCCACAACGGATTAGCAATAATAGGCGCTTAAAGTCGGGCGCCCATTGGCTGTTGCTAATACGATGTAGGTTTTGTCCGCACGATTGAGGCAAAACGTACATCTGATTAGCAATGGGCATTCTGTACGGACGTCTCTAATCGAATCCATTAAACACATACGTTATTTTGAATTTTTCCACATCTCGATATAGCTTTATTATTCCTGTTGAGCAGAAAAAAAACAAACACCATTTGGACAGGCAAGTTTTGTATGTCCTTGTTGTCAATACATCCTAATAAACGTTTTTAATTATTTTTTATTAGTTAGAATATAGAAAAAATGTTTTTTTTTAGCTAGGTTTAATATTTATCTTTATACAAAGGGAGTAAAAAATCGACTACACTAGAGATACAATATTTATTTTTGCACCAAAGCTTGTGAGTGTTACTTTTTTGGCCAAGGATGCAGATGCCAAGCTGAGAAAATAAGTAGGGCTGAAGTTTGCAAGAATTCGAGGACAAAAAAGTACATGCTACAAGTCAAGGTGTATATGAGATTTTGTGTGCTACCGTACACCGTAAGCTTCAAAAGCACGAAACAGGTCCTTGATCGGCCCAAAAGCAATGCGTAAGTCTCAAGCAGGTACTGCAGACTGCAGGTACAATAAAAATTTGATTTTTTGCCAAATTTCTTTCTCGTTTTCGTCTCCCATTGTGCAAATTGGCAAGCGGGGAAGTATGGGCGTACAAGTTATACTAAAGAAACATACAATCGAAAGAAATCTGTTATACAAATTTCAGTAAAACTCAATTAACAAAAAATAACAACCTAAGCTCTATCCGCCAATTTCAATCTCGCTGATTCACGTTGTTATTTGATGTATGTAATCAGGTGTACCTATCATAGAAACTCTGTGAAGTATTTTTTTTTCTGTAAAGGGGCGCTTAATGTTGATGCTGTGTGCTCCGTATGCGGACTATGAAATGTATATTAAACCGGCTCCACACTATGTGGCCAACTAGGCAGACGTTGGCGATATGTGGAGTTTGAAACATGTCTGTAAGTCGCTGAATGAGATATACATCAAAGAAAAATTTTCTATAAGAACACCCACCTCATATGACAAATATTCCATTGAGTTATAACTCATTTACAGACTCACAGACATGTTTCAAATACCATGCATCGCCAACATTTGCCTACACTATGGGCCAAATTAAATTAGAACCTTGTTTGATCCTTAATAACTTTTTTGTTTGTTTATGGATTTAGTTGAATTTTGGATATGATATTGGTCAATATGTTCTGGATGTTCCTCCAAAATTGAGTTTTCGAATTTTGGTCAGGACCGGACTTACGACATTTTATCTATGGTTTTGGTTCTATCTATGAAAGATAAAATCTCGATTGGTTGCGGCCCCTTTCAAATTATTGAGTGAAATTAAACAAAGTTTAAAAACGAAAAAAAAAAAATAATAATTGGTTATTATTTTTTTTCCAAATTAAAAAATCTAAAATGTGAAAAAATCGACAAATCTCTAACAAACAATCCACGTTGCTATGAAATTTTGAGAAACTTTGATCAGAATGGAGTGAAATAGTTTTTATGCCGACAAGCACCATCATATAGAAAAAATCATAGTTTCTTAGGTTATGGTTCTAAAATATTGATATTATCAGGGTACCTTTTCCCACTAATGTCCTTCTCAAAAAATATATCAGTTGGTCTGTACGTAGCGCAGTTCGTTTTTGCAACGAGCTCAAATGCACCAATTTTATAAAAACGTCGTAAGTCCGGTCCTGTCCAAAATTCGAAAACTCAATTTTGGAGGAACATCCAGAACATATTGACCAATATCATTTCCAAAATTCATCTAAATCCATAAACAAACAAAAAAGTTATTAAGGATCAAACTAGGTTCTAATTTAATTTGGCCCACAGTATGGAGCCGATTTAGAAGACGTTAAATCAAACCAAAAAAAAAAAAATGTTCATCATTATACAAGGTATCCACGAACAATCGTAAAACAATGATAGTGTTGATTCTTCATGAACATAGGACCGAAATAGCTTTTTTCATTTTTTATTATTCAAGTACAGCGCTGCGCGCCCTCGATGCAGAAATTTGTAGACTTTTCGAAAACGGTTGCCTCTTGCGTTGTTGAGAAAGTATACCTCTCTCTACAAAAAAGATGTAGAAATAAGATTTATTCATAAAAAATCTCAGAGGTTTGCAGTCAAAAAAGTTAAGGCAAGTTCAATAAAAAAATAATAATAGTGTACGTAGCGCCCTCTAAACGCTTCGTAAAGTTAGCATCAAATCATGACTTTTCACCCCAATAAAACCCCCCGACCCGGTACCAGATTGTGTGCAAATATAGTGGAAAAAATCGAAAATAAAATTATCGAACCTCTATGTTCATATGAAAAAAAAACACGTTTTATTTAATTATTTAGAGAAAAAAATAGAACGCTCTGTGCCCCTGTGTAGCTCCCACTAACAAAATACAAGCGATTAACAACGTCAGTACAATCAGTACAAAACCTACCTAGAAATCAGCGCTTTACTTTAAACGCTGTAGGCATAAATATTTTAGTTTATTTAGAGGTTTTGGACCGATCAAAAACCGGTTGTGCTTTTACACATCAGTTGCTACATACGTGTTGAAGACGTTTGTTTTTCACCTATAAAGACACATTTTTTTTTCAAGTATTGTTTCAACTAATATATAATATAAAACACGTTTATTACGTTATATTGATAACAATGACATAAATGTCGCTTTTCAAGAGGTGTTAAATTTTGCTCAAAAGTAATAATAAAATTATATCCATAGGTAGGAAAATTCAAAATAACATATTATAATCTGCGTTTGCATAATGGATTCGAGTGAAAACGTCTGTACAGAACGCCAATTGCTAATCAGTTGTACGTTTTGCCTTGACCGTGCGGGCAAAAGCTATATCGTATTAGCAACAGCCAATGGGCGCCCGACTTTAAGCGTCTATTGCTCATCCGTTGTGAGTTTTGCCTATATGCATCCTGTAGTGTCGTGAACATGTAAACACACCTTTAATATTAATGAAGTTAGGAGATGTGCAGTTGTCAAAGATGACAAATAAGAAGAGCTCTGTCAAATCGTGGGGGGGTTCTGTTCGAAATGCGGTTGGCTTCGCACGTGTTTGTATTAGCGGGTATATTTTTCAATATTAATAGAGTTAAAGTAATTATCGGTGTTTTTTTCCGACTACATTACAATTATTTGGCGACGAGCAAATAGTGAACGTTGTTTTTGAAGCGCAGCATCTTAAAATTTTTACGGAAAACTGAGATCAAGATTTGCAAGTCATGGAGGCGGAAAATGTCGTTTCGGTGCAACCGACCATTACAGTGGTCAATACTGGAAGCGTGTCATCATTGGCAGTGTTCAAGCAGGGCGACGATTTTGAAGTTTTTGAAGAACGCCTGGAGCATTTTTTTACTGCAAATATTGTTGAAAACTCAAGAAAAGTGGCTGTTTTACTCACATTGCTAGGAGAAGAGGTCTACAAAATATTACGAGACTTGTGTAGCCCAGAGAAACCCAGTGGAAAGGAGTTTGAAACTTTAATGTGGTTATTGAGAACACATTTTAAACCAAGATTGTCAGTCTACCGTAGAAGAATTATTTTCGACTCACTGAGACAAGGTCAACAGGAGTCAGTGAATGACTGGTATTTGAAAATTAAAAATACAGCTTCACAGTGCAACTTTACGGACAAGCTGATGTATAGGGTTCAAGATAAGTTTGTGACAGGCATGAGGCCAGGCCCAATATTGGATCGTTTATGTGAAGAAAATCCGTCCAAGAGTTTCCAAGATTTGTTGGAAATAGCTCTAAACAAAGAGGCAGCTTTGAGGGAGCAGTCCAGGAGCAATGTGGAAGTGAATAAAGTGCAAAAAGTGGGACAAAAGGCAGGTAGTGGTTCCAGCAAAGGTTTTTCAAGGGAGAGTGTGAGCTATTCTGAGAAGAAAGGGGAAAAAGACAAGCAGGAAGAGTTGAAGTGTAATTTTTGTAATAAAAGTAGGCACAACTTTAGCAAATGTAAGTACAAGAAATTTATTTGCAAAAAGTGTGGCAAAAAAGGGCATATTATGGCAGCTTGTAAGATTGAAGGAAGTCATTTGGTTGAGGAGGAAAGTGAAGAAACATTTTCCTTGTACAATTTGACAGACTGTCAGAATATTAATTTTGTAAAGCCTTTATGTATTCCTGTTTTGTTCGATGATGAAATTTCGACTCAAATGGAGCTCGATACAGGCGCTGGTGTTTCTTGTTTGCCTTATAAATTTTATGCAGAGAAACTGAGCCATATTCCACTAGAGAGCACCAGCACTAAGCTAAAAACATATTCAGGGGAAATTGTTAATCCAGAAGGAAAAATTTCAGTTAAAATATCTATTCAAAATGTTTCAAAAATGTGTAATTTCACTGTTGTTAAGAAAGCGACAAAAATTTTGCTAGGTCGTGATATTATTAACGAATTTAATTTGTCTTTGAGAAATTCGGAAGTTATAATTAATGATGTAGCGGTCCAAAATTATTCTGATAAACTCGACATAATGTTGTTAAAATTTTCTAATCTTTTTAAAAATGAGTTGGGAACTTTTAATGGTGAAAAAATTGGTTTAGAGTTAGAGGAAAATGTAAAACCAGTTTTCCACAAACCTCACCCAATTCCATTTGCTTTTCGTGAAAAGGTGGAGAATGAACTAAAACGGCTAGAATCAGAAGGTGCAATAGAAAAATCTGATAACTCTAGTTGGGGGACACCATTAGTACCTGTTTTAAAACCCAATGGTAAAGATGTTCGCGTCTGCGCAAATTATAAAATAACAGTTAACAAATTTCTAAAGGATTTTAACCATCCATTGCCCCGAATCGAGGATATTTTTGTTGCTTTACAGGGAGGACAAAAATTTACAAAACTTGATTTTCTTAACGCCTATAATCAATTAGTTTTGGACGATAAAACCAGTGAGTTGTTGTCATGGAGCACACCTCTAGGTATATACAAAGTAAAGAGGTTACCGTATGGTACAAAACCAGCATGCTCAATTTTTCAAAATGTAATTGAGAAAGTTCTTCAGTGGTGTAAGGGAACGGTAAACTTTTTAGATGATGTGGTTGTAACTGGGCGAGATGAAAAGGAACATTTGAAAAATTTGGAGGACGTCTTGTCGAGACTGGACAGTGCAGGATTCAGATTAAATTCGAAAAAGTGTCAATTTTTCAAAGAGAACATTTTTTATCTGGGACACAAAATTTCAGCAAAGGGTTTAGAAAAAGATGAAGGAAAGGTAAGGGCAATAGTAAATTCGCCTAGACCTAAAAATATTACAGAAATTAGAGCTTTTGCTGGAATGGTAAATTATTATTCCCGTTTTTGTGAAAATTTGCAAGGGAAGTTAAAACCAATGTATGATTTAATAGGGAAAGGTAAGGAGTTCAAATGGACGAAGGAATGTGAAAATGCGTTTCAGTATGCAAAGAAGGAATTAGCTTCAGATAAAATTTTAGTCCATTATGATCCGGATAAGCCTATTCGTTTAGCTTGTGACGCTAGCAACTATGGCGTTGGAGGAGTTCTTTCGCATGTTTTACCAGATGGAGACGAGAGACCAATTTGCTATATTTCTCGAGTATTGAACAAGGCTGAACAGGGTTATTCGCAGATTATGAAGGAGGCTTTGGCTGTCTACTGGTCCGTTTCTAAGCTGTATCAATATCTAGTTGGACGAAAGTTTGAAATTTTAAGTGACCATAAACCTTTAAAGTCTATTTTTGGTGAATATAAAAGTTTGCCTAAAATGGCTGCTGGTCGAATTCAAAGATGGTCTCTATTTTTGGCTAGTTTTGATTACACTTTCAAATTTATTCGTGGAGTTGACAATTCAAAAGCAGATGCTTTGTCACGATTACCATTACCGGACTATGATGTTAACGACTGTACTGAACCAGATTTTGACTATTTAAATATGGTTGAGGGTCTAATACCAATAGATTCTTTGAAATTAAGGTCAGAAACCAGAAAAGATTCTACCTTGGGTAAAGTATTTAATTTTATTAGATATGGGTTTCCCAAGCATAGTGAAAATGAGCTTTTCAAACCATTTTTAACGAGAAGAAACGAACTATCAATCGAGCAAGGAATTGTCATGTGGGGTTATCGAGCTGTAGTTCCAGTCAGCCTCAGAAAACATTTATTGGAAGAATTACATAGCAATCATGAAGGTATGGCTAAGATGAAATCAAGTGCAAGATCCTATTTCTGGTGGCCTTCACTCGATAATGACATTGAGCAGCAAGTGAATAGTTGCAGGATTTGTTGTCAAATGCGTCCAGATCCACCCAAGGCTAAACTAATCAAGTCACAGGAATCTAATCATATCTATGAGAAAATACATGCTGATTTTTTAGGACCAATCAGAGCCAAAATGATACTCATTATTGTGGATACATATACAAAATGGCCTGAAGT
Source organism: Orchestes rusci (assembly GCA_958502075.1). NCBI lineage: Eukaryota > Metazoa > Arthropoda > Insecta > Coleoptera > Curculionidae > Orchestes > Orchestes rusci. The sequence continues at coordinate 9,148,316 of OY293310.1, forward strand.
TTTTATAATGAGCAATGCCGATTCAGACAACACAATTAACAGGTTTAGAGAGTGTTTTTCGCGTTTTGGAATACCACGTATAGTTGAAACTGATAATGGGGGTCAATTCACTTCTGAAAATTTTATACATTTCTTAAGTCAAAACGGAGTCAAATTTGTCACATCTCCACCAGTTCATCCTTCAACAAACGGATTTGCGGAAAACTGTGTCAAATCTGTAAAATTAGGATTAAAAAAGGCTTTATTAGATGAGAAAAATAGAAATGTTTCCATAGAAACTTTGGCTTATAGGTATTTATTTTCGTACCGAAATTCTGTGCACGCTACAACAGGAATGACACCTAGTAGTATGATGTTTAAAACTAAAATACGCACACGTTTAGATTTGTTATCAACAAAAAGTGTTCAGTCAACTGAAAGACAGATTTTAAATTATAAGGGAAAACGTGAAGAAACATTTGTAGAGGGGGATAGAGTTTGGTGTCGAGACTATAGAAATCCTAATAAGAAAACGTGGGTTGAGAGTGTTATAGATGAAGTTTTGAATGACAGAATTTATTTTTGTAAACTGGTTCATGAAAATTTGATTTGGAAAAGACATTTGAACCAGATTAGACGTAATAAGTCAGATACGTTAGGGGATGGGTTTGAAGAATGTATGATTGACAAACCCAATGATGAGTTTTTGAGTTTAAAACAAAATGTTAATTTATTACCTTACTCACCTGTAATTTCGGATGTTGCTGAACCAAATTTGACAGTTAATGAGCATGTTACTGACTCAAGGGTTGAACCTTTGGTTAAACTAAATGAAAGTGTGGTTCAGAAAAATTCGGAGAAGAATGAAAATTTTGATTGCCAACCTAGTTCTAAGTTTGTTTCTGCATGTACACCCAACTTTCAAGGATGTTCTGATAAGTTAAATGTAAATGAAAGACCTAGACGTAATGTCAAACCGCCCCAGCGTTTGAATTTATGAGGGGAGGTATTGTAATGTCGTGAACATGTAAACACACCTTTAATATTAATGAAGTTAGGAGATGTGCAGTTGTCAAAGATGACAAATAAGAAGAGCTCTGTCAAATCGTGGGGGGGTTCTGTTCGAAATGCGGTTGGCTTCGCACGTGTTTGTATTAGCGGGTATATTTTTCAATATTAATAGAGTTAAAGTAATTATCGGTGTTTTATTCCGACTACATTACACATCCCGGGATCCCTGGAATTGACATGTCAATCCCGAAATTCCGGGAAAAACAAACCTTTCCGAGATAGCAATCCCTAAGCAGGGTTGAATAGAAAGTAAAACGACTTGCCATATCTGAACGGTTAGTGTTTGACACTTGGATCGCACTCACACCGGGTGTGTCGTTTCTGAACTCGCCCGTGTATATTATAGTTGCTTTCCAGGAACAAGTGAGTCGCCATGATACACGCACCGTGTCTTCAAGCCGTCATGTTTGTTATGTTTTTTTTTATGTTAACCTTCATTTTTGTTGGGAAAATGGCGACGGGGCAATATTTTCAAATTTAAAGCTCCATATTTCATGAACGGTTGACAATTCAACGATGAAATTTGGAATGAGGGGTTTTGAGAATGCCCTATCGATTGGTGATATTTTTGGATGTCATTTTGACAGTTCAAGGTCAAAAATGGGGATATTTACTGAAATTGGCAATGTTCGAGTATGCAATGAATAGATGATCGATTTCCAAGATATTTTGATTCCTACAAAATGGTTTAAATTACATATTTGACAGCAAAACCAAAAGTACTGAGACGACACCAAAAAAAGTGAAAGTATCTCCCGGACTATAATATTTAGAGCTAATTCAGACTGTTACGAAAAAAGAAAAAGCGATCACCTACGTACAATCTCTTAGAATATTATTTAAACAAAAATGTAAGTAATTTGATCCTAGAAATATATAATATACACACATCAAAATAAGCTGGGGGACACTTGATAGAATACATTAAAATGTATTTGACTAATTATTTTTCAGTAAATTTTTAACATTATAGAAACTATACCTTCTTGAGCAAAAATAGTAATGGACATTACAACAACTTGATATAATATAATTCAACTTGATCAAATCACAAAAACCAATAAAATAATGTAGATAGCATAATTATCTTGCTTAAAATTTTAAAAAACTAAATAGTTTTTTGAGAAAATGATGTATGACATCTACGATTATTAATTACCGATCCACATCTTCGTGGCATACTCAGGATGAGATTGTGGATGTGATCTTACGCAATTGCATTCCGAGTAGTATGAAAAAAATGGGAAGAATACTCACAAATTAGTATCCTTAGTATCCAACGTTTCCAATAATTCACAAAACACTTTCAAGAAATGATTAGCGATATAAATTCCATAATTCTGTACTTTTCCAACAACTTGATCACTTCCACCGTTCGACAGATTCCTGAAACTTGAAAACCAAGTCTTTGTTCTAGTTCGTCTTTTCGCGTTACTGAACGAATTGAAATCAAGTACTCTGCCGATACACTGTGTTTGAGATGTACGACACAAGTCTCTACTTTTTCGATATAAATCGCACATAAATGCATTAAAACTATTATCACAGCCAAACGAAATCCACTGCCATAGATTTTTCACTTCACATGTTGTATTTACTAAGTTGAGCAGACAAATAGCAGTGTTTTTAGTAATATCCATCATCAAGGAAATGAATGAAGAAGGTCGGCGATATGCAATCTCGATCAGTTGATGAGTACGCCAGATCATTGCTTCAAGGAGAGAGATATGTTCCATGAAAAACTGAGTGAGGAACCTGGAAAAAAAAAAGATCTTCAAACATCGAACGAACTGGGACAATTATTATTACATTTAGTTTTTGTTTATTTCGACTTCAATTTTTCTCTCTGGACTGAATTAAAAAGTGTAATCAACAACTCGTAATAATTATGCGTAAGCCCTGTCAATTCCAACTTTAAACACTTAGGTCACTTAGGATTAGTGTGATTTTTAATTAAGAATATCTGTTCAGTTGTCATAAACATAACAGCCACAGTGAGTGAGCATTCAATTTAAAAAAGTATTTTGTACATCATTTATACACATATCAAAAAAATCTAGGGGGCAAAAATTGAATATTATGTTATGCCGAGATTACATTATCTCGAGATCGCGTCTCGGGCGGGAGACGTATACCGAATCTTGCCATTTACACTTGGTTGAACCGAGAATAGAGCAGAGATGAGTATTTTAATCAAAGAGTTTCCAATTAGTAGTTTTTTCACGCGTGATGGAACGTCTCCCCATGCTTTGATCCCACTCTGTGTCTATTGGGTAGGCTGTGAATGAGGTTGTCAATTTCTATTTGATTTTTAGATTTCCATAATCAAAAAGGCGATTAAACAGCTGTTTCCTCGTTTGGGAGTGCATTTGTTGATGGGAGAGTCTTCTTCACATTGAGAACCAAAGATGTTCAAAGGAATTGAGGTCTGGTGAATGCGCAGGTTATGGTAAAACATGGATATCCTGAACTTACAGACATTCTCAAACCAGCTGTGATGTATGATATATGAACGAGCATTATCGCTCAATAGCTGGGAATTTGACCGGTTCTAGACGCTATACAGGGAGTTTAAACATTGAGTACGGAAATGGCATATCTTCTAGTCAAAAATAGCAAAACATTATCATATAAACATATGTCTTAACTTCGTTTTAGAGAAACACGGTGTCAAAGTTTAAAAGAAAATCGGTTTTTTATCAATAATTAAAGCTTACATTTTTTGGAGCAAGCAATCAAAAATGTTGCTGTTTTGAGTTTATGTAACTAGATAAATTCGTTTTCAAGATAAAAATTAAAACCCGTTTCCCTGCAAGTACCTACCTTGACACGGTGATTAGAATCAAGCGAGGTAGGTTTCGTTCAGAACGGATCTTGCTCTTTATTCTACCCTATGAACAATAATAATAAGTATTTGTCAGTCAACGCTTGGAGGCGCTGTCTCACAACTTCACAAACATCGCGCGTTTTTTTAAAAATTTTAAATGAAACAGTATGTGTGATTTTAACTGATAGTAAAGAGGAATAAGAGCTGAAAAAGTTAGCCAAACCGCATATCTTCTTTCAAACCAAAGATATTGGCAGCATAAGTAATTTGATGTCATACACGTCTAGTTCATAATAATATACAGTTGAAGTTCCAGAGCTTACGCGTTTTACCAATGATCTAATAACTATAGAGGAAACATAGCGAGATAAACATGAGGACAACATCGAACTGTGCACTCAGGTGCAGAGTTTCTCCCACCACGTTGTTTGCCAAACTTACTCTATTAAAAGTATTACTACGCAGCAAAACGATGTAAACATTGTTTGGAATCATTTTATGTATGAATTCAATCAAATATGAGTCGATGGTAACCTTTTTGTTAAGATTGAAACATCTCTTCAAGATTTGTTTAGGTATTAAGGATTTAGAAAAGCCAGAGTATTCTCTTCTGAAAATTGAAAAAGCTGAAGTACGGCAACACACCAAAATTGGGTACGTCCCTATCGATCGGATTTTGTCTACACGTTTCATTCCCATCTCGTCTCATTGGCGTCTCTTGTTTTTTGAGTGGGGTTTGGTGTTGATTTTGTGAATGTTTATTGTGTTTTTATTCTGGTTTAGCTTGTAATGCTTCATTATTTACTTATATGGTATATTGAAATAACTCGCAAAAGTGTCAAGCCTGCAGTTAGTAAGAATTTAAGAATTCTGTAAAATAGTTACGCCACTGACAGCCTCGCGTGTAGTAACCGAAGCACATTCTAGTGAGGTGCAAACGTATCCCCACTCAGTGCCCCTCTCAACTCCTCCTCACGTCTCGTCTATGTTCGATGTTGGCCACACAATTTTTCACAGTTTATGAATGAAATGTTTCATCTATAGTTATTAGATCATTGGTCTCTACACTCACGGTAACAAAATTTTACTTACTGTTCTTTACCACTGGGAATCTCAATAATAACTGTTAATCCCAATCTACTGGGTTTGAGATGTGATTTATGGCGTAATCCTGAGGTGTTTGGTAGAGATGAAAAACTACTATTAAGAGATCTTGTAGAACTTCTGAGAAGCCTCTTGATGACATTGGATGAGAACGAAGCGCTGTACCAGTCTAAAATAAAAGTTCCCATTTTACAAACGTTCTAAATACAAATTAGCGTGAATAACTCAAAATTCAAAGTTCAATTTGAAATGATTATCAAAACTAGGAGTAGTATAAGATAGATAGCTTTCCGTACTTCCGGGACTAAAGTGACCACTTTGGTCGACGCTTACCGGGACTAAAGTATTACTTTATATCCATCCGGGATATAATGGGTGGTATTAAACGATAAGCATCATAAGCAGGATGGTGCTTCATTAGTACATACTGCAAAATGTATTGATAAAATTTGAGTGGATATTTGTTGTTTCAGCATTTACTGATAAGCATCAGCATCTACTAGCGGTCATAAGGATATGCTTGAAACGGTATTAGTAACATCAAGTATCTGCTTACGAAAATAAGTATCTACTAGTGAAACCATAAGATACCTTATACTGACGTTATGACTTTCTTTGGGACAAATTGTTATTGACAACATATCAAGCGACAGTTATTTTTCAACAATTATCAGAAGATGTCTACATACGTACTAGCACCAAAATAGAACAAACCGCGTCGGAAAAATACATCCGGACATGAGTTTATTCATTTATACATAGACTGTCCAAGGGTAGGATTAAGAAGAGCACCAATTGATTAAAACGTTATTTTTTCGGGAAAAACTAATTCTTTCTCTCCACGTAGATACATTTTTGCTTTTTAATACAGGGTTCGCTAAATCTTCAAAAACCTGCTCTTGTCCATGATAGAACTACCTTTATTTTTAAATATTGAGCATAATGTCAATCAGAATAATGCGTTCAATCAATTTTCAACGCAGAAGTTCTGACTATATTCGTTCACAGCTTGAAAAATGTCTTAACTATGGAAAAGAGTTTGAATTGCAAATTATAAAATTATCATTTGTCCTTATTCCAAGATCTTTATGAATACTTTATCATTTGTGAAATGGACAATTTGCATACATTTTCAAATGACTTGAAATTTTATATACGTATTCTAGACAATGTTGGAAAGTCATCAGCTATTTTTTTCCAGAATACCCAAAAATAGCCATATTACGCTCTCTCTCTCGAGGGAAACAGTCATCTGCGTCAATACGTCAGACGGAGAAAGACGATGTATTCTGTGACGTAGTGGATGTTGATTGGCGCTCTTTGATCGGTGATTACTACATTAATACGCCTCGTAGGTTGATTTTTTGAACATCAATGGCATCAGTACTTACTAATCCTTATATTTTTTATATTTCTAAAAAATGTGCAAATTGTCCATTCAAAATAAATATTTTTGATGATACAGAAATCATTCTCTAACACTTTTTCAAACCCGTGGGTTAAATTTCAATAGAATTTTTCACAATGCGTTGATTGTAAAAAATCTATTGAAATTTTGGTTAAAAATAAAAATAAAAGTAGTTAACTCTTCGAAAAAATTCAGGTTTTTGAAGTTTTTGTGAACCCTGTATAAAAAAATTAAGATTTTTTCTTCGTATGTCTTTTTTTAAAAGCAAATTTTTCTTATGAAGAATGAGTTTTCCCTGAAAAAATTTTTACCTCTGTCTGTAGATTCATGCCTCAAAACGTTGAATGGTTTGCTCAACATTTCTTGGTCTTTGGAGAAAGTGGAAAAAGACGTGGCGAAGGAGCTTTGGACTGTCACAAAAATTAAGATATTTTTGTAAACAAATATAATATAATATAATATAATGTATCTTTATTTAGCACTTGGCTACAAAGTGTTACAAAAATAGATATCAGCATTAGTAAATAATAAAACTGATAAGTGAATAATTGAAAAAATAATAATAATAATTAATAATAATAAAAATAATAATAAAAATAATAACAAAATTCTCACGAAAAACTCAATTCATACAATGTACAAACATAAAAAGCAGTAAATAGAATAAAAATACAAAACATAAAAAGCAGTAAATAGAGTAAAACTTGAAAAATTCAAACAAAATCAAAATATATGTGACATAACATGTTGTCTTAAAATAGTTTTAAAGCTGTGGAGACTTGTACAAACTTTCAGTTCATTAGGCAATTGGTTGAATTCGAAGAGTCCCTTGAACAGTAATGAGTTAAGTAATTGACTAGTGTGGCATTTTTCACTTAATATAAAGTCATTACAATTCCTAGTACTGTAGTGGTGAACATCACTAAACATTTTTATTTTATTACATATATAACCTGGTAGGATATTTAACTTTATCTCAAAAATAAACATATTAACATTGAATACAATTTTTTGTTTAACAGACATGAAATTTAAAACGTTTAACATCGATTCAATCGGAGTATAGCTGTCACATTTTAGGATGATTCGCATTGCACGATTCTGTATTTTCTGAATCCTATCGACCTTGAATTTCGGAAGGACGTATAAAATTGTTGAACAAAAGTCTAAGTGTGGTGCGGCTATGGCGTTATAAATCATTATTTTGGTGGATATCGAAACATGCCTTCCTACCCTTGACAAGAATCCAACTTTTTTTGCGAATTTTCTCATCATCAAATCGGCATGTGATTGAAAATTCAAATTTTCATCAAAAACCACTCCCAAGTACTTTATCTCACTTACATGTTCTAACTTAACATTATTTATACATATATTTATATTATTATTCTTCACATCACGGAGCCTGGATTTTTTACCAAAAATACAGTATTTGGACTTGGCGATATTAATACATAGTTGGTTCTCACAGAGCCGAAAAAATATATTCTGGAGGTCACGATTAAAGTTTTGGATCATTTCATTAAGATTGTTGCCAGTAATATAAAGCATAGTGTCATCGGCAAACAATCTCACTCCGCTCCACCACATTGACAACATCGTTAATATATAAAAGAAACAATAATGGTCCAAGAACAGTTCCCTGAGGAACCCCGTATTGAACACACAAATGAGAAATATCTTATCTGACCTTTTAAACCAGAAAGTCACTACAAGTCGGAAACTAGTACCTAGTAGTGATTATGTAAGTAAATACTATAAGTACCAGCATTTTGTTATTATTATGAATTTCAGTAAATGCTTTGAGCATCACCTGCGACTGAAAAGTATAAGCATATACTGATTTTTATCAATACCCTTTATATCAAAAATCCCGGAACGAAATTGTTATAGTAATAATTGTGTAATACAATAAGAGTGAAGTGAATGTGTCGTATGTTTAATGTGAACGACTTAGATCCGTTCGGTTATCGGCCTGGTTTCAGATCACAAGTCAATCGTTTGTTTCAGTAAAAATTGTTTGAAGTTTTGAAGTTTATCACATATCACATAAGTTATGTGAGTGCGTGTAGTTTTATATTGAAAGTTTTTGTGAAATGGCTTTGTTTCGTTGACATACATTTATTTATTCATTGGATTTGGTATCTCATAGTAGATAGATGTAAGGCTGGACTAACGAATTACATAAAATCACAAAACAACGCATTCGCTATTGCAATATAGCAATCTAGTTTCCTTTGTACTTTTTTTATGTTATTTCCACGTTCTAGTTCCGGAAGCACGAAAAATATCGTATATACAATCTTGCGACCGAAGTACTTTTAATCCCTCATGAAATTTATGGCGCTCTCTATGGTCGGGCCATGAACTTTTCCTTCGAGATTAAAAGAGCCACTTTAGTCCCGCGGCATATAATACACCATCATTGGCACATAAAGACTATTTTAAAAAGAATATAGTTTTTGACTGATGGACATGCAAGGAATGAAAACAGAAAATGAAATGGAAAGCAAAATTTTGTACAGTCATACAGAGTGATAAGCCAACCTTTTTACAATATCCAACTGAAATTTGATCGATAAACCTAGTCTACATACGTGAATTTTTTGTAAATGAGTACGAGAGAGACAGACGAGTATGACGTAACCACAGAAAAAATGGAACAGACAGTAGTTTCTATCTAACTTATAATATGGCAAGCCTTCTTTGCCAAGACGTAGTAGGAGGAGTTTAGAGATCAAATTCCAATTATACGAGGTCGTTCAAATTACCGGACTACACTCTTTTCACAACCAAAAGTAAACAAACTACACGTGATGAGACATAGAGAAACGATTGAACTAATCACTTGTGTTGGTTTATCTGACGTTGACCTTTCAATCGTTGTCTTTTGTTTGATCACGTGTTGTTTGTTTACATTGGTGACTTTTGGTTGTGAAAAGAGTGTAGTGTAGTGATTGAACATCGCGTTCTCGATTTATTAAAAAAAATGCAATATTTTTATCTGACAACCAGTTTCTGAACATGAAATAATTTTATCTTGAGGACAAAAATATATACAGGGAGACAATTAAAAAACTTGAAATGGCCCTCAGGGACAAAAAACTTGATCGAAAAAGGCTCAAAACAACTGCCAAGTTTCAAGCATCTACTGTAATTCCTGTTGATAGCTTGTCAAAATAATTATTTTTTATTTTTTTTTACTCAATAAATAATCACCCGCAAGAGTTAACTTCTGCAAGCTAAGAGGTTATAATGAGGGACAGAAGATCTCCAAAATGAGCTATTACTGAATCCTTTTGACAAGGATTTATTTCAACCTTTTTTTTTTGTTTGGGTAAAATGGATCCGTAAAAACCGTCAGTCTTTGATATTTTTCGCTATAAAAAAACGACTACCATATTATGTGTTCGTTTTTTTTGCAATAACAAGAAGATTTTTCAAATATCCTTCAAGATCATAGTAAAGTTAATGTTAATATAAAATACCTTCAGGTGGAATGATGGATTCCCACGTAGAAACGTTGACGGGGCCAGTGCTTCCGCTAGAAACTGATTGATCAGCACAACCAGAATCAACTACAAATGAATCCACATTCAAATTTGAACTCAAAAAGGGCATGTCCAGAGGACTGCTATGTAATCTTCGACAAACTGAAAAAAAGTACATCAAAAGGTGACTTAAAATACTCTTTACCTAGAATTCTGCTTTAGCAGGGTTTGAAAAACAACTTATCAATAAATAGGAGAAAAATCTACACAGTGATGATAAATAAATACAATTTCGCTGATATGCATGGAAACGGTCGATTATTGGGTAAAATATAGAAAAAAAAGTTGAATTTGAAAGTTATATTATGGTGTTCAAATGGATATTAGGCAGTGATAATGGTAAATATACAGACTTTCATAAAGTCGTGTCATATCATGATTGCAATTTTTTTAAATGGAAACCCCTGTATTATTGGATACTTCAACTCTTGTAAGCAAAAATTGTGATACACATGATTTAACCGTTCCCGAATATCGCCCGTGAAAGATCTTGGATTTGTAGGGTCTATACAGCAAATAAGGTGCCTGGTTTTATAAAAGCGATTTTTGGCAAAAAGTCGAAAACTTCATTTAGTGGATTTATCGGGTTTCTCAAATGAGTGATTCAATTGAAGGAAGAGTTGAAATATCCAATAATAAACAAGGGAATCCAATCAAACAATGATGTTCCACGACTCAATGACCAACCCTGTTTCGTTATATTATACATCAGACAAATATCTAAAATATTATATATAAGTCTATGAAAGATTAGCTGAAAGAACGTACTTCTTAAGAAAAGGGTTGATAGTTTCGTGACTGGCAGAAACGTATACTGTTCAGGGCTTGTGGGAGGCAGTTGAAATTTTGCCTAGCACAGGCAGTCAAAGTTTGGACTGCCTTCCACAAGCTCCTGAACAGTATACCTTCCTGAGAATGTCACAATAATTGAACTCTGACAAAATTACCCATTTTGAAGAAATCACGAATGTTATAATTATGAATATCGAATTTCTGACAATTTACACAATGGGGAACTTCTCGGGGAACTTGCATCATTTTTTTTTATTGCTGAATTCGTCCATAAAAAATAAAGAGACTCGTACTTTTTCCTTTTGTTGTTAGTCAAAGATTGACGGAGATATAACGCTTTGAAGTGTGCTAAAATTGCAATGTTATGAAGTCATAACATTGTCATACCATGATCAGTATATCTATATATACAGATCTTTAAACTTAAATAACTAATGGCAACATCATTTTTGAACGAAATAAAAAAATACGTATCGATTTTTTTGTGTTTTTCTTCAGTCTGCAATTTAAAAAAAAAGATTCAATCTTCCATGCAAGTTCCCCATTATGAGATCCCCGACTTTCAAAATTCAAAGCAATCAAAGCAAAGGTTCAAAGCATAGACGTATAACCAAGGTAAGACCCAACATGTTTACATTGAACGAAATCATACACGTATAATGATTAAAAAGCCGTAAGAAACAGAGTCAACGAGAATATCCGGGACATTAAAAGAGAACATTGGGAGAAATTTTCTAACGATATGGAGCATGACCTGTACGGAGGACAAAAGAAGATATGGAACCTGCTAAGAAATAGAAAAAAAACAATAAATGAGTGTATACAAAATACAAAAATATCGACGGAAGAATGGGAAAAATATTTTGAACAACTTTGCAGTTCGACGGAAAACCACTTACCACCACAGGAAATACAGCCTGACGTCGAAAATGTTAACGAAGACCAAGAAATGACTATCCCCTTGGAGAAAATACAATACATGGTTCGAAAACTAAAAAACAGAAAAGCCCCAGGCATCGACGAAATTAAGAACGAGATGATCAAATATGGAGGTGAAAGATTGCTGGCCGAATTACAGATCTTCTTCAATAAAATACTCACAGTCAAGGCTGTACCATCTGAATGGAAGGAGAGCATACTACCAGTCTTCAAAAAAGGAGAAAAAGCAGACCCCAGAAACTATCGAGGTATTAGCCTGTTGAGTGCTGTATTAAAACTGTTTACAAAAATTCTAGCAGAAAAAATATCTCTAACCGGAATATGTGAAGAACAGCAAGGGTTTAGACAGAACAGGTCTACTATAATAGATGCCATATTTATAATCCGTCAAATTACTGAGAAGGCCATCGAGTTCAATAAGGTGGCCTTCATGTGTATCATTGACTTTACCCAGGCATTCGATAGAGTACAGTTAACTGACGTCATAGCGCTACTACAAAAGAGAAGAATTCATCCGAAGGTAATAAAGACCATTGAAGAATTGAACACGAACAACTACACATATGTAAGAACTGCAAATAAGCTAAGCAATAAAATACCTATGACAACAGGAATCAGACAAGGAGATAGCCTAAGTCCAATCCTATTTAATGTCATAATGGATGAAATTATAAACGAAGTCAAAATAACTGGGAGAGGGTACCGGCTGGGAGATAAAGAAATAAAAATCATATGCTACGCTGATGACGCTGTAATCGTGTCAGAAGACGAAGACAACCTACAAAGACTTTTACACAAGTTCCAAAAGACAGCCGAAGTTTTCAATATGCAAATATCCGTCAAAAAAACCAAATCGCTTACAATATCCAAAGAACCGAGAAGATGTAAACTCGCGATATATGAGCAGAGTGTAGAGCAAGTGATGTCCTTTAAATATTTGGGGGCTGATATAACTAGCACTAGAAATATTAAGGAGGAAGTGAGAGCCCAAACAACAAAGGCATCTCTAATCTCAGGGTTCTTGAGAGACATAATCTGGATCCGTTAATTCTACGATGATGCAACACGAGCACCTTTTTAAAAAATATTTTGATGCTCTTTACTAATTTGACATCCAAATTTATAAAAAGATTAAAACAAAAAAGTTCTAAGTAATTTTCCTAAGGTGAAGGACAGCTTCAGCCTTTTGTCATTGACGACTAGCGTCAAATTAATAGGGTGAATACAAAGAAACACTAGTGACATGCATGCAAAATTTGGCGAAAATCATTACACTAGAAAAAAAGTTATTAGAAAAAATAAGAAAAAAAAAATATTTTTCAACACCCTGTATCTTCCTTAATTTTGAGTTCTTGAAAAAATTGTATAGAAGTTTGTTGCATTAATTTTTCATGTAGAATCGCCCACCAAAATCCTGACGCGTAATTTCCGGACACCCTGTATAAGACATGTGTAAGGCCGATTATGACATATGCGATAGAGACCAGAGCGGAGAATACGACTACAAAGCGAGCCCTCAGAACAACAGAAATGCGTACTCTCAGAACGATAACAGGCTATACCCTACTTGACCACAAGAGAAGCGAAGAGATAAGGGAAATATGTGAAGTTCAAGACGTAGTAAGATGGGCAAGAAATCGGAGAAGAGAATGGAGAGACCATGTTAGCAGAATGCCAGAAGATCGACTGGCAAAAATTGTGAGAGAGCAGCGGCCCAACACACCACGCCCACCTGGACGTCCACCAAAAAGGTGGTATGATAGCTGGTCTTCATCGTCCCAGCTGCTTTTGGGCAACCTTTGAGGCAAACACAGGACATAGTCCTAACGTAAGAAGAAGAAGAAGAAGAAGAAGAAGAAGAAATCATACACCTATGACCATAAACAAGCTATGATGCCAAGTTTCAACAACTTGAAAAACCATGAAGCTATAAGGTATAATGTGCGTGAAACTACGCATCCATTTTTATCTTCAATATTCTAGGAACTGTTTAAATTGCTATCATTTATCAATAACATTATTTTATCATAAATTATCCAGGGAACAAAACCTGGAAACACATGATGTTATTTTCAATTCAATTTGCTATTTCGACAAGCCGGCAACACTCTCGTCAGGTAGTAGGTTTTCGTTTACGATTTCATTCATCTTCAGAGTACAGCGTTGCATGCCGTTGCTGAATAGCTTGTTTGGGAATATTTCGGTCTTTTGCCCCACTTTGAACGTTTTGTGGTGATATTTTGTGTTGTGTTGAACTTTTTTATAGTGGTGAAATGTGTTGTGTGCCAAAAGACTATTTTTTCGGGAGATAATATATCTTTTCATAAGTAAGCAAACATGTTTATTCCAAACGTCAAACAGATATCGATTAGTTAGATGGCTGCCATCAGTGGCGTCCCTTGAGTTATATTGATAAAAATTTTAAAATTCCTCATTCTATTGACCAAAATAATATTGAAACATTATTTTGAAATAAGGATATTTCATGAGACGAACAAACGACTTGATACTGTGAAACGCAATAGAATTAGGAACTGTACATTTTAGAGGCGAATAAAGAATAAATAATTTGTAGAGTAGTTTTATTATTGTAGGTTACCTTTTATTCTTTGCATAAAATTCACGAAAATATCAATACAATATTAGTAGGTAAGTACCTATGTATTTTCTTGTTCTGGTGGTTAGAAAAAGATGGCATGGCAATTCAAATTCGCCAAAGGATCCTACCATAGACGTATAACAATTATTATTATGTCTATGGATCCTACACATTCGAGAGACCTGTTTGTTAATCTGGAAATAGGTTACATCATGACTCATTGAACGTTTTCAAATTGGATTTCAAAGATCCTTTTTTTTTCCAAGAAAGTATTCGTTAATGTGAGCCTTTTGATGTGGCCATCAACTTTTTAAATTTAACTGAACGCTTGTTTTTTTTATGTAAAACAAAAAAACTGTGGAGCCACTTCAAACAAAACCTCCATCTACCTTCCATATTGAATTTCTCCATGAAAGGAATCACCTTTTTCATCGCATTTTCTTGAATAATAAATATTTTGAAAAAAAATATTACCGCACTTTATTATTCACCCTGTATCGCAATCCCAATCTTTCCTATTGAAATTTTGAAAATGTGTCTTGAAGAAGATTCTTCTAATATGAAATCTCCCAAGCAATATAATGTTTGAAAAAAAATGTTTCACCCTGTATCGCAACCCCGTATATTTTTCTCATGCATTACCCAACTAACACAGATTGTGCCTAAATAAACTAAAATGCTATATAACTGATATATTAGGGTCCATCAATATACAATTTCATCATTTAGTGAGGGTAGTTGAGACAAAATACTCTCAGAGACAAAAAAGTGTTATAATCATGTAATAAAGCTCTCTACAAAACCATTTAATAAATCTTTTATAAAACGGAAGAAATTGAATTCTTCTAGCATACTATAGTACCAATGTTATGAGAGGAATTACTCTCTTAGTCTAATTTGTTGTATTATTGGTTCATTATTGTTTTAAAAAGAACTTATAAGATGGTTACAAAATATTTTTATTAGAGATTTATTATATTATCATATAGCTATCTTCAATAAAACAGTTAACTCGCAAACGTATTTAAGACTGAATTGGCTAAAGAGAATATCTTATAAAAATGTTTTATAGGATGCTTGATCTAGAACGTACAAAACAGCACTATAAAACCAATATAAAACACTTACAAAATAAAAATGAACACAAAATAGCAACACTGTCGTATAGTATATCCCAACTTACACAGATTGTGCCTTATTAAACTAAAATGCTATATAGCTGATATATTGGGGTCCTTCAATAACAATTGTATCATTTAGTGGCGGTAGTTGTCACAAAATACTCTCGGAGACAAAAAAGTGTTATAATCATGTGATGTAGCTCTCTAGAAGACCATTTGATAAGCCTTTTATAAAACATAAGAAATTGAATTCTTATAGCATATTATAGCACCAATTCTATAACTGGAATTACTCTCAAGTCTAATTTGTTGTATAATTGGTTTATTCATATTCATTCATATTCATATTCATATTCTTTATTAGGTCTTAAGATTTACATAGTAAATGTAGACATCGTCAATAATATCCATATGATACATGAAATCTACAAAATATCTTCTAAATATTCCCTAACAGAATAATAACATTTATCCCGCAACAATTCTTTTATCTTCTTTTTGAATAAATCAAATTCCAAGTTTCTTATCGGTACTAGCAAAATGTTGAAAAAAATTTTACCTACATAGGCCGGACAATGTTTATATTTTGACGAACTATGCTTCTCATAGACAAATAAATCTCTGCCGCGAGTTTCATATCTATGTAAATCGGAATTTTTTTGCAGTTGCGGTTGATTTTTCTTTATATACAATAACGTTCTATAAATATAAATACAAGGGAATGACATGATTCTATGTTCTATAAATATTGGTTTACAAGTCTCTCTGAAACCCATACGAAAAATACATCTTATCACTTTTTTTTGAGAGATGAAAATCCTATCCCAATCAGCGAACCTGATCCCCATAGTGGGACATTATATGTCAGATGACTATAAACAAATGAGAGATTCGTGGGAAACAATATCTTTTAGTTGAAAAAGTTGAGGTTCTATAGAGAACTTTATGAGATCGTTACAAAATATTTTTTTTAGAGATTTATTATTTTATCATATAGCTATCTTTAATAAAACCGTTGAGTCGCAAACGTATTTAAATCTAAATTGGCTTACGAGAATATCTTACGAGAAAATGTTTCATAGAATACTTGATTTCGAACGTACAAGACAGCACTATAAAACAAATAAAATGAAAATGGGCACAAAATAGCAACATTGTCTTATAGTATGCCTTGCCTAAAGATGCCCACCCCGTTTGCGATCATACAGTGAAATTCGCGTCCTCTTTTTTTATTTATTTAGTATATTTTTGGGTAATTTGGAAAAATGTTTTCGCTGGTGACTTTCAAATAATGTCTAGAATACGTATATAAAATTTCAAGTCATTTGAAAATGTATGCAAATTGTCCAATACCTATATAACAGATTTGTCGCAACAAGCACAGTTATAAGAGTTCGCCATATTTGGTAGGAAACTTTGTCGGTCATTTTTTAGGTTTGGGAAAGCAAACCAAATATTTATTAAGGAAATACGATAATAAAAACGTCATTATAAGAAAAACATTGTGAATATCATACAATTTATATTTAATAGAGTAGTTTTTGTTAGTAATTAAGATCTTGAGGCTATGAAATTTGAAATATCAGGATAAAAAGTCTTGAATTGCCTCAAAATGCAGGCGCATGAAAATTTAGTTCATAATGTACCCATATATTAACAGTAAAATCAAATTCGCAAGTCAAATCAACATATCATCACGCTTGAATTCCTAATATTTTGCAATATGCTACCTGTCTAATAGTAGGATAGACTCCATTAATTTTTTGTCATTCACAGTTGATATACTTTTGCAACAATTATCATTGATTCTGCTCTGAATATACACAAAATTGCAGTGTAAATACCGCGAATATATCAACAACAAAATATATTTATAACTGTTTTATAAATGTGTAACTTGGAACAGCTTCACTCTTATTAGAGCTCTATAGCAGTAGTAAAGTAGCTTTAGAGTTGTTACCTCGAACCTCGAACCCCTATAAACATTTTAATACGACAAAAATATTTTATAAAGTGGTCCTATTTCGTGTTTATAAGTGTGTTATTAATGTCTATGAAATGACTATAAAAATATTTTTACGAGCAAAATGTTTTACGAAACTGTTATATAACGGTCTATAAAATACTTATAAACATATTTGTGTTACTTGGGTAGTATCGCATTATGATCTATACTTGATTTCCTTTATTATGATACCCCACAAGTGGTATTTTCTTGACATAACCTTTTCATCCCCAGTTTTGCTACACCAATATATTTTTAATAATATTCAGTGATTTTCCTGTAATATGATACCCAACATGCCATGTTTTTTTCAAAAAGAATTTTTTTCCTTGTCAATAAACCCTTTTTACTCTATTTCAATTCCTTCGGATTTGACGTTTTTGTCCAACGAAATTCTCAAGTTTATGATTCTTGGTATGTACCATATTTGGACTTAATTGGTCGAAGCCTTTGAGAGCTAGTTCGACAACAGACAAAACGATTTTAGTAAATGTAATTTTCGAACTCTAGAAACCTCAAAACGTGTAAAGAAACAAGAAGTAATTTTTACATGATTACAATAAATTCCTTCCAAAGGAAAGTAAAAATAGAAATTGTGAAAAAAAAATAGAAATTGGAAAAAATATTATTCGAAAGTGGAAATATCTGACATGTTCATTTTATGGCGTTTTTCTCAAAATACACGACAGTCAAGTAATTGACCAGAAACTCCCGTACAGAAACCAAAACTGAGAAAGAATTAAGTTACTCTTCGATTTTATAAGTTGGAAAAACTAAAAAAATCATAAGCTCATAAATTCTACCATCATTGAATAGAACGAAATAAATGGTCGAAACACCAAAAATTGCCTACGCCTATGTCTTCTCTGTGAACTTCGTTGGCCACTCCCACTCATTATGCGCGATATTGAAATGCGATGTTGCCTAAGACTTCGAAACAACTTTTCTTAAAATTCAATGATTGATCGGCCGAAAACGCAATTTATGAATGGGTAGTTTGGTCTATCCTTGGTTATACGTCTATGATTCAAAGTATCGCATTCTGCATTCAATAAATTGATGAGGATCAATAAATTTTTCCAATGAAGTCAAGGTTGATAATCCGCTGGTGTATACATAAAAAGTTGATGTCTCTTCATATACATAGATAGCTTTTATGTCTCTCGACAAATTTGTAATCACTATCTCCTCCTATAGGACAAATATGTTGATAGTATGATGGTTCGATATAATAAAGATAAGAATTGAATGAATCGAAATACTGAACAGAATGACCGATCATGCTTTAGTAAAAGATGAGAAATAGATCGCAAATTTGTATACTATACCTAAAACAGTATCAGATGCTGTACTTCTATCCGAAAAACAATCACTTGTAGCGAAAGAACTATTTGCCCCTGAATCATCTCTTCTCATGAAATTCAGGTTGGTTTCTAGAGATGCATTCTTTCTACTTGATAGAACTCTGGAGCTTCTAGTATGAGGACAAGGAAACACCTGGAAATATTGAACACTCTAAGTAAGATGTTTACAGGTAGTTTGATATTGATATGTATGTTTTTGAGAGCTCACGCTCACAGAGTACTATCGTGCCCAAAAAAAACCAGGACAACGAAATTCTCATTATTAAGTAGCTACTGGTCTATCAAGATTATGCAAAATATATACAGGGTGGAAAAAAGTCTGGAATGTTGCTAATATCTTCCAAACCGCTAACATTTTTTTGAAAAAAAAAATGGCTACCCGCATAACTTTCAACGAGGAATAAGATGAAAGAGTCAGAAGAGTGACCAACTTTTTGATCCTTAATGGATCACACTGTATATTTTTATGAACATCGATGAATCTTTTTGAAACAATTTCAGCGTTATAAAGTTGTATCTGTCAAAACGAAAGAGAAATACCTCTTCAAAGTTTTTTAGTTCAGAAGGAAGAACTGGTTGTCATTGGTTGAGTTGCTACGTAATTTGTTTAATTGGTCAATTACTCAAGCTGTACTGTCAGTAAGATTCTTCCAATTCTATTTTTGTAAGAACTAGACGTTGCAACTATTAGAATGTTTGCTCCTTGGTTTGCTCATACCTATCAAAAATAAAAACATTGAGATCTTAATGATGATTGCGCATTTTGGCATACTGGTGCTTCAATTTCTGGACCAAACTATCTTGAATCGGTGGATAGGAAGAAGAGGTGCAATTGAGTGGCCCTCTAGATCCCCGGACCTCAACCCTCTAGACATTTATCTGTGGGGGCATTTGAAAAATAAAGTTTATGAGAATAGGCTCAAAAATATTGTTCATTTGAAAGACAGAATTAACACTGTTATTCACTAAATTAATTGGGATTCTTTTGATAATGTTTTGCAAGAATTTAGAGATAGGCTTGGTTATCGTTTAGCTAATAATGACAAACAATTTGAACATATTTTTGACGCACCCTATATATTTTTGAAACGAGATTATTTTCATCTTATTCCTCATTAAAAATTATGTGGGTAGGCAAAACTTTTTATATCCAAAATCCGAATTCTTCTATGAGCTGTATTAGCCGAAAAAGAAAAAATTGTCTCCTCTCTATCTTTTATTGATGGTTCAAAAGAAATGGTCTTTTGAAAAATTGATTGATCAATTGATCTATAATTGGAATCTTGATCGTCATTCGAAATTTTGGGTTGACTGGAACTGGACTTAGTACTTAGCCAAAAGCATGGTATTTTTGCTGATATTCCTAATTCATCTTAGAATCACAGATGTTTCTCATTTCATGTCCATGTCCGGGAGATATAAACAACATTTTCTGCCTGGTTTTTTTTTGGGAACGTTGTTCCTCTCATTCAAATCTACCTGAGTAATCATAAATCTGATTGGGCCATTGAGACTATGAATTTTCAAGTAAGTACCTCTGAAGCTCATCGCTACTGATCCAAAAACCATTTCTGAAAGTTTTTGGTAATTGCTGTTTGGCTTTGTAACCTGTAAAATGAGCAGCAAATGTAGTTAGATGGGATAGCATCGATTATACAGTGTGTCGAAGGTAAGATAAATACACCCTTGTATTTTTCTTTTTTGAAGAAGTCTGGGTTCGAAATTTTGTACAGTCACACAGACTAATGGATCACACTTTTGATGATATCTAACTGAAATTTGAACTTTGAAGCTCGCCTACTACGTTTCCGCAAAGCAGGGCAAATTCTCGATAATTTTAGAGGTATCGAGAAAAGTTACTGGAAAAAGTTGTTTTGTGCGTTATGTTTCACAAGTCACTTGATAATTTATTTTTTACAAATCTTTCTCGCTTGACTTATTTTCAACAACGCACTAGTATCATAAATAACTAATAATATCGGGGTTACTTTAACACCATATATTTATTTTATAGGTTTTTTTCTATTTTCTTCAGGAGATTCTCTTTATTATTAACTTGTCACAAAGCGATCCTAGAACTCTTGTATAATAATATTTGTTTATGTTCAAATGATTTTGGTGGTCGGCACATACATATTTATTTGGCTTCGGACTCTTTCGAAATATTATGACTTTTCCAGGTTGCAACGCTCGAATTCGATGAAAAATCTAAAAAACAAACGTCAAACTTGTCAGTGGCCTTATTAGGGAAAATAGCTTCTTCAGGGTAGAAGGGCTGGAAAAAAAGTGATAAATTGAAGAGCGCCACGAGGTGAAATAGAACTTTCAATAACCAAGAAATGTGAAGTCCCGCCTGAATTCACCAAGTTTGCAAATCGAAGAGTAAATAAAATAAAGTGGAAGAGTTCGGGGTCGTTAAATTTGTCAAAAATCAATTATTAGGTGAACGAAAAAACCACGAAGTAAATGGGAGAAGACATGGTTGTTGTAGAGTAAGAAACTTTCACATACATTGCGGTTTTTTTTTAATCAGTGCATTTGTCTCCCATTAAAAAAAATAATACAGGGTGCAGGTTCGCCATTTGAAAAGGAAACAGAAGTAATTTTGGTAGCTTCAAGACATTTGAGAAAAAACTCTCGGACTCGACGATTTTCAATTGAAGGAGGAACCATTTTTTTGGCATTTTCGACCCATGAAGGGCAAAGCCCAAGCGGGGGAGACAAGGGCCTTAAAAATTTCAAATGGCATGAGGGGTCCAGTGATAACTTATTATGAAGGTATTCTTGTTATGATTTGAAGAGACCATATTTGAAAATCTTACCATACAAATTTTCAGATCCCAATCGCTTTACCTATATCTCATGATATTCAAATGGAGAGACACTCTGTATACATGTAAGGGAAGTTTCTTTGTACAAATAATGTAAAGAAGGAAGTTTTCGTGGCGTAGGGACAGAAAGGGAAATGAGAAAAGTTGGCACCAGGCGGGATTTGAACCCACGACCTTCGTCACGCCAGGACGACTCTGTATACAGTATGTCTGCGAATTCGGAGAACAAGAGAAATGAACCAAAAATTGTCATTTTGAATAAAACAAACTTTGCTTGCCGGAAAAAGTAGCCACAATGAGAATATTGATTTTTAGTATACTCTCAAGAATGCAAAAACATAAAATCAATCAAGATCAGTCATTTTTTGGCTTTTTAACGTGAAATGAGATAAAACACTTGCTTCAAGTTAAGGCATAACTCTGATTCCGAACTTAACTACCTACTGAAGAAAATTTGAATCTACTTATAAAAATTGAGCATTTACGAAAGTCCGCATTTTAATACTTCCATGATATGCCAAAAATGACTGCTCTTGATTTTTTTTTATTTTTTTTTGCATTTAGAAACGCACAGTATCATATCCTATAGCATACTCACAACAATGTATCCAAAACCCCCAGAAGTTTCAACAAACTTTTCAGCCGAGTCCTCCTTTTCCACTGGTACTTTCTGCACTGTATCAGAGTCAAACAAAAGCTTTCTACCTCTGAAATCGCACTCTTTGAAAAGCAGCAATCGTACTTGTTCTTCAGTGAATTGTGAATTTTGTAGCCTGAAACAAAAAAATCATTCTAAGATCCTGTGTCCGGCAAAATAAAAAATATATAGGTCGGAAAACTTCATACCGATATTACGTTTTCTACAACACTAGAGATTTTCGCCCGTTAGTTTTGCTTAGAATCTTATGAGCATCACTCGGCATACGGAATTTAATCCAAACAATTTTTTTGCGGGCAAGGCCGCCAGCCTCGATCAACGCTTTTATCACGCTTTCATCCCCTATTTCACCCCCATGGAGGAGAAATTTTTACAAAGTCTTTCCACTGGGTTTCCACATTATGAAGGTACCCTTCAAACTCTTAACGATAGCACCACCACATTACCCAAACCACCACCACTTCAATACAAAATAAGGTAATTATTGCATAATATACGGTTTTCTGCTATTTTTCGATTTTTTCCAAATTTTCTTATATGAACACGCCCTAGTGTCTTCAAGGATTGCAAATTTACTGGCGGAGAGATTTTTTTTTTAGGTTAGGACAGGTTGGTTTTGGTTATTTTGAGTTAGATTCGGTTAGTTTGAGTTGGTTTTTCCCGGCATAAATGAGCGGCATCCTAAATACGTTATTAATAATAAAAATCAAATATCATGATTTTTTCCCTCCGCCAGTAAATTTGCAATCCCTAAAGACACTAGAATGTGACTATACAGGGTGCCACAGATTCGAGTGCATGCATAGGGATCTCCGTTATTATAAGAGATACAGGGTCGGATAAATGGATGCAAAGTTGCAAAAACGTTTTCAATATTTCCTGCGTTTCTTTAAAAAGACATTTTAAAATAGATAACACTTTGTCATTGCCACTTTTTCTCCTCTACAAAAACGTTTTCAATATTTCCTGCGTTTCTTTAAAAAGACATTTTAAAATAAATAACACTTGTCATTGCCACTTTTTCTCCTCTACAAGAAGGTATCAAATTGAAAATCTGACGTCCCGTCTTCGATCTGCCATCAACTTTATTTTTTTAAATACAGACCTGGATTTTTTATTTTATTTCAAGTTATCTTTTGACGTCCTTGAGGCATTAAGGTGATTAGATGAGGATGTGGAATAATGGGTTGCCTCAGCAACCTCAATATTTTCAATTATTATTCACCAATCCTTGTTATGTTCAATATTTTGTTAAAAGGGCAATATTTTTGAACCCTTTTGCAGAAATTGATCAAGTTTTTTGTTATGTAATTTTTTTTATTTTTCATGTCATTTATGGATTTAATTTGATTACATTAAATGTATCGTTATTGGATGTTATTCCTATTTTGGTTCAGTCAATGGGTACTATGATTCACATAACACCTACAATATAAAGGAAAGTCAAATGGCAACTTGTGACATGTTTTTAGCCAGCAACCATGCAGTAATACATGAACATGCGTGTTTCGCCAAACATCCACCGCGGCGCTGTAATTTGTTTGCTGTCTTGTCCCTGATTGGTTGATCGGTTGTTAAGGAAAGTTTGTTGTCACTGTCAAAAGTTCTTGTTATGGACTTATTAAATTTCATCTTTGTTGACGTGAACTTTTTGAAAATGGAGTGTAATCAAAAGCGTCGTTATAACAGCTTTTGTGTTTATCCCAATTGTCATGATTTAGCAAGTAAGCAGGGACCTAAAAATCATTGGACCTAAGGATAATGCGGAACTTTTCGCAAAGTGGAATGGTGAAGTGCGGAATCCATTACTGCAGAATAAGAATTATGAACAAATCTATAGATCTTATTTGGTGTGTGATATCCAGAATCCTCCTGGTTTTAAAATATGGTAATTTTTAACCTCGTTTTTAACCCAATTATTACGAAAAAAAAAACTTTAATCGATATTTTTTTCAACTCTATCATAATTCTAGAATTATTTGTAGTTGTGGACAAGTTATTTTGTGATGATCACTAAGATGATTCTTATTTAACCGATGTTGGAATTTCATCTTTGCCGCTCCGCCCGCTAATTCGTTTGAAGGTATAAATGAAAAAAACAAAAAATATAATTTATTTTTGTGAAACCCAGTTGTCTTAGAAGATAATAACTCAAGAAGATAAAAATCATGTATATTTTAGATGGAACACTTCGAACGCATCGTACAGAGGAAATAGGTAGCGAAAATTAATATAGTTGGACATTCTAATTAATTGATCTCAAAATGTTTGTTTTATTATTTGAAAACGAATGAAACAGTCGGCAGCAATAGGTTACTATTCTAACATTGGGTGAATAAGAATAACCATAGTGGATACATTTTAAAATGAACATTCCAGATACTTCCACTCTTGTGGGTATTATCACCATGAAATAGTCAAAAAAAGTAAAAACGCCATAAAAACAACTTTCTCCAAAACATTCATCATTAAAATAGTGTTCAGAAAGTTTTGATTGAAAACGTATCTATTTCGAAATGTGGGTTAAATATACATAAATTAAAACCAGGAACAAAAGCTCAAAAAAATTATAAGCATTTGAAATTGCCGCAGAAATATAGCTGCGACCAAAACCTGCAGATGGCGCTGTATGCTGACACACACAAATTAGTTAGTGGTACAGAGCATAAACATTAAACAACAATAATATTATTTATAAGATAAGACGTCAGAATATGGAGGACTATAACTAGGAGACGAATCGACATACGAATATCCCTGAGATTAGTGAGATTTTCTCTCTCTTTTTAGTCTTTTTGCTTAGTTCATTTGGGGGCGCTGTTGCTAGTAGCGCTTTCATCTACTCATTGTCAAGGTAACGTTTATTGCTTGTCAATATACTTTTTTCACATTTTCATTCACTTTTTCCAAATTTCCACTTCACATTCCACATGCAATGCATTCTCTGTAAGGAAAAAATTGAGGTTGAGTCGTCGGTCGTCGCAGCATCGTGTTTCAAGCCCATGGTTTGTTCAATGGTGACTGTTGTCAATGACGTCACTCAGTTACTCTACACAAAAATGATAAAAAGGCTATTTTTTCAAATGGAACCCCCTGTAATCACTTGAAAAATTAAAAGACCAATAAATTTCCTTTCAAATGGTATCCCATGTTCCTATACCTGAACCTTCAGGTTCTACAAGAAAAATGCATATGTCTAAAAAATAAATTATATTGGTATTATTGATATGAAACATAATGTAGTTGCAGTTTGCTACTAAAAATAAATTGTTATTGCTGTGTGACCTGGACCTGGCCAACGATTATAAACTACACAGGATTGCTCAGTTTGCCGAATCTGTCTGGCAAAGTCAAACTCGCTGTGACGTCACCACTGATGCTGGGGCGACTGCCAGCCACGTTGTAACACCGGTTAGCGGTTTCCGTTCGATCACCGAAGTGAAGCAACGTCGGGCGTGGGTTGACCGCTTGGGAACTCCACAGGCAGTTCGCCGTCTACATACCTGACTAGATTGATAGCATTATTCATTGCTAAACAATCGAAAAGGTCTACAGAGTAGCCCAAATAAAAATGCTCTGCTGAGTTCATTTACACTAAGTGATGCATAAATCATCACTATAGACCGAATTTAGCAGGAAAGTCGGTGGTACAATAATAGACCCAGGAGGTCGAAGTGCACTGGATTTGTGGCAAGTCCACAATCCAACACCCTTTCGAATCTACACCCAATCTACCACTGATGCTGTTAGAAAGAGCGCGTATGCTTCATATGGTATTTTTTTATGCAAATTAGATTTCAAGCAAAATGTAGTTGTTGTACATTTAAAAAAATTATCTTTATATTGAAGAGAACGAAAACAAATAATTTTATATTTATAATAAATTAAATTTCAAAATTAAAAAAAATATATACAATACATAATATAGGTACCTAATTATTCCAACTGGCAATATAATTAACACAAACAACAAAGCAAAATCAACCAAACGTAAAATGTACAGGGTGTTCACACAAACACATGTTTCATGTTTGGGAGAGAAATGTTTCAAATGAAAGTTTATTGATTCAAAATGAATTTTGTGAAAACACGGTTTTCACATATACAGGGTGTTTCAGAACTTCTGAGCGAAGTTCAACTTTCTTATTTCAAATCGCATCCCTATATTTTTATTTGATTTTTGCATTCTCCGGAAAATTCGTAATATTTTTCATATAGCATACCCTATCCCGGGCCTATACCCAAATTCAACCAATAAGAAGATATTGACATCAGAAATTTGCTATTTTTTCGAGCAAGTTTTGAAATGTATGGTATTATTTGGAAACCTTGGAATCGAGGTAATTGTTAATGGATGTCAACTTCTCAAAAAATATTTGAATAACGTACAGGGTGACCCAAATATTATTCGATAATATTTAAAATTTAGATTCTACTAATTAAAATGAACAATCTTTATTCTATAGTCATTTATTCTGAAAGACGACGAAGACGAAATAGCCCCTCGAACCATGACAAAATCCACTAAAACAATGGGAGTTATATTCATTTTTAAAAAAGCTTCTAAAAAGAAACTTGATATTTTTAGGGTTTTCATCGAGGTTTTCATGGAATGAAAATTGTTCATTTTAATTACTTGGTAGAATCTTAATTTGAAATATTGTAGGATAAAACTGGGTCACCCTGTATGTATAAAGAAAATATTTTAACTTTTTCCTCTTCGCACTATAACATGTTCAAATCTGTCTTGACAATTTTTCGATTTCTTCTCCAGGGTGAAGTTTCATAATGCAAGTGATTGGTTTCTTGGCAGCCAAGAAACCAATCACCTGTCTTGACAAGTTGACATCTATTAACATTAACCAACGATTATAATAGGTAATCGTTGAACATTAACAACTAATCCGTTTCCAAGGTTCCAAAATAATACCATCCATTTCGAAACATGTTCGAAAAAATAGCAAATTTCGGACGTTAATATCTTCTTATTGGTTGAATTTGGGTACAGGATATGTTTCATAAAAAATGTTCAGAATTTTCCAGAGAATGCAAAAATCAAGCAAAAAAATAGGGTTGTAATTTGAAATAAGAAAGTTGGACCACGCCCAGAAGTTCCTAAATACCCTGTATATGTGAAGACCTTGTTTTAACAAAATTTATTTTGAACCATCAAACTTTCATTTGAAACATTTTTTTCTCAAACATCAAATTCAAAAGTTAATGGGGGGGTCCATTTATCTGTGAACACCCTGTACTTAATTATATTTAAATGATGTCGCACAAACTCTTCCCATATGGGAATTGCAATTTTAGAAAGCTCGTTACCTAATTTCCATATAAAAAAAGACTAATTTTGACTTGTAACTTTGAAGTTTGTTGTAATATAGGTACTTACTCAAAAACTCATGCTGTAAATCTCTTTCATAGTCTCTATACTCAACTGTAAAATGGTCGGAGTAAACTGTCGAATAATCTATATATTAAACTTGTCTTTTCTTCTGCAGCAATGCACCCACTCTTTTTGTATTTTAGAAGACACTAAATCCTTGCCTTTTGGAAAAGAATGGAATACTATGCTTGAGCCTTGCTTTTTAAGAGCTAATTGATTGTTTTTGCACACAGCAACAGCACATATTCTCCCAGGCATCATGAACTAAAATAATGTTTACCACTGGAGTCAATTATTATTAAACAAGAAGCCTATTTGCTCAGAGAGTAGTGACCATTTAATTTACCTTCGTGTGAACAAAATGCTCCTTCTTGTGCTAAATCGAATTATTGCTACACACCCTCAATCGTTAACACAACGAAACGAATAAAATATGTATTTGTATATTTTCGGCAACTCAAAATACATTAAAAGTACTTGGAAAAACAGAAACTATTGGACAAATTCACAACACAAGACACACGACTCGACACACGATCAACGGCTTAAATGAAAATAGACAAGCTAATGATGACGTCACAAAAACCGCCAAACGTACGTTAAATGGAACTGAGCAATCCTGTGTAGTTTATAATCGTTGTGACCTGGCAACTATAGGTTGCCCTAGAAACTACATTATGTTTCATATCATGTATACCAATATAATTTATTTTTTAGTAAAATGCATTTTTCTTGTAGATCCTGAAGGTTTAGGTATAGGAACATGTGATACCATTTGAAAGAAAATCTATTGGCCTTTTCATTTTTCAAGTAATATACAAGGGGTTCCATTTGAAAAAATAGCTTTTTTATCATTTTTGTGTATTGGAAAAAGATTAATAAATTTGAAGCACCCTGTATATTTACAGATCGGATTCTCCATTGAAACCATATAAACCTACCTTCCTCTAGTCGGCATAGCAATTTCAACTCTCCACCGTTTTCAAGTACGAAATTATTGAACTCAATCCACTGATGTGTTTTACGACAAAAATATTATAAATTAATTTATATCTCGAAAACCGCTGCCGATAGGTATAAGAGTATATCAGGCAGAAGTGATTAGAATCAGTCAAGGAATCCAAAAAAATAATAATATACAGGGTGGTCCATTTAAAATAAGAAAGTTGTTACGACTTTTGGAAAGAAGCGGCAACACTGCAAAACTGAAAATATTTTTAAAATATAGATCATACTCGATTATGGGCTCAGCCAAATTTTCAGGTCGATCCTATGTCTAGTTTTCCGTAAACGTCTAACGTACCATAGACCGTGAGACACCCTGTATATCGCGAATATGTCATATGTAATTGAGAATAGTCAAATGGAATTGGAAATATAGCAAATCAAGTTCTGAATCAGTTGGATGTAGTTAAGATTTAAACAAGTACTTTTTCTATAGATAAAATACTTGTTTTTAAAAATGTTAAAAGATTTTTATTGTTTTTGTATGTGTGTTGGTTCTCACTGAACTATCTAGTTTTTATGTACATTCTCACGTTTTGGCATGTAGCCATAAACAAATCAATTTTCAACAGCAAATTTGAGATACAAGAAGGTATAGGACAAATGGCAAAATTCACATTTTCTGTACTTTTTCTTAAATAAAAATATTTACATAGTGATGAAAAAAAAAGAACGGTCTATTGTATTGAAATGATGGAGGAAAATCAACGACTTATTATTGGTATATTCTCTTCTGCCACTGCGGTAACCTGGTGGACTGTTGAATGTTGCGACCCACTTACGCATCTACATAATGGAGATATGTTTGAATAATGTAGCTTCCATTGAAAACGTGATAAAAATAACCTGGGAAGCACAATTCAATTGAACAGATTTTCCCGTATTTGCACCATAAATCCAGGAGCATCAAGTTTGAGACAACCCTCACATAGAAAAGACATTATGGGAATCACATAATGACTACATTACAAATGCTCAATTACATTTGATACCGTCGCAATTACATTTGACTACTCTCAATTTCATATCGATACCAATATTCTAAAAGGACGTATCCCACAACTTTCTTGATTTTGCGTTTTTAATTGGTATAAGTCCCAAATATCGATCTTCATCTAAATCTAACATGGCGTAAGAAACCTTCAACTGGAAATATTTTTTTGGCGCTTATTCTAATACGTCGTGAAAGAAACAGCTGATTTTTTAAGTTCGAATAGGTCGTATACCACAGTTTGCCCCATTGTTTTATCAAGTGACGGTTGAAAGTTGATGTGTTGAATTTGAAAAGTGCGGAAAAATAGTCCGTTTTTCAATATATCGAACGTAAGTTATATTCTAGTGCTATTAGTTTCTTTATGTTATGGTAATTTGTTTATAGCGTAACACAATATGAAAATATTTGCCGTTGAAATGTGCATTTCATATACGTCATATTGTAATTTGGAATAACATGTTGAATAGGACATATTTCAATAATATTCTGTTAAAAACGACGTAACCCTCAAGTTCGTGTTGTGTGTTAGATCGTATTAGAACTAAGTGGGTATGTATTTCACTATGGAGTTTTTTATCGGTAGCGGAAGGTACCTAGTGACTAGCTACAAGGAAAGAAAAAGAAGCTATCCAAAAAATCCATCCAGAATAACATGAAACCTTTGTTCATGTTCATATGAATATTTTTTGAAAACTGAAGATTGGAAACACCAAGTGTGCAGGATTACATTTCTTGGTAAAAGAACGAATGGTTAGGCACTGGGTGAATGAAGGGTCTGTGTTTGGAACACTGAATAAACAGGACGACATAGATAAAAATAAAACTTAGAAGAAAAACACGGAGGAGTTTTC
This sequence comes from Orchestes rusci, assembly GCA_958502075.1. Taxonomy (NCBI): domain Eukaryota; kingdom Metazoa; phylum Arthropoda; class Insecta; order Coleoptera; family Curculionidae; genus Orchestes; species Orchestes rusci. The sequence goes on from OY293310.1 coordinate 9,178,804, forward strand.
CCGCTTGAAAATAAGAAAAAACCTTCTTTAAACATGTGTCCGGAAATGCTTCATTACAGAGCTATACAGAGTGTTGAAGTTTTATTTTTATTTTTCTTTTTTCTAAATAGTATTTGCATTCGAATTTGATCTTAGCATGGCTCTAACTTGTAGAGGACGCTACCTACACTTATTTTTCCTATTATTAACAGCCGTGAGTATACTTGTTTGAAGTAGCTAAGTGCCACCATTCTCGAGATATTTGGATTCGATATAAAAAATACATGTGATTTTGGGATTATTGTCAAGCAAGGTCTTGTATTTTTTCTGAGAAAAAAATCAGGATGAGTCTCCCTTGTTGGAAATAAGAAGAAAACTTCCCATAAACATGTGTCCGGAAATTCTTCGTTACAAAGCTACAGGGTGTTGAATTTTTTAATTTTTTCCATTATTTAATTTTTTTATAATATTTCAATAAAAATAGTGGTTTACATAACTCTATATTTCGTATTATAATGATTGTGTAATTTGTCTTGAACCACAGTAGTTATGATTGAGGTAATATGACACTTACATAAAATGTCGTATCCAATAAGGTGTTGTAATTACAATAAGACCTAAGCCACTTATTTTCGTCATCTAATGAAATAATCAACAAAACACAACACTTTGTCGAAGACCATATTTTTGAAAAAATTTGGTAGTTGAAAAATTGAACCTTTCTCGAAAACTTGAAAAAATATACGTTTATTTCAACTCCTGTGAAATTTTGTATTCATGGGATACGTCCTTTTAGAGTATTGGTATCGATATGATTTATTCGCAATTTCATTCAACTTTACCCAATTACATTTGATATATTCCCAATTCATTTTTAATCTTCCCAATTATATTTGATATATTCGCAATGTTAATACGCAACTCTCAAATACATTTGATTTATTCCCAATGTGATTTAACTATCCTCAAAACCATGTGATATATTCGCAATTACTTGTGGAAAAGGTGTAGAAATTTCAGAATAATGTATAACAAGAAATATATTCAAGATACCTATTATCATCAAATAGTGGGAGTTTTGATGCAACCTAGCTAATAAAAATTGTTGCATTTTGATAGAGTATTCGTAACGTTGTTTCAATTACGTTACCTAGGTAACATTTTTGTTTGACATGAAATCGCTAACGACTTTTCGCCATCTGGGGGTAACAATTGAAGCTGAATCACGATTTGAAACCTGGCCTGGGACTCCGTGTATCTGTCGAGCCCTAGCGACGGTCGCTTTCCCATTTATTTTATGCAGAGAACGAGGTGTCGCTATGGAATTCTACAGTACACGGAGTCCCAGGCCTGGGGCAGGATTCCGTGTACTGTGGAATTCCATAGCAACACGTCGCTCTCTGTGTAAAATGATGGGAAAGCGACATGTTGCTAGAATTCCACAGGTACACGGAATACGGGTCCTGGACCACTTTTAACTTTTATGCACTTCGATTACTCTCCTAGTTACAGTCATTGAACTCGATACTACCGTACCTGGAAGGGACCCATCCGTGCTGTTTACATCGAGTTGACTGAAGACATATTTTCGACTAGAAAGAGGTAGAGACAGAAAGGGGTGTCTATCTTTGTCATATCTGTTGACATAATATATTAGCTGTGTTTGTTATGCACAACTAGTGCACACTTTTTCACACTGCAAGAGTCAGTGTGGCTTTGTTTATGGAATGTTTGTCTGTTTTTTAGGATAGAATCTTAGTACGTTTAGTAAAGATATTCTATCCTAAAAACCAGACAAATATTTCACAAACAAAGCCACACTGAGCGTTGCAGCTAATATTATGTTCAATCAAAGCTTTCTATAGTTTGGGTGCCAAACAAAATGGTTAATTTCTGCAGTGCATTTGGGTGTGGTAATAAATACACTCCAGAAAAGCAGATTTCATTTTTTGGCTAAGTGATATAACTCCAATTATTAAGGACAAGGGCACCTTAAGTATACCTACACGAAATTGTCCTAGTTAAGGGCCCTACTCACACTCCTGCAGCAGGGGCAATCTGGGCCTGCCGCAGGAGAAACTTCCTTGTAAAGTACGTTTCGTTTTGAAAATGTGACAATTTCACATCCTGTTCGAGTTCGTTGGAACTACTAACATCATTTCCAAAGTTTGTTTTCTCATATCTTGCTTAAAATAATGCTAGAAAGGTATGAAGGGGCCCCTACCGCCCTGCTTAGAAGGCGATCTAGGAAATTGCCTCAATCGCCCTGCCCCTGCTGCAGGCGTGTGAGTAGGGCCCTTTAGGAATTGACGATGGTAAACACTCCAAGAAATGCAAGAGTTCTATTCGGACATTCCTCAAGCCCCCTATCAAAAAACACCATATTTATTAGTTTTAATGTGACCTCAAAAATAAAAGTATTTTCATTTTTATTTTAAGCTATTATAGTTTTCCAAGTTTATACCTTAATACCTTCACTTTACTCAATACACAGGTTAAACATATAAATCACCCTGCGACTACTACCTACCCTGTATTTTCTCAACTATTTAATCGAATTACGGATCATCTAAGTATACTTCATCATTTAGTAATTTGTTTCTTATTTTGCATGTTTCCAGATAGTTATTTGAAATATATAGATCCATCATATCATGATAATTAAGACTATACTAAGTATGCACAGAATTGTGGTCATTTTTTCCAAGCAAATCAACCGCTTTTTCAATTTATCTTCAAACTATTTGAAAACCTCCGACTTCCCATAAGGACAATGAGTGTGACAAAGATAGCAACCCCTTTCAAGTCCAATCAAAATATACCTATGCGCCAAAAAAATACGACTAAAATTGCCTCAGCTGTCGACACGACAGGGGCCCTTCCAGTTACGTAGTATCGAGTTCAATGTCCTCCATACGTCAGAAGCAGAGAAGTAAGGTTAGGTCCGAGTTAGATCGTGTTCCGTAATTGAGTTCGTGACAAGATGTGTCAGATTGTTGAGTAGATCAATCCAGAAAAGTATGAAAGAAAAGAGAATATTGTACTAGGTTTATTTTTTGTATGTAAAACATTCCATTTAGGTTTCTGCGATCGTTTATTGTCATGTAAAGAAGTTATCTGCATCTTATTTTGATCAATTGCTTGAGAATAAAATAATATTAGCAGTAGTATCCATTTAATTTTACACATTACGGCAACATCGCTCAACCATGCCACAACTTAGGTAGTAGAGATAGGTTGTACTTATGTTACCAACATTTTATGTCAAGTTTAGGGATGCACCGGGTCGGGTATTTTGCCGACCCGGCCGGAACCGGAATCTGGCCGGATCGGGAACTAAATTTAAAATGTATGTGCATCAATGACGTCGAAATAGATATCTTTGATGTGCATGCCTATTTTTATACGTAAAACTCGACGTAAAACATTGAAAATATTAAGTTTGATTGATTTTCACTTTTTTTAAAACTAGCTACAGTAGGTGCAGAGTGTTTATTATTAATTTCACCAAGATGGAAATAGCTGTTCATTTAAATATTAATTTTCAATCCGCATTGACAAAATTAAATCAATTATTATACTCATTCAATTGGAGAATCAGTGTTGCTGATTTTTTTGAAAAAAATCAAAAAAATCAGATTTATTCGATTTAAATCGGATTTTTTTGATTTAAATCGATTTTTTTGATTAAAACCTTTTTTTCATATGTATTGTTTTCTTTTAAATAATAATATTCTAGATAGACTTATTTTGAACATAATATTTCATTTCAAGTTTTGACAGACAACGCAAGTCAACTACTGTCACACTCAACTTGTCATATTAAACAAAATTTATGAAAAATAACTGAACACCAACTCAACTGACATTTTATCATTTTCAAAAAACAAAACCAATAAATAAAGCTCCGGCAAGACTAAATAATTGTATTTTGATGACTTAATTAAATTTTACTCTTCAAAAGAGAAGGGAAAATATATTTTTGCAATCATGTGATTTGAATCAACGATTTTTTTAGAAAAATCATGTGATTAAAATCAACGCAACCCTGTGGAGAATAGCAGCCACCTGTCAATACTAAAAAAATCGAAAAGAAGTCGGGGAACCACAGCCGCCGGTCTATCAATATCAAGGAAACACGCACACCTTTCACTGTTGACCAATTACAAAATATATCTGGTCAAAAGTCGAGGGTTTGTAATTTTTGAAAAGAAAATATATTTTCCTAAAAAAAAATTATTTGTGTTTAGTTAGCGACTTAACAATAGGTTAGTAGGCACAAACAAACCTTGAAATAATTTTCTATATTTTTGTATACGGTGTGTCCACTCTGAAGTCGCCCACCCTGTATTAGGTATCGATCGATGATTTTTTGTTTAAAACACACATTCTGGGATTTTATTAACATCTTATTAATAAGAACGTACAGGAAGACTCAATGAGCAGTATAAGTATGAAATTAACAAATTAACAAAAAAAAACATTTTTTTTTTTAAATGTGAACAGGGAGGTTTTTGGTCATTCTGATTGAGATTTCGTTGTCAGTTTTTTTCTAAAAAATCCCCTAATACGATTTTCTGAAATTGGACCCACTTTGAACCCCCATAATCACCCAAAAGTACGTCCCTGGAACTGATTTGGTATAATGTTCAAAAAGTGTTTGACGAGACCTAACAAACAAAAGAAAAAAATGAAAATCGGTTAATAAACAAAAATGTTACAGGTGTGGGACACTTCAGACTGGACACCCTGTATATTTGAATTCGAATTATATTAAAAATTTGAAACGTTAACATTTCCAAAATTTCCGGCCGGACCGGAAAGCGATCTGGCCAAACTGGCCGGATTTAGTGGTACCGCCGGAAATCCGGTGCATCCCTAGTCAAGTTAATAATTATAACCATGAGATGGCGTTCTGTGGGGTGAGCCCGAGCTCGTACGTGGCTAACGATAAAACTACAGGCTGTGGCGCGAGCCATGGTCATTAAATTACCCTACGATTGTCACGGGATTTCGACATTTTATCATGTTTAAAGCAAAAAAATACGCGTTTTTTCAACTGCTAATAACAATTTGTTTGCATTAGACATAATAAATGTGAAAATCAAGTGACAATCGTACGGTTAATGTCACGTGACTGCGGATCGCGCCCGGGCCTGTAAGTATTACTCGTTGGTCACGGTTCGTAGCTCGGTTAGTTGTGAAGTTACTTCTCGTTTTCTCAGGAGAAAATCTAGCTATTGACACAGCTAGATTTTCAGTTTGCATCTCGGTTCGCATACATTTTCAATTTTCAAATGACTTGAAATTTTATATACGTATTCTAGACAATATTTGAAAGTCATCAGCGAAAAAATGTTTCCAAAATACCCAAAAATTTACTAAATAAATGAAAAAAAAAAACAAATTTCACTGTATGATCGAAAACGGGGCGGAGCTAAATAACCATCTCTCTCTCGAGAGAGTTATTACAGTGAATACGCCAGACGGAGATGGGTAATGTATTCTGTGACGTCGGTGGATGTTGATTGGCGCTCTTTAATCGGTGATTACTACAATAATAGCGGTCATTGGTTGATTTCTTGAACATCAATGGCATCAGTACTTACCTACTAATCCTTATATTTTTCATATTTCCAAAACATGTGCAAATTGTTCATTATTTTCTATTCCAAATTGCGGTTGGTAGTGTTTTTTTTTTTGAAAAAACAATGACTAGAAAATCTGTGGTGTTCGAGCAGAAAGCAAAACCAGGCGGATATTTTGTCATTTCACCGGTAAGTAAATACAAACAAAGCCGGTCTCTTCTCTCATTTTGTTTGGGTCAAAACATTCAATGCTACTGTAATCTATGATATAGTTTGATCATCCATAGAATGTCTTGAACATATTGAGGGATTACGAATCCAGTGGCGTGCATAGATTTTTTCTTAAAGAGTCGCTTATATGTGGTTTATCAAAATTTGGCACTTGCCTGAGAACCTGCAAAGTAGGCGTTGGATTCTGTATGAGCAAGGTCATTTTTGGTAGGAAGAAACTTCACAATTTTTTAAAAAATCGAGCGAAATGGGTGAATTAATAAACTTTATCTACATTTGACGCTGCAGGCGAGTTATACGTTCGTTAAATAAAATACTATTTTTCTAAGATTGTTCAATAATAGATGTATTATACAGGGTGTTTATTAATTGAATGCCGATACTTGAGGGTTATAATCCTTGGATGATTTTAAGAACAAAAGTTCATATGAACATAGGTCCGCAAGAGCTTAATTTTCAAGATACAGGGTGTTGAAATATTAAAAAATAAATGATTTTTTTATAATTACTTTGATACTATTCCAGATATCCTTATGAAATTTGGTACACGTCTACTAGGCTTCAATATGCATTTTGTAATGTACAAACAATTTCATTATTTGTACCAGTGGCGTCCGTACGGGCTTTGCACTCAATATTTTTGGAGAAAAAACTTGTACGCCACTGCTTCCTTCCAAAATAAAAATCATTTTTAAAATCTCCATTAATTTCTGAACTAATTTGTTCTCTTGATTTTTCCGTCCGGCGCATGGTTTTCGCTTAAAAAAATAAAATCTACTTAATTGCATTGACACCCTGCTGTGTCATCCAATATTTTTAAATCAGTGGCGCCCTCTCTAACATTCCCATGCATTTTGATGCATGGAAGACGTGTACCAAATTTCAAAAAGATATCTGGAATAGTATCAAAGTGATGATAAAAAAAAAGATTTTTTTTTTAAATTTCAACACCCTGTATCTTAAAATCTATGCTCTTGCGGACCTATGTCCATATGAACTTTTGGTCTTAAAATCATCAAAGGATTATCACCCTTAAGTATCGGCATTCAATTAATAAACACCCTGTACATTCTCGGTATTTTAGGATAGGATATCTTTACTTCTTCTCACGCCATCTTGAAAATAAGGGCACGTATGTTTTCTTCGTTCCTATTAGACATAAGATAAAATATCAGAGAACCAAAGTTGTTCGGAATTACATTCTCCAAAACTTTTATCCCAAACTTTTTTTTCTAAAATCAATGATACAAAATCTACAGGGTGATTCATCAATATGGAATGTGCGAAGAAGTCGTACAGGACGAAAGTAGTGCGGAAATACATTTCCAGCAACTTTTTTCCATTTATTTCAATGCATGGTTACCGATAATTTAATTCTGTACAACTTTCGTCCTGTACGATTTCTTTCCACCATGGAATCATCAATTCTCAGATTTCCCCTTTTTTAAGCACGGATTTACTGTACTACATTAAAACTGTCTCAATAAATAATGGTTTCTATGGGAAAAGTATGGTGGCTTCCTAATTATTCAAATATTGAAAAATGGAGCTTTAAACTCAAATAGGTATCGCAAAAACGGCTGAACCAAATACTAACTTATTATATGATATTTTTGAAATCATTAGAAAAAGATCTTTCGTTTTATATGAAAATACCTATTAGGGTCATTCCATTTAAAAAAAGTAATAATCTTAAAGATTTTGGCGTTTCCAATATTCCGAGCAATATTCATTGGTTTCTTGTGACACTGGATTACCTATAAAAATCTGACCAAAAACATACAACTTTTGTATTTATCATGTTTTCATAATAATTACCTTCGACCATCCTACGGAGCAAGCGTATATGGTCGAAGATAATTACTAAAATAAAGGCTCAGGGGGTCGTGTCAAATCTGGTGGCAAATTATAAGGAAAAAATACATCGAGCTATACATTCAAAATCCGAAAGTATGATTTCCATGATTGATAAAAAAACTCAAAATAAAAACCTAGGTATAGGTAGATATCGAGGTAGGGTTCTGGTACATATTAGGACCCCACGAATTTGCACTTTATTTTTTATACAATAGATAGAGAATAGGTTATAAAGGAGATTTGAACAAAAAAATTTATGGAATATGAGGTTTTGAAAAAAATACGACACTTCAAAAGTCCAGAAATATGACCACTTTTCAATGCAAAACCTTTTTAAACGATATTCATGAGAACATCCACCGGCTACGCTGGGCAGGAGCCCAGGCAGGAGCGTACCTTTTTACTCGGGCAGGAGTAGCCATATGGGCAGGAGCTTTTTTTTCCAAAATTTTTGTTGCACAAACGGACAAGATTTCACGATATCTTTCAAATAATTTCATCAGAAGTGCGAAATTCGAGGGATCCTAAAGTGTACCAGAACCCCCGAGCTAGTACCTATCTGGCGTGCTTCTGGGTATATAGTATTAGTCTATGGTACCTATACCTTTTTGGAGGCGTCGGCAACATTTTTGCTGTTCTCCACCAAAGTCAACCCATAAATTCGCAGCTATTTCACGTTTATTTATCAAAATGAACAAGACGGTGGGGATCAGGGTAGGTACCATTGGCAAACACAATCAGGTAATCAGGTAGGATTGAATTTATTGTAACCGAAATAAAATAAATCAATTATTGCTTGTACCCTGTAGAAAAAGAGAACTAAAAATATTGGTTAAATCTATTTCCTACCTGCTACTATCATACTCATGATCAGAATGTGTTGAGGTTTTGATCCCAGAGAAAAATTGATTGAAAAGAGCCATAACATTTAAACCTGACTATTCACGTTTATACATAGTTGCATAGTTCATAGTTGTATCACAAGTTTTCGTTTGGTAAACTGCCAGTTCAGAAGTGAAAACAATAAATAAAAATCACGTGCGACGGGTCATATGACGAATGTTGCTTTCTCTCTCTAGATCCTAGATTGTCTCATTCTCGCGCTCGCCGCTCGACCGATTCTGGGACCGATGGAACCAAAGATCGTGTATGGTATTTGGACTAGGATCTAGAGATCACTCCTTACAAGTTTGCCTCTCAAATCGCGATACCGCCGCGCAGCAGAAACGTTAATGCCTGGTCTACATTGAATCTCATCTTGAAGTGGAACTGTCAAATTTCTGCTTGGCAAACGGGAATCATATGGTACCAAACACAATTATTTTGGCATACGCGTGACTTGGAACACAAATTGGATGTAGTGATAGCGTATGCTTCCTGTTTGCCAAGGTGAAATTTGACGGTTCCAATTCGAAAACAAATTGAATGTTAACCTTACATAAACGTACTCGAACAACGGTTGTAGCTATGTTCGCGAATTATTTTAAAACCGATTCCGAACCCGAACCAAAAGAAATGCCATAAATAGAATCAACCACAAATTGATCTTAGAAATCTACAAAAATCTCGAGAAGAGAGGAGAAGGACATTGCGAAAGAGATGCAATTTATTACAAAGTAGTTATTTGAGATTTGTGTGTGTTTTTTGACTGTCCACCGCGGGTGTTACTAGCCTAGTTCACACCGACAACTTGGCCCGCGGTCCAGGTACTAAATTCGAACTATATCAGAACCAAATATTTGGTTCGAATGATGAAAACAGTTGCGAACTAAGCTGGTCCGCTCTTGATTCGGTACTTGCCAGCAGGTGTACCGAACTAAATTTGGTTCGATCTGGATCAAAATTATGGGGTTATGTTGATTGTTATGTGAATTGTGTTGGTTCTGAGTTTCTCAAGGCAATCTGAGCGTACTCAATTATGTTTTTTTTGATGATGAATTGTGTTGATAAATAATTTCGACTTGTTTTTGATGTTTGACGAATTGAGCGCGTACTCATCTAGTTCACGCGTTGCAAGACGGTTTAAACGGGCGAGAAGCACGCATTGGTCCTACCGAACTATCTCCACCCACTTGGTCCTATCGGACCGAACTAAACGAGTTATCGGTGTAAACTAGGCTACTGTGAAGCAGAAACTGTTACATCTTTGGAATTAACCGAAATTCTACGATATTCAACATTAGCCTAGTTCACATCGATAACTCGTTTAGTTCGGTCCGATAGGACCAAGTGGGTGGGGATAGTACCTGGACCGATGCTTGCTTCTCGCCTGTTTACACCGTCTTGCAACGCGTGAACTAAATGAGTACTCGCGCAATTCGTCAAATGTCGAAAACAAGTCGAAATTATTCATCAACACAATTCGTAACCAAAAAAAAACATGAGTAAGTACGCTTAGATTGCCTTAGAACCAACACCATTTACAATAATCACAATCAACATAACCCCATAATTTTGATCAAGATCGAACCAAATTTAGTTCGGTACACCTGCTGGCGAATACCGAACCAAGAGCGGACCAGCTCTGACTAGTTTTGAGTGAGCCGGAGTATGTAAATAACACTCGAAATAAAAACGATCAACCTAGAAAAAATTCTGCTATGTTTTTGCTTTCAATAATAATATCCAAGCCGGCTCCAGGCTTACGCCGCGAACACCCGTGAAGCCTCGTGAACACGAGTGTGGATGGGTTTAACGGGTTTTCACGGAGATTATTCTGATCAGATTATTCACGGCGCGACTTCTCATCGCGACTTCGCGGCGTGAGTCTGGAGCCGGCTTTATAGACTTTTGTTCAATTGTTGTGAATGTTGTGGTGTGCCCAATAAACCATTTCACCTCGTCTATGGTTAAAATAAACAACGATAAAAAAAAGTTATATTTGAAGTGAAACTTCTTGAACATTGGAGATTCAGGATAGATTAAACATATACTTCTTAGTAGAGATACACACTAAGGGCCGTTTGCAAAAAACTATGAACTGTAGTTCACTGTTGATCTGCAGGGGCGAGTTCAGAAACGTCACACCCGGTGTGAGTGTGATTCAAGTGTCAAACCCCTCCAGATACGGTAAGTCGTTTTACTTTTTATTCATCTGTGCTTATAAAGTGTCATACAAACAGTTGTTACGATACTTTATGAGCAGGGTTGAATGAAAAGCAAAACGGCTTGCCATATCAGGGTTTGAAATTTGGATCACACTCGCACCGGATGTGACGTTTCTGAACTCGCCCCAGTTGACGTCAAAAATTACATGGACTTTTTGACGTTGAGCTGCAGATCAACAATGAACTACAATTCGGAGTTTTTATGCAACCGAGCCTAAAACAACTGTGAATATAAAAGGTCTGTTCGTAGAACAATTACAAACCAGTCAGAGCCAATCAGCATTCAGGATTTGCAAAATGCAAACTATTTCTGATTATTTTGACCAATCGATGAAGCGCTGATCGATTTGTGATTTTTCTACAAACAGACCTAATAAGTTATATACATTTATCTGTATATATAAAAATGTTTTGTTGCTTTGTATCTGCGTCAAAAACTTGAGAACGGCTGAACCGATTGGCCTGCCTTCTGTTTTGAAAGGTTAATCGAAGCTCTACAATATGTCATATCAACAGAAAAACTGGAAAAGTGGCCTAAAAAAACGTGAATATGACTGACGAAGAGCCGAGATCGGTACGACAGAGAAGTAGACAACACATCATCCAGATGCGTAACACAGAACCAGCAGAAAGACGAGCAGCCAGGCCAGGCTAGAGGATGCACGATTGAAATGGAGAGCACGCCAGTCGCGTCCTGTAGTAACAGATTTGGTGCGTTCTCAGCGGAACAAACGCGGAAGGATCAGGATAGCTGAAACACGCACCCAAAGAACTGAAGATCTGCTCCTAGACTCTGATGAATAGAAAAGTAAACGTAGAATCGCTACGTTTCGATTCTACTCCAAACTGATAGAATCGCATTTTTGTACTCTCATCAAATGCGTTCAGGAGTAGAAACCAACTTTGACCATTTCCGGAAATACTTGGGGATTTTTGTGTTGTAACACTCTCACTCCGCTTATACAATTCGACCAAGTAGGTTTGATCGCTTCGTTTGTATTTTACAGGGTTATGAAGGAAAAAAGGATTACGCCGGTAGAAAACTCCATGAGAGTGCAAATTTTCGATCGAAACGTCACTTTTCCATGCGATAATTCTCTTTTACTCATCAGAGTCCCACTGCCTGCAATTTAATCGTCTTGCTTTCGAATACAATCCCACTTTGATTTGCAGCCTAATTTATCCAACGGAGTTCTTAAACACACTTGATTTGCCAGGGATGCCTCCACACATATTGAAATTGAAAATAGGTGTGCCAATAATCATGTTAAGGAATATTGATTAGTCAAAACTTTGCAATGGCACTCAACTCGCAGTCAAGAAATTAATGAATAGTGTGGTGGAGGCAACAACTTCAACGGGGCCTCTCAAAGATGGAGTTGTCTTCATTCCTCGACGCATCCCAATGATTCCGATGGATACACCATTTCAATTTAAAAGATTGCAATCCCCAAGCAGGTTGGCGTTCGCAATGACAATCAATACATCTCAAGGACAATCTTTAAAATTGTGCGGTTTAGATCTAGATGCGGATTGATTCTCAGAGATAGCCTTTATATCTACGCAGAAAATGGAAAAACCAGAAATATAGTATACCCACAAGTTCTAGAAAATTAAACTCATTGAAACGTAAATGTTGTTTCTTATTTTTCCAATATAAAGCCACAATGTGCCATAGCTAAGCGTGACTGGGTACAGCTAGTTTGACATAAAAATCGACATCAGAAATGCAGTTGGTGTTTGATTTGGACACGTGAACTGACAAATGATATGAAGTGTTTGAATGCACCATTGCTTCTTTGACCTTTAAAAGTTTTATCAAATTTTAGGGAGTTGTTCCAATTTTGTCCGATACTGTATATTTGAGTTAACAAGAAAATATTTTTTGTTCATTACAGCTTTATAGATTGTTCATTGTTTGTTAACTTCGAAAGAATTTCAAGTTCCTTTTCATGTGATATTGTATTAAGTTATCAAAGTGATTTAGGTAAGAAAATAATTGTTTATGTTCAGTTAATTGTTAGCAATAGTTTTGTATTTTTTAAAGAAATTGAAATTCGTTTTAATTGGTTTGATGAAGTATTTTTCAGCATCAATGATGCGTTTTTGAAAATTAGAAATAATTCTTAAAACAGTCCAAAAACGCTTTAAGCAAATAATTCAGTCACATCATTCCGCCATTATTACCTAGTATTCTTTCGTACTAAATGAAAGTGTTGGTTGATTCTCACAAATATTGAAGCTAAATCGTCTCAACTTCAAACCACAAACAAAAACATCATTTGGTTTAACGATTTGGAAATTTCAGTTGATCTTCACTTCGACTACCACCCACATCTGCTACGTTAGCACAACATTTATATCGCGTTTTTAATCAAATTCATTCGTGACGAGGAAAATCTTTTGATAAAATTGAATGAGGCTGGCGAAAAGTCAACAAAACCCTGATGACAGTATACTTACTCACGACTCAAGCGCCAGCTCTCCAAGCAACTTCAATGAACAACTTTCTAATTTTTTGGAAATATGAAAAATATAAGGATTATCAAGTACTGATGCCATTTATGTTTCAAAAAACAATCTTTGGCTTCTTTTGATGTGGTATATTATGTAGATGTAGATTTAATGTGATAATCACTAGCCTAGTTTACACCGAAAGCTCGTTTAGTTCGGTCCAATAGGACCAAGTGGGTGGGGATAGTACGGTAGGACCAATGCTTGCTTCTCGTTCGTTTACACAGCCTTGCAACGCGTGAACTAAATGAGTACGCGCGCAATTCGTCAAACGTCAAAAACAAGTCAAAATTATTTATCAACACTATTCGTAATCAAAAAAAACATAAGTGAGTACGCTCAGATTGCCTTGAGAAACTCAGTACCAACACAATTCACAATAATAACAATCAACATAACCTCATAATTTTGATCCAGATCGAATCAAATTTAGTTCGGTACACCTGCTGGCAAGTACCGAACCAAGAGCGGACCAGCTTAGTTCGCAACTGTTTACACCTTTCGAACCAAATATTTGGTTCTGATATAGTTCGAATTTAGTACTTGGTCCGCGGACCAAGTTGTCGGTGTAAACTAGGCTACTGACTGAGAACGCCAATCAACATCCAAAATATTGATTCTGACGTCAGACGATCTATTGTTTATCCCCGTTTGAATCATATATATCTGCAATGAGAAAGATGAAGTGAGGGAGGATTGCCTTAGCACCGTCCCTTTTTTGTTCATGTATGGAAATTCGCGTTTTCTTTTTCACTTAACCTATATTTTTGAGTATTTTGTTTTTTTTTTGTTGATTCTGATGTTCAAAATGTTGGGTAAAACTTCAAGTCATTTGAAATCTTAAGCGAATTCTCCATTATCCAGCTAATATCCTGCGGTTGTAAAAAGAATCTAGAAAGCGTTGTAGCTGTGTTAAAGTTGGTTTACGCTGCAAAACAATGTGTTCTGAGAATCATGGACAGAGCTATCTCAATTCCATCAGAGAGGACAAATTTGCAGAGGAAAATCATTTGAAAATTACATTTTATCAGTGGAATAGAAGCTTATAGAGAAAAAATCACGAAAAACGCACCAAGAGTCCTATACCTCTGGGGTGCTGTAGAAACGCGCTCAAAATACAAAATGCATAGGTATAATAATTATTATCCTATATGACCATTCAGCACTTTCTATACATATTTCATTTATGTAGGCCTTGCAGAGGAAGAACTACTCTTAATATTAATTCCATATATTTTTTTGCTCACGTTAATACTTAATAATGATGAATTTTCTCGTCCAATAGTCTCAATGTGGAAATGGTTTTTCGTGGGAATAATGGACAGTTGTGCGATGGAAAACCTCTATTTATCTAAAAGGTATACCTTTTTAATCTTAACGCCTGATGAAGACATGAAACAAATGTCGAAACGTAGCTGATAGATAAATAGAGGTTTTCCATCGCACAACTGTCCATTATTCCCACGAAAAACCTTTTCCACGTTAATACTTTATTTCGAGATAATCGCCGCCGGGTTCATTTTTATTATCGCACTGAGAACTATGTCGATTTTACAAGGTCATTTATGAGCTTTTGGGAGGTAGATACGCAAAGACATCATAGGACAATTTTTGTGAAGATTATAATGGAGAACATAAAAATTCTTATAACATTTTTTTTCAAGCAAAATAGCCTCGTTATGTCACGGGTGGTTTTTGGAGCAAACAGGGATGAAGCTCCCCAGGAGGGGGTAGGAACTCTTCGGATTTGTGGTTGGGTTCCTTCTGCTTAGATTTGTACCAAAATTTCAAAATAGATTTTTTTCTTCTAAACCTAAACACTAAAAACCTCTCCGAACAGCGAAAATAGCATTTGTCTTGCATAGCGCGATAGCATCCCTATACTGACCCTACTCTACTGCTGAGTTGGCAACGTTCAAATGACGGATGATGACCATGACATACGTCATTACTTGCCCGGAGTCGACGTCACTGTCACTTTGCACTCATGCCTGGCTTACGTTGAATTTCACTTCAAAGTGAAAGTGATGGATTTCCACTTGCGAATGAGAATCATATGATACTATCTACAATATATTTGACATATACTTGACTTTGAACATAAATTCATTGTGGTCGTCACATATGATTCTTGTTTGCCAATCAAAAATTTGACGGTTCCACTTCGAAGTGAAATTCAATGTATACATTACATAAAGTGAATGCTCAACCAACGAACCAACTGAAAAACTATGTTTACTTTTGTTGATTATTTGCAACTTGCATGCGAGAGAAATTGAAATTGAACTACCATACCACCAAATCAGTTTCCATTTCTACTATTCTTCATCATCAAGAGAAATTCGACTATCCTTTGTTTCGTTAAATATTTTCAGAAATATTTCTTCCGGCAACATGTCCGAATTGTGAGTATAGATTTTATAATATTGTCTGTTTGTCCTCTGCAGAGTGTAGTAATAATGTGATAGTCAGGGTAATAGTTATTCCTAAATTCAATACTGAATGCTGAAATGTTATTAATCGTATCGTCGTAGATTTTTCACTAGTTGTCGAGCAGTGGGAGCCCCCAGTTAAGAATAATAATAATAATTATCGCTATCAAAAAGACAAAAAGTTATCCAAGATGAATTTTTTCATGGATAATACGGGTGATTAGCTCGGTGATTAGTCTGTTAAATAGACAATTTGCACATTTTTTGGAAATTTGAAAAATATAAGGATTAAGTAGTGAGTACTGATGCCATTTATGTTGAAAAAATCAACCTACGACCTCTATTATAGATGTAATCACCGATTGAAGAGCGTCAATCAACATCCATTACGTCACAGAATTCATTATCTATCTTCTCGCGTATTGGCTGAGATGACTCTCTCTCTCTCGGGAGGGTAATATGGCCCCACCCCGTTTGCGATCATACAGTGAAATTTGCGTTTTCTTTTTTATTTATTTAGTATATTTTTGGGTATTTTGGAAAAAAAAATTCGCTAATGACTCGACTATTGTCTAGAATACGTATATAATTTAAAAATGTATGCAAATTGTTCATTGTTGGTATTTTTTCAGTTCACAAACTATTCCATTATAGTAGTATGATAACTACCTATACAGAGTGCCACAGATTCGAGTGCATGCATGTGGATCTCAGTTATTATAAGAGATACAGGGTTGATTAAATGGATGCAAAGTTGCGCATTTTTATGTTCAACAAAATGTCATTTCGACATTTGAAAAATTCCTACTACATCCGGAGATATCCGAAGAAAACTCAAATTTCGCAAAAAAGTTATTATTATTTCCTGAGTTTATTTCAGAAGATATTTTAAAATGGATTGCACGTTCTCATTGCCACTTTTTTCCCTTTAAAATATGGCGGTATCAAATTTAAAATCTGACGTTTCGTCCTCGAGCGGCCATCACTCGGGCCATCATCAAGTTAATTTTCTAAATACGGACCTGGATTTTTTATTTAATTTTTAGTAATCTTTTGACGTCCCTATTGCATTGAGGTATCGCAACCGTCGAAAAAGTACTCATCTAAAAAATAATGCCAGAGAAAATTAGTTAGGCAACCCTTGTCACCTTAACTCATACTTAGTTTGGTTCATTTATTCGACACGTTATTCTTATGAGAAAATCTGCACAACTAAATTAGACTGAACCAACAGCGAAGTAACATCCAATAACGATACATTCAATGAAATTAAATTAAATCCACAAATGACATGGAAAATTGCATTTAAAAAACTGAATCAATTTCTGCAAAATTGTTCAAAAATCTTGACATTTCAACAAAATATTGAAAATAACAATAACAATATTAGGTAAATAATAAATGAAAATATTGAGGTTGCTAAGGCACCCATCACTCTACAACCTCATCTAATCCCCTCAATGCCTCAAGGACATCAAAAGATAACTAAAAATAAAATAACAAATCCAGGCTCCTATTCAAAAAAATAAAGTTGATGATGGCAGCTCGAAGACGAAACGACAATTTTCAATTTGATACCACCATCTTGTAAAGGAGAAAAAGTGGCATTGACACAGTGTAATTTATTTTAAAATGTCTTTTCAAACAAACGCAGGAAATAATAAAAACGTTTTTGCGCAATTTCGGTTTTCCCGCATATCTTCGGGAGTAGGTAGTCGGAATTTTTCAAATTTCAAATTGGCATTTTTTTGAGCATTAAAATGCTCAACTTTGCATCCATTTAACCGACCCTGTATCTCTTATTATAACTGAGATCCCCATGCATTCACTCGAATCTGTGGCACCCTGTATACACTCAACGTAAACAAACGTTTTTTGTTTATTTTTGGTGCCTTTTGGTTGTGAATAGAGTGTAGGTATCACTATTGATTGTTAAGAACATCCAATATACGATTTATATGTTCATACCTGTTCATGTTGTGCTGCGGAAATGTTAATATGACAGTGTTGCGCAGTCGCCTTCAGCACTCAAAATATACAGGAAGTGGAACGTCATGGAACACTTTGTTTATTATTAATTTCAGGAGAAAAAATTATTCTTCATAAGTTTCTGCATGTTCTAAATTCTATCATTCGTTATACATTTTTTTCAGTCGTAGGCTTGGTCGTAGGTATACGAGGTTTGTCAAAAAATATGAATTTCGCCCAAGACTAAAGAAAAAACTTGCTCCAAGTGTATTCCTTACTCTGAAACCGAACTTACTGAAGAAAATTTGAATGTTTGAAAATTTAAAAAAATTGCAAGTCAGCATTTCACTAGTTCCATATCATGACTTTTACACCTACAACAACAGGTAATCATACGTACAGGTATCATCATCATCATCAAATAGCCCTTTGCGTCCATTGTTGGACATAGGCCTCTCCTATTTTAATCCATTCACTCCTGTTTTGTGCTGTCTGAATCCTGTTGTTGGACACTCTTTTGATGTCATCTGTCCATCGTGTAAATGGTCTTCCTCTGCTTCGTTTATCAGTTCGCGGTCTCCACTCCAGTATTCGTTTGGTCCATTGATCATCCCGCATCCGAGCGACATGTCCAGCCCAGTTCCATTTGAATACCGCTATAGCATCTATAACATCTTTGACGCCAGTTTTTCTGCGTAGGTCTTCGTTTCGTAACCGGTCTCTCAAGGTCACACCAAGCATCGATCTCTCCATTTTTCTCTGTGCCACTCTTAGCCTTTTGCCAGTTGCCGCTGTTAATGTAAGCGTTTCAGAGCCATATGTCATAAGCGCACACACACTGGTTAAAGACTTTTCTTTCCAAGTAGATAGGTATGTTACTCTTGAATACGTTTTTGAGTTTCCCGAATGCTGACCAGGAGAAAGTGAGCCTTCTTCCCAGTTCCCTTGTTTGATTGTCCCTGAAGATACGAACTTCGTGTCCGAGGTAAGTGTAACTATCCACCAACACAATCTCGTTGTTATCAATGTCTATGTTACAACTGGGCACAAGATTTGTCATGAATTTTGTTTTTGACATGTTGATGTTTAGACCAACCTTTCCACATGCCTCTTGCAAGTTCCGCACAATCAATCTCATTTCCTCGAGATCATCCGAAAACAACACCACATCCTCTGCAAAACGTAAGTTGGTCAGGTTTTTACCATTAATGTTAATACCTCTCTGGCTCCAATTTGGTTGTTTGAAAGCGCTTTCCAGGACCGTGATAAACAATTTTAAGGACAACGTGTCGCCTTGACTTACACCTCGTCCAATAGGTATGTGGTTGATATTCTCATGTAATTTGACCGTCATTGTTGCGTGCTTGTAGATGTTTTGGATGAGTCTGCTGTATCGGTAGTCGATTCTGCACTCCTGAAGTGCCCCGAGCTCAACTGTGTCAAAAACCTTGTGAAAGTCGACGAACGCCAAGACAAGGGGTCTGTTATATTCGATGGTCTTCTCAATTAGTGTCTTCAGACTTTGAAGGTGATCGTTGGTGCCAAATCCATGGCGGAAACCCGCCTATTCCAGAGACTGGTAGAAGTCAAGTTTAACTCGTGTAAAAAGTTTGTAAAGATGGCTTGGAAGGCTTATGGGTCGATAGTTCTCTGATTCGGCAATATCTCCTTTCCTATGGAGTAAAATTATAATGGAATTTTACCATTTACTTGGGATTGCCCTATTGAAAAGACAGAGGTTGAAAAGAACTTTTAACCTTTGAAGTAACTGTTGGCCCCCTATTTTGATTGCATCGGCCACTATATTATCTTCTCCTGGTGCTTTGTTATTTTTAGTTTTCTTCAAGGCCGCTTTTATTTCGTCTATAGTAATATCAGGTATCTTCTCCGATCCTTGGTTGACGATGCCCCTTTCAGATGTAAATTTTTGTTCGTCTCTGTTAGTCTCCTGTCGGCTCTTGTACAGCAGCTGATAGAATTTCTCCACGATGTCCAGTATTTCCTGTCGGTTCGTTGTCAGTTTTACCTTCCTGTCTCTCATTTTGTAGACTTCCCTTTTCCCATTTGTGAGTTTCCTCTCCAGAACTTTTAAACTTTTGTTGTTTTCAATGGTTTGTTCAATCTCTCTTCTTTCATACTCTGATATCATTTCTTATTGCTCTGGATACCTGTTTGTTAAATTCTCTCAGCTCTTTACTCGTTGCGGTTCTGTCACTCCTCATGCTTCTCCTCTCTTGCATTAGTTGTCTAGTTGGTTCACTGATTTTTCTGTCTTTCTTTGTTTTCGAACAATATTTTTGTTGACTTTCTGATAATGCCGTGACTTGGAGTCGTTCAAATCGTCGATGTTTGTGTCTGTGTCTGGTTCCCCCAGTAGTTTGTCCATGTATTGTTGGAAACCATATTATGTATCCATGGGAGTATGCCAAAGTGTTTTAATTGACTTTCTAACCATTTTATCGCGCTCGCTTTTTAAATTTAGAGGGATTTTGGCTCTTACCATACGGTGGTCACTGTTGGTGTTTAAGGTATAAAAGTCATAATATGCAACTGGTGAAATGCAAAATTATTTACTTTTTTTTTAATTTTATAAATTAAAATTTTCACCGGTAAGTTAAGAATAAGGGTTTTGACTAAACTTGGGGCAATTTATTTTATTTCACGTTAAAAAGCCAAACAATGGCTGTCTGCTCTTGTTAGAATTTATGTTTTTACATTTTTGAGTCGCACCAAATCAATTTTCTCATCGTAGTACCTATTTTTTCGGCAAGCAGACTTTTTTTATCAAGAATGAATTCTTGTCGTGTCTTTAAGTTCTTGGTCCATTCCACCTCTTTTGTTACCCGCATCCGCGGACAAACTGTATACAGGGTGTCCCGCAGAAGAACCGACATAGAGGAGGAGCATGTAGGAGAACCCAAAATATTATGATTCAATGCAACTAAGTTGCACCCCCAAGAAGTTATACGCCTCGGAAGTAGGGTTTCAAATTTCAAAAAAATTCAATATCTCAGTTATATCTGAACTTAGAAACACCAAATCTGGTCCACGTTCCAAGTGTAGTAAGAGCATTCATCGCCAGTTCAATCGAGGTGTTTTTAACTGTTGATAAAGGGTGGTGATGGTTCACAGATTCTTATGAGCTTGATGGCAGAATAATATCGCTATCGCTGCATTATTTTATTGAAAAATATAACATCTAAATACGAAAATTACTAAACAATGTAGGATCTTGAATGTTTTACAAAGGTATGTAATTGGAAAAAATAATGTGTATTCTTTTTTATTGAAAACGAATACTTGTTTCATAATTTTATTTGCACAAAGGTACAAGATTTCACGTTATCTTTCAAATAAATTCATTAGGAGTGCGAAATTCGAGGGGACCTGGCGCTGTTCAATCGCCCTTATTTCTAACATTCTCAATCACTTGGCATGTAGAAGAATGAGAATGTTAATCAATACCTTTCTTTTTGGAATTCAAACATATTATACATGATAAAAGGTTTTAACGTGCCTTTCGATTTTTTTTTAAATTTTTTCAATTTGCAAAAACCTGACCTTAGAACCGGCTAAATTATCTGGCTTGTTCATTCTCTCACTTCAAAATTTTAAATTTAAACCTTCAGTGTGACCCCGAAAAAATATTATCAATTGATTGATGTCGCTCGGGTTTTTTATAAAGTTGTAGAGCTTGACGCCTCGCTCATACAGAATCCAAGGCCTAGTTGGCCAGTTTCCACCCAGGAGCAAAATCTTGACAATCCGCATAAACGATTTGCACGTCACTGGATTTGGAATTCCTCAAAACGGGAATTCAAGTAGTAGCTATTTCGTAGAAAAAAAAGTATTTATTTATTTCCGCAGCTGGTCATGAAAAAACTACTAAATTCTGGTAATTTCGACCAAGCTACTCAATACACCCATTATTTTTTTTGCGAATATTGAAAATTACATTCCGTATTCGCTGTCAGCGCAGACGCGGATTAAAAGAGAGTCAATACATAAATAGATTATTTGAAATTTGGTGGACCGTTTTGAGGGATGCCGAATCCAGTGGAACGCCAATGTGGTTTATCATAATTTTGCTCCTGGAAAGTAGGCCTTGAATTTTGATTCACCGAAGTCATTTTGATAGAAAGATACACTTTGTCGGGCTCTACAATTTAAAAAAAAACTCGATTCGAATGTGTCTATAAACATATTTTCAGGGTGACCCGGAAATAAATAGGTCACACTGTATACAAATTTTAAGATGCTTCAATTTTTTCTTCTCAAAAATATAGGGATTGGTTTAGCCCCACTACCTCTTGGCAGGGTTGGAAAAAGTCCGTTTTTTTTTAAATTCAATGATAATCAATTCACTTGGAGAAAAAAAGACTTTTGTTTATCAAAACACAGTCAATTAAATGAAAAAACACAATAAGTCGTTATTTCCACCAAAGATCTTGAAGTATAGAAAATATCAAGTCCATTTTTATAAAAAATTAAACTATCAATTATTGTTTTAAGTAATGATTATCGCTTTGTAATGTTAACGAAGTTTCTTTCACAAAACCAAATTTATATCTGTCGAACTCAAAGCCTAAATTTCACGCACTCGCAACAATGTCAACAAACTAAAGCTTTTTTCCAAAGAGATTGATTTTTTTCAATATTCATTTCGTTATGGTGATTGCCCGAATTCAACGCAGGACGACGATGTACAGGGTGTCACATTTTGGGTAAGTTATTCTTATAGATAGAAAGTTGCGGCTTCGCAACAGTGCGCTACTTTTTCGTGAAACTAAAGGTGTCGTTATGTGAATGTGAAAACTGTTTCTTGTATAACTTTTCCCGTATAACTCGATTCTGCTTCGGGATTAGTATACAGGGTCAGGTCAAAAAGTTATTGGTCCTAACCTAATTTTTCTAAATGGAACACCCTGTATATTTATAGTCCATAAGATTTGTCTTATTATTACCTTTTCAAAAATATATAACAGTATGCACTTATTAAAAAATAAATTTTTGTCCGATAACTTTTTGACCTGACCCTGTATACTAATTCCGAAGGCAGATTCGAGTTCTACGGGAAAAGTTATACAGGGTGTCCACTCTGAAGTGTCCCACCCCTGTAACATTTTTGTTTATTAACCGATTTTCATTTTTTTTTTGTTTGTTAGGTCTCGTCAGAAATTTTTTGAACATTATACCAAATCAGTTCCACGGACGTACTTTTGGGTGATTATGGGGGTTCAAAGTGGGTCAAATTTCAGAAAATCGTATTAGGGGATTTTCTAGAAAAAAACTGACAACGGAATCTCAATCAGAATGACCAAAAACCTCCCTGTTCACATTTTCAAAAAAAAAATGTTACTGTTTTGGTTATTTTTTTTGTTTATTTGTTAATTTAATACTGTACGTTCTAATTACTAAGATGTTAATAAAATCCCAGAATGTGTGTTTTAAACAAAAAACCATCGATACCTAATACAGGGTGGGCGACTTCAGAGTGGACACACCGTATAAGAAAGAGTTTTCACATTTTCCATAACTTATCTGATAGTTTAGATACGAGAGGTACCTTAAAATGCAACATTTTCAGTTTAGGCCTGTATCTTAAAAACTAAAAGGGCTATGAGAATTTTGTTAACGACATCTTTAGTTTCATGAAAAAGTAGCGCACTGCCGCAAAAACCGCAACTTTCTATCTATAGGAATAACGGAGGTATACTGCAAAAGTACTCAAAATGGGACATCCTGTACGTCCACACATGATGTTTATCATTTTTGCTATGTTGCCATGTTGCCGTATTATCGGGTATTTTATTTTGATTTGAATTTGAATTGGGAGAATTTTGATCTAATCGGAAACAAAAATTTATTAATCCATGACTTTCTCCAACCTTCATTTGAATTAATTCGTGCTAACCTTGCCCCTCAGCCAGGTCTAAATGTATGTTTATTTTATGACATACAAATTTCTGCAGAAACTTTACAAAAATGTAGGTATCGATTAAATATGAACAGAAATCTTAGATGCTAAAACTTTTTCTACAAAACAAAATGGAAGAAATGCTGTCAAAGCATATAATAGAAAGCTATCCATATTCCAAGAAAAGTTAAATTTCATATAAACCAATTTTATAGGAATGAAGAGCTACTGGAAGATGAAAGTGATGACGTGGGTGAAATTGGGGAAGTTGATGAAGAAGCTCTTCTGCAAGATGATGAAGATGTTCTTAATCTAGAATCCGAAGAAATGTTGGTTACAGGTAAGACAATATTCTGATTAAAAATCAAGATAAATCCCTAGATAAATCATTATTACTTATAGAAAGCAAGAGTGCGTCTGATAATGAGGAAACAGGAGGTTCCAGAATAGATAAATTTGCTTCAGAAAGGCAAAGAATAACTGCCCCAACCCCATGTGAGTACATGAGATAATTTTTTTCGATAGAATACCTAATTCCAGATCGAATTATAGCCCAGGATGTTGAGAAAAAAGTTACAACTAGCTTTTTGAGACAGAATTTTCGAGGAAAAATTAGGGGAAGGTCAGGTTGCAGACAGCAACGATTTAATTCATTTCAGGATGGCGCTCCACACAAACATTCCAATCATAATAATATCTGGCCACCAGGAAGGGGAAAAACAGTTTTGATCAATCCTAGATTTCAGGGTACTGTACCTGTTAGAGACAATGGTAAGTGGATAAAATTTAATTCGTAACAAACTAGTTAGTAATTGGTGATCAATAAAAACTATGGTCAGCCAACCTATGGATGGCAATTGATTTTAAAAAAAAATTATGTCTTGGCTAACATCGCAAAAATTAATACATCACAGCCGTCATATCCACTTTCTAACCTTACTTTTGTATTGTTTTTGTTTTTTTTAGCAGTTTCGTGTTTTTATGTTTCTGTGCTTTTAGGAATCGAAATTAGCTATGTTGAAACGTTGAAAAGTGTCGCTGTATTTCTGCTCACTAAGCGTTTTTGGCTACTTTGTTTTCGCTTTTTTTTTTCTGGGCGTCTATCGTGTGCCCTTCGCAATGATCTCGACTTTTGAACAAAAATAATTTATTGTGAAAGCTTATTTCCGTAATGGAACAAAAGTTGTATACAATGCGCTCGCAATGACTATCTGGAGCGATTACCCCATGAAGTTGTGAACTATAAAAGTTTTCAAGAAACTCTCTAGCGATGTGTGGAACTGTTTCGGTAAATGGGAAGCCTGACACGTGAAAGTGACAGTGGTCGTCCATCAGAAGCTCGTACCCCAGAAAACATTGGTTGCAGGCGCGATTTCCAATGTTTTTGGGGATTCCATATGATTTTTATCAAGAACTAAACTCACGAAAAATGATTTCAACAAATTATAAGATGACACTTAGTGACAGTAGTGAAAGTTGTCATCAAACCATACGAAGTTATCTACAAACCTGCGTTCATGATAGAAATTACCATACATTTTATTTTGGGCATTTCATGTATGGCGTCTGGCCAATAAATACCACTGCTTTCATAAAACTGACTTATCACGAGACAGAAGGTTGATTTTTTTGATACTCAAATTAATGTGAAATATGTTTAGGTATTTCTCTATAACCACACCAATAATTAAATGCATGTTGGGCTGTAACAATCTCTCTTTAAAAATCGCAGTCAGCTCAATCGAAATTATGAAAATCCGTACTAAACAACAGTCGAACGGTACATGGTCATCGTGACGGTACCTTCGGATCCCGTACTTGATGCTAAGCGGCCTGCCCATCGAAATTATCTCGTCGGGTGTTGCCATGGGGTGTTGAGAATAGAGATGCTCGCTTGATCTATATGTTATTCTGGATATATGAACCCCATTCCACGTACCTGGACAGGACCCGGTTGATGTCGACAACGAATCGTAAAGTGTGTCTTTACTGTCCATACAGGGTGAGTGATTGAAACGGGAACGCTAAATCACGCTTAAACCGTAATATCGAGATGAGCGAAATATATGATAGAACTAGCTGACCCGGCAAGTTACTTACTGCTTCATAATCAATAATTAATGATGTGCTAAATGGATTTGTTTCACAATGTCCTTTTTTTCTAGTTTTTCCGATGTTTCAATGATTATTCTGTTATTCGTGGCGCAGACATAACAAACATATAAAAAATAATAAGAATTCTCCCAGTGACTTTCCAGTTAGGATGATATGTTAAATATCTGACATTTCTAGCGTATTTTTTTTTACTTTTTAACTAAAAACGTATCTATTGTTACAACACTTCAAATCCCAAATAGAACTTACATATCTAATTTGGACAAAATCCTTCGAAAAATAACAAAATTGAGCAAATATGACCTCACATTTTTGAAAAAAATATTGATCAAATCCCAAATTGAACCTCTATGATCTAATTTGAACAAAATCCGTTGGAAAATTACAAAATTAATTATGCAAACGATTTTTGGTAAATTTCTAAAATCAAACCTTAAATTAAAACCTTCATATCTTATTTGAACAACATCCTTAGGAAAATAACAAAACTTTTCGAACATGACCTCTCTATGTCATTTAAAAAAAAATGTTCTCATCAAATCTCAAATAGAACCTACGATATATTATCTAATTTGAACAAAATCCTTTGGAAAATAACAAAATTAGGCAAACTAACCTCACTTGGTCAATTTTTGTTAAATTTATTGACCGATCCCCAAATTCGAGCCTACATGATTATTTCAACAAAATCTTTTGGCAAATTACAAAACTATGCAAACATAACCTCATGTATCTAATGTTTCAAAAAAATGTTTGATCAAATCCCAAATAGAACCTACATATCTGATTTGAAAAAAATCTTTTGGAAAATAACAAAACTATATGGAAACATAACTTAACCATGTCATTTTTTTATATGTTTTGATCAAATCCCAAATAGAACCTACGATATTATTATCTAATTTGAACAAAATCTTTTGGAAAATAACAAAATTAGGCAAACATAACCGCACTTGGTCGATTTTTGATCAAACACCAAATTAGAACCTACATAATTATTTGAACAAAATCCATTGGCAAATAATAAAACTATGCAAACATAACCTCACCTTGTTGTGTATTCGGGTTCTTAAGGGAAATTTTCCATATTTTTTTTTCATAACATCACTCCTCATATTTCAAGGAACATTAAAAAAAAAATGCTTTAGCCGTTCTCAAGTGATGGAGTGACCAAGAATAAAGGCATTCAAATTTATATATTAGATAAGATAAAAGCCTGGATAGAATCAGCATCAGGACTGTTTTAGTTTTATGTCTACGTTCACTGAGTGCACCTATTTTAACATTACAACGTTGCTTTATCAGTCCTGACATATGATTCTGTTTTAGTTTTAATTTTTGTATGGACGTAGCATCAACTCTGAAAATGAATCGGGACTTTGTCTGTAACTCGCATTAACGGGTAGATATTCTTACAGACGCACACAACATCCCTTTATGTGAAAAAATAGATATACTCTTCTCTCATAATGTAATTTTTGTCTTGATATTGAAAATGGCCGTCACTGCTATGCTGAAGAGTATAGAGTCTCTTTCATTTCTCAGGTCTATGATTTGGATTGAATTGACATCAATATCATTAGGTAAGTTCGAGCTCACGCTTTTCGTGCTCAGAGTGTTAAGAGCGGAAACTCGAACGCGCCTATTGAATTTACTCATTGACATTGACATCAGTTTGTTATGTCAAGTAAAGGTGACATGTGACATTCCGAGTGAAAAGTTGTTTTCAGGTTTTTTCGGGGGATTTTCCAGCTTTTCTCGCCATGAAAACAACCCCAAGACTTTAAGGAACAATTCAAAAATATGACTCAAATTCCTCCAGCCGTTCTCAAGTTATTGATCTTCCAGGAAAAATCGGTACTCATTTTTATATATTAAAAAAAGATTGCGTATTCTCAATCGACCAAAAATACCAAATATGCTCTTCATATGCAGCAATTTATGACAAAATTCACAATTCAACATAATACACGTCTACGACTCTGACAACTCCAGAACTGACAACTTTAACAAGACAGAGCTGGTCCTGAGCATGAAACTAAAACACAAAAGATATGATCAATTGCTGGACGAAATTAGACCCAAGCCGCGCATGTCGTCACCACGAGCCAAAAGTGAGGTTGGATTTGAAACATGAATAACGTTACCTAGTTACCATTTGTTGGTCAGAATTTGAACTGGCTCACGCATGACGTCCCTGCGTGACATTGATTGTTTAGGTTTGAGGTAGGGCACGTGACGACTTCTGAGGGGGATGTGCGAAAGTTCATCTTGTTTGTTTTAGTATCATGGTAACCGAGTTACCTAGGTAACCTATGAATTTTGTGGTTCGGACACGCAATGACGTCAGTGAAACTTGCCCGTGAGCATATCTTGTTTGTTATAGTATCATGAGTCCTGAGTATTGGGATAGCCACGTTCATATAACAGCATCTAACATATATTTGAATACAGGATGCCCCAGTGCACTTTGTGAAACTGTTTTCCAATATACAGGGTGTATCATTTTTGCAGAGCAAGCATGAAGATAGTTTTTTGTAAATAGCAACCCCTGTTTAGTTTTTGCAATTCGCTTCAACCGTTAAAAACGTATTCCACTTTTTCGAAAAATGGATGAGTTGGTTTTTGAGATATCAAGTTAAGACTTTGTCAGTGTTTAGAGCGGCTAGGTGGCCGAGTGGTTCAAGGCGCCACTCGACAAGGTCACCGGAGACAGAGCTCGCGATCTGAGCGGGTTCACATCCCGAGGTGGGCAGAAATATTTTCTGTCCGACATTAAGTGGTACCCTCATTGGCTTATGTTTCTGAGTAGACTGCAGTATTATTAATTACTGACATTCAAAAAGTTTAAATAATCAGCCTAAATTAATTGGTCCCGCTAATTCAAATATTATATAACTAGGTGATGTTCTCTATCGTCAACTTAGTTAGAACTGCAATGGTCCTGGGGTTGGCGAAAAGGGCCTTTTACGCCTACTCGCCGGGCAGTTTGTCTTTACGTATTTTTCATGCCATAATTTTTTTTCAAAAGTTGATAGTCGATAGATATTAGAGAACAGACTGAACGTGCCATGGAAATCAATATTTTGACATATCAACGTCCAAATGACATTTATTGTATGCCTTTTAGGCTGTGTTCGGGTAGCACGCTATTTGCGCAATATGGTGCTACGGGCTGTTCACGGAGCAATTCTATAGCACCATATAGCGCATCTGTGACGTCATTGTTTCTGCAGACTACGTCATCACGCTATGAAATGCTATTTTCAACGAGGTGAAGCAGCAAATAGCGTCAGCGCTATTGAGTGCAACAAGTGCTCCGTGAACAGTTTGTTTATGTTGGAAACATTTGAAATTGCTTGTGCTTTGTGGATAAAGACGTACAAGTGCTTCGTGATGTGCGTTTATTTCGAATTCGTCAAGTTTTGTGGAGTGGGTACAAAATAAATGTTTACTTTGCTATACAATTATTCAATTCCATAACGAGAGAAAATAATGTAAGTATTCGTTTGAAATGGTTTAAGTAGGTACTTGTACTAAGGTATAAAGAATTTTGAATAATCATCTTCACATTCTAAGCATTGCGTCTATCAACTGCCATGTGTCATTTGACAATTCGCTCAAGTATTCCGTTCACGGAGCTCTATAGCGCCAACGCTATAAAACCTCTGCGAACAGCGAAAATAGCATTTGCGTTGTATAGCGCGATAGCGTGCTCCCCGAACACGCCCTTAGAACTACTAAAAATCACTTTCGGGGTATTTTTGATAGGATTTGTTGATTTTTTCAGAAAAACAAATTATCTCACGAACTCTCAGAAATTCTAGAGTGAAAAATGCGTAAAATGACAAGCTGATCGTGACTTACTAACGCTTTTAAAAAAAGTCAAGCTATGATGCATTGAAGTGTCACATCAGAGTGGTACCAAATCGACAGCATTGCCATCAAAATATACACAAGGCAGTCGCTTGAACACTGTTCAAATCTCAACTTGATATCCCAAAAACCAACTGCTCTGTGGTATCCTTAATCAATGGTTGCAAACGCATCAAATTTTTGAAAATGTGGAATACCTTTTGAACGGTTGATGCGAATTGCAAACACTAAACGGATTTGAGATGCCAGAAAAGGTGCGATTTCAAATATCTAAAGATATACAGGAGTTGCTATTTGAAAAAAGCTATGTTGAAACCTGCTCTGCAGAATTGAAACACCATGTATATTGAAAAACATTTTCACAAACTGCATTGTGGCATCCCTTATTTAAATCCATTTTGCTCATTTCGATATCTTTAACGGCGCAATTCAGCTTTCTCGTTTAAATAACTAACACTTTATGGATAACTATATTGATTTATTCTACCACCTTCCGTTTTCTCTGATTAGTTCGATTTTGAAAATATCTTGACTTGACACGTTTTTCCCTTGTAGCCTTCATATGAGAGAAACTTATGTTTATTCAAATGGAAACCATTTTATCTTTATTGAATAGTGAATTTTATTACGATTCTGACGTTATATCGTAATATGTTAGGGTTATTTTTAGAAATAAAGTTTTATGGGCGTTTTTGTTTTTTTTTTTCTGATTAACTTTTGAACTTAACGTGAGTTAAGTTAAATCATATTATAGCTCCTTGAATGTTGGCATGATGGATGACGATGGTCAAAATATCTATTAAAGTGATCCTCGGAAGATCTCACAGCATTTTTAATGCATTTTATTTGCCACTCTACAATATCGCGTCTTTCTCAAAACTTCATTTAAGCAAGAAACTTTTTGAACTCAATTAATCAAAATAATACAATACGATATTGTTATGTCTCACGATGCTAATCATGTAGATATGCTCTGTAGTTTTGTGGCGCATCCATGATTTACCAGATTTTTTAGTGTTAATGTACTGGATCTTCTCTATTACCTGAAAAAATTTTATTATTAAATAATAAAACCTATCAATATCAAACGTTTCGGGAGCGGATCTGCTTCCGTCGTCAGTGGAACCCAAAAAAGAAACAATTATTTCACATTCAAAAAATATTGTTCGTCTTTCTGTGAATTCGCAGTAAAATTGGCTTGGCACAAAATGTCACTTTTACTGACATTGAAGTGTTTGGTGTTGATTGTTCAACTTCATATGGTCAGTAATAAAGGTAACCATGTATTACTCAGATTTACAGAGCAAGTTGCTACACATTCGTTAGAATTTAACATTATATATCAACTTACTTTAAGTTTACGTTTTTTAGAACATGGCTCTTTTGCTAAGATTTTTGAACTATCCTAATTTATTTTATGATTATTATCAAATGCATGTTGACAAATTCCCGATCTATGAAATTCCCTTTTTTTCATGTATGATTTATGTTCTTCAACTCTCTTTTGAAATGATAAATGCATTGAAGTTGATGGTGGTTTGGTAGAAGTTACAAATTTTTAGTTTTATGTCATTTTTATTTGTTTTGATAGAATCAAAGATTGTTAAAGTGCGAATTTTTAATTTTTTTCAACTTGATATTTTCGGTTGAAAATTTGTATAGACCCGTTTTAAAGGATGCTGAATCCAGTGGCGCACACAGATTTTTTCTAAAAAAATCGCTAATATGGTTTCCTGAAATTTTGCTCTTAAAAACTAACATAGTAGGCCTTGAAGTCAAAATGGCGAAGGTCACTTTTTGCCAAGAATATACAATTTTTCGAGCTCTACAATCCAAAAAAAAAACGAACCAAATCGGTTAAGAAATAAACTTTTTATCAGGGTGTTCCCAACAAATGGGTCACACTGTATATAAAAAAAATATCATCTACATCTTCACCAAATCATTGGTTTGTATCTAAATGTTTCTACATAAATTGTTTTTTAGGTTCCACTGACGACGGAAGCAGATTCGCTTCCAAAACGTTTGATATTGATAGGTTTTATTGTTGACTAATAGACTTTTTTTCAGGTAATATAGAAGATCCGGTATACTTACTCTAGTTAGATTGTTTTTTGATAGGGTGTGGCGAAATACCCAAAAAAATCTGGTAAAAGATGCTAATCATATTATTTATAATTCATCATTTCATTCGAAAGACTTTTTCCATTGACAACTAGATTAACTACGTTGAGGTAAAACATGAATCAGAAAAAAAAGAACAATAAACTCCCATAAAAACTTTTGAAAAATAATCCCATCATATGCTATATCGTTAGAACCGGGATAAAATGATCTATTTAAGGATAAAATTTAATATGGTTTTGATTTAAAAAAAAAGCATAAGTTCATGTCCTAAGCTAAGTCCACATCTTGACATATTATGTATAAGATGCTCGGTCATGTGACAGACTATTTCATTTCCAAATCGTCTGTCACATGACCGAGCAAATCATATGTCAGGTTGTGGATTATTCGAACTTGGCTATAATAATAAGTCAAACATTTTTTTTATTGAAAAGAAATAATAACTACAATGTAATACACATAACAATATAAATATCTAGCTATATGATATATCACTAAAATTAGGATCACATTATAAACTCGATTGATATCAGGACAGCTATCATTTCACCCCTAATCAGCAGGGGCAAACTTTTTTTTTTTTAACAAAAATTAACATTTTATCACATTTATTTCACAGTATAATCAGTATAAATAATCTCTGGTTCTTAGGTACTGTATCAAACATTTAAAAAAAGTAGTATACACTGGATTCTTTGGCATCGAGTTATACAATTGAGTTAATTGATTAATTGGACGTAATAAAACCTTATTCGTTCTTATCTTTCCCACATGAATATCAGTTCTATCGCGAGTTGAATTAGTATGAACATTTTCATTGACTT
This sequence comes from Orchestes rusci, assembly GCA_958502075.1. Taxonomy (NCBI): domain Eukaryota; kingdom Metazoa; phylum Arthropoda; class Insecta; order Coleoptera; family Curculionidae; genus Orchestes; species Orchestes rusci. The sequence goes on from OY293310.1 coordinate 9,211,339, forward strand.
GAAATGAAGTATTACACATGAGTTTACCGTTCAGGATTTTATACATTTGTTTACACTGTTCCAACTCCAAATAAAATCCTAAAGGTTGTTAGTTTGTATACAATATACTTGTTGGTGTGAAAAAAATGACGGGTCTGACGAAAAATGTTTTATCGACATTTAATTCAGAGTAGTAGGTAGCTCCTAAAACTTTTGTATTCAACATTTTCTCCTGCAAATAATAATCGCCAAGCTAGGGGTGTTTTGAAAAATCTGCGAAAATCAGTTTTTTTAAACATCTTTTGACAGCTGTTAAATTTTATAAAACTCAAAATGGTTTTGAGTAGAGTTACAAAACTGCAAATCTTTGCACTTTTAAACTTTCTCGTATCTGCTATAGATTCCGAGATCCCTGTGCTAAACCTTGAAAAAAACTCACCCAGTATAAAACATTCTGTTCTTTAAAGCGAATAGGAAACTTTCAATAAATTTAGTATTTGGAAGATTTGCATCATTCTTTAGAAGACCGAAAAATATAATTTTTGAGCGAAAAACAAAGTAAATCAGTGCGCTAGTCACATATCACTCAAAATATATAGGAAACTCTCATACAATAGTTTGAAATGAAATTCGCCAGCGCCCTACAACGGGTAGTCCTCGTACTTTTTACTTTTTTTTCTCAAAAACGAGAAGAAATCTGTTTTTATTGCATACGGTGGAGCCATCTATTGGATATAATAGGATTTATACCACGTTCGAAATTATAATTCAAATATTTATCACATGGTATATCAAAAGTTATTCTGAAAAAATGCATAACTATTTTTAGAAAATGTTCATTTTATAATGTCTAAAAACTATGTTCTGGAGAAATACAACCTAGGTATACATATTTTTCAGTTTATAACTTTTGATAAGCCATGTGAATCAATATTCAAATTAAATTTCGAATGTTGAATCTATCAAATGCAAACCATATAATTTAGAGGATTTGTAGGTATACCTAGTTGTGCTTCAGTTTTGTTGTTCGAAAAAATGGATTTTTAACATGCTGAACCAATTTTTCCAAAACAGTGGAAGAACTTTTATTGGAAAGGATGTGTTTTGTTGAAAATATCCACACATCCAGGGGACGATACATTTCTCATGGAACTCACGATAAACTTACATTATAGTTCAAACGAAGGTTCAAATACAAATTTCAAGATGATCTAGGTACTGAAAAGTAGAAACTTTCGGCAAAAAATTCAAACGATAGACGAATTCAAACTACACGTGAAATGACAATGACGTCTAGAGTTAGGGATCGGTTATTTATGGCAACCGTTGTTAAGGAAAACCTCCGTCTCTAGCGCCATCCAACGGGTAGTCCTCTAAATAAATCCGACTTGATTAACTGGTTGCCTAAAACTTTATTTACATTGGCTCTCATTTAAGTTTCCTATATATTTTGAGTGATATGTGGCGCTAGTTACTTTTTATTTGAATTATTAAAATGCAAGAGAACAGGGGCGAGTTCAGAAACGTTACACCCGGTGTGAGTGTGATCCCCACGAACCCTTCAGATACGGCAAGTCGTTTTACTTTTTATTCATCTGTGCTTATAAAGTGTCATACGAACAGTTTTTATGATACTTTATGAGCAGGGTTGAATAAAAAGCAAAACGGCTTGCCATATCTGAACGGTTAGGGTTTGACATTTGGATCACACTCGCACCGGGTGTGACGTTTCTGAACTCGTCCCAGCGCGGCAACTGAAACGAGTGGTGACGTCACTACATTAAGTAATCAGCTGTTATTTCTTCGTCGTCACGTCACTTACGTCTTCGTATTTATTTATAAAATATTAACACATGTGAAGTGGAAATGTGAAATAAAGTGAACAATAATATCACCGAACATAAAACTTGATAGAAGGTCCGCTCCAACGCGGCACTTTGAACCACTTAATAAGCCGCTTAAACCTGTATGATACGAGACTTACGATGGTGACAGACGAAGTATAAAATACCCTTGACGCTTAGATCACCAACTGGTACGTAGGTCCTTGAACATTCCGTTGACCTGTATTCAAATGATTCAATGAAATATACAAATTGTATATTTTTTGATTTGTTATTATTTAAATAATGTATTTTTTTTGGTGATAAAGACCAAGTTTTTAAGGACACACACAAATGAAGGCAGATTATAAATCACTAGGTATTTTCCTTTATGTTACACTTTACACTGTAGACTGTAGAATAGGGTGGGGAGCTTATTTCGTGTATTATTTTTGTAAACAAACCATGTCATAACCTAACCTATAATATCGATAAGCAAAACAGAAAATCTGTAGTGAAGAATCAGTGTGTATCTTATCAAATAAATTGAAATGGGTGATGAAAATAGGTACTGAAAGTGAATGTGTACAGTGATAAATTTTGTCATTCTGTAGATTATTTTGTGAACAATCGACAGAGATAACTTGAAGCGGTCAGCTAGATCTCTAAAAGAGCAGGCTTCATGGCCTGCAAACCATATAAAAACGGTCAACTGTTACAATATTTTTCTGCTAATTCGTTGAATAGATCTCTGCTAATGCGGAAATGCCTAATAAATTCATGGTTCGTATTGGCAGGCTTTACAGTCTCAAAAAACTCTCCTATACAGTTTCGCTTCTTGCAGTTATGTGTATTCAAAATTATTTCGGTTGAGCTGTCTCCAGAATCAGAACTTGAAGATGAGAATGAATCATCATCATGGTCAAGAAGTTCAGACAATGGGCCCTATGATTGAACGTTCACGTTAACTTAACGTATCTGTCAAGATTGTTCACTAATGCAAAATGTTCGATTTGATAACAGCGTTACCATGGTGATATGGACATGTTAAGATAACGTAAACGTTCCGTCCAATGGGTGCTATGATTCGACCTTAACGTTAAGTTAACGTATTCGTTGAGATTGTTCACCAATGCAAATGTCCCATTTGATAACTGCGTTACCATGGTGATATGGACATGTTAAGATAACGTAAACGTTCAATCATAGGACCCAATATAATCCTCAATACTGTAACTTTACGTTCGGAATCATCCATCGTTGTTTTGTTTTTATTTGTTTATTTTTTAGGTTAGAATATCTGCAGAATCTGCACTAACGCGTTTGTTGAATCCCCCACTCGGTGAGGTTTTGACGACTACTAGTACGGAACACGACGGACATTCCGGCTTGTTCTTGCGTTTGGCTATCTGATGTCGCTCTCTTTCTTTTTTTTTTCTGTCGCTTTTCCTACAGACGATGCGATAGACCGATTCCATGTGACGTAAAAAAAATCTGTGTCCTGAACAAATCATGTTACACGTTTACAGTTATTTGTTTTTTAGAGGTACAGTGACAGTTCAAAATTTTAGGTTGAAGTCATTAGGGTTGTCAAAATTGTTTTTATCACAATTAGCATTTTCATGGAGTATGGTACCATGATACCATTCCTGTTTGGTCTGTCATCAACGTCACTTGCAGCTCGCCGATTGGCTGAAAGTGACGTTAATGACAGACCATAAATTCGCTCTGACCGAAAAATACGTTTATATTCAAAACTAACAAAACAAATGCATATAATAGTTGTCACTTTAACATTATACTTGTTTTACAACACTACAGAAGAAGGAATCTATTATGTTCATATCAATCAGTGAGCACGTTATGGCATTTTTCATTTTGGTAAAATTCCCCTTAAAATTCTAAAATCTGTCACAAACATTTTGATATGTCATCATTCAGGAATCAGCTGAGATTCGTGACGTACTTGGAATCAATCTATTTGTTGTAGAACTGCATCGTAAAACAGTGTCAAACATTGACAACTTAAGTTCAGTATGTTCAGTCAGTATCTATTATCGTTCAACATGGCACTAATTTTGTAAAAAAAAGCATCAGCTACTGTAGTAGTCGGGTTGTTGTCGGATGATTTGAGAGATAGAGTGAAAAAGAAGAGAGAGTTGTGATGTATAATGGTTCCTTAAAAAGAGATATTTATTTCCATATGAATCTACGTAACGAACTACGCATCACATGACCAATAAATAGACACCAAGCTTGACGTTTATCTAGTAACCCAGTTATACGACAAATTGCATCGTCTGTGGGCGTGGGCTATTTTAAACGGTCCACAGACGTAGCAATCTGTGGTACAACTTGGTCTCTAGAATACATGTCAAGTTTGACGGTTTTGTCTTTTATTGGTTATGTGATGCGTAGTTCGTTTCGTGAATTCATATGGTGAGAAATGGAATATTTTTCTAAGGAACAATTTTCACATTACAACTTTTCTTCTTTTTCACTCTATCATTTAAATCATCCAAAAACAACCCGACTATTTCAGCAGCTAATGTTTTTTTGAGAAAACTGTTGCCATGTTGAACGATAATAAATACTGACTGAACATACTGAACTATAGTTGTCAATAGCTTTTTATTTGCATACTGGAGCAGTTCAGTTTTGAATGAACTGACCAAAAATGATCTGATCCAAAAAACCATAAAATACAACTGCATTGTGATTCTATCATATTTACTTCCTTGAAATACCTTCCACCAGATTTTCTGTCACCAATTCAATAACAATGACTTGAAGTTCACTATCATCAAATGAATGTATTTCTCTTCAATATTCAAGGAGAGTGTAGCCTTTTTTTCATCGCTATTACTACTTGAAGTTGAATACTCGAACGATCATTCTTGATCTTTTACACTAAAAAGTTGATAATAGGATTTTTTTTTCACAAACGGCAACGTTGGGCATCAATCGAGCTATTTGAAATGCGTTGCCATGACGTTAATAGATGCTTCAAAGGGACGGTTGTTGTCATTTTCCAGTTGCAAATAATTTATTTGTGCTCGAGAAGAAGATTTAGTGTGGCAATTATACCAAAAAAGTGCTGTGTTTGTGGAGCTTCTTCATAGAGGGTTGGATTGTAGAGATCTTATCACAAATGTGTCAAAATAACATAACATAAATTTAAACAAAAACTGTATGTTATCGACTCAAACAAATTGTGTACACTAACTTTGTGACGAGCCGAGATCTTCCGGGTTTGAATCCCGACGGGGATGAGGGAATTCGTTGATGTTAAATAAATGCTCGAGTGCCACCCCCTGGATTTATGTGGTAAAGGGCCCACAGTGCCTATCGGGTAGCTTTTATACAGTGAAGAAAGTCCAGGCGTTCTCTATTTCCAAGATTCCGCAAACTTCCGCTCGGAAATGGATTACTGAACTTTCTTGAATAAAAAAAAACACGATGTTACTGAAACTCAGTCAGGTAATCTATTTGTCCCATTTTATATTACACTGGTTCCCAACCAGTCAAAGAAAATACCTAACAAAACTATTCAACGACGAGCTGACGTTCAATCAGCCAAAATAAACCAAAATATCACAAAAGAAATACTACTATGTCGGTCTAATCTCTCTCGGCGAAGAATCCAAATTACGGCCAAATAAATCATGAATTTTACAGTCTGAATGCCGGCAAAACAAAACGTGAAAGAGAGTATGTACGCAGATAATTTACAGCGACGGTCGCGTTTCCACGGCGAAACAATGAATAAAAAAAATAACAGCGTTTTTGCGGAATTTAGTTTCTTCCGACGACGTAGAGAAAATATATCGGGAAAACTTACTCGACGGGTTATTTCCACGAGGAGAAAAACGGGTTAGAGGCTTAAAAAAAAAGTTCATTAATGTGAATAAAAATAATGTTCTCGTGTGCACGGTAACTCCAGAAGCCTCTCTGAATTTAGTTTGATTCGCTCGGAACTTTCTCAAGAATGTTGTGTCAAATTTTCTACCATCCGGTTTCAAACGCGGCACTGAACTTTTTTGTCTAAAAATAAAATATCCCACCCGGCAATATCCGCTCCCCTGAAATTTCATTAGTTAAACAAAATAAAACCCCGGTGAATTCTACCGCAACACGGCCGGCTCTCACAAGCTAATTGAAGTCTGTGAGATCAAAACCGTGCTTTAAATAAAATTCACCTGAACGGAACTTGAAGAGTATTACTTTCAATCTCAGTACTAAATTCAAGAACATTCTATGAGCCTTCTCAGAACCGGGCCTGCCCTCACAATCTAATTTAAGTATGTGAGACCAGAACCTTGTTTCAAGAAGAACTCACTTGAACGCACCCCGAAAAATTCTGAAATTTCCCACCCGGTTGATTATATTATCATTACATTAACGCGGCCCTTACCTTGAGAGAATTTCGACAAAATCCGAAACGTTTTACGGGTTCAGAACGCCTTACCTCGTGGTAATTAATACAAAAAATTATTTAAAAGAGAAGTCGCGGTTGGCTCTCGTAGCGGGTCGGGTCAAGTCAAGTAGCGGGTTCCACTGGTCACGATGCCGTACTGAATCTGAATTCTCTCTCCCGGCAGTGTTGCCAACTCCAAAGCAGAAAAAGCCGTAGCCGAAGCCAAAATATTTCCGTGTTTTTAGAACTCATGGCCGTGTCGCATAATTGACCTTCGAAAAAGAATACTGTAAACTTGAATTGTTGCAAAACCGACAAGTTAATTCACGATATGATATAATATGTAAATAAATGTATTGAATTTAGCCTGGAAATATTTCAACAGCATGAAAAAAAAAACACATGAACAGTTTATTTAAAAAGAACAATAATTTTCTATAGAAATTAGGTAAAATAAACTTCTATTTCCACATGCACATAATAATAACTATAATAATAATACAAAACACTACATAAGGTCAATGATGAATTCATCTTCCTCCTCTATAACTTCAAGTTCGGAACTATGACTATATATAACACTTTTCACCATTTTTTTCAACATTAATTTGCTTGACTTGAACAATATACAACTTCCAAAATTTTGTTTAACCTCCTGAGATGCTAGCAGACTTCCATTAATTGTTTTTGTAATTAAACGATTCCTCTGTTTAGTTTTTATCAAATTCAAATGTGATAATATTCTTTCGCATTGAGCATTTGAATGTGGAAGCGATAAAATATTCATCACAAATTGCGCAACGTTTCTAAAAATATATTCATCTGTCCCATCAATTTTAAAATAATACAATTTGATCCAAAAGATATCTATATCATCATTTGTGTTCAATTCGTTTTCCTTGAAAACATAGTTCATAAGTAATCTCCATTCGTCATCAATATTTTGATGTTCTAATTTATCAACACATCTTTCGAATTCTTCATAATGATCAATTAATGAGATCGTTGTTTTATTAGTGCATTTCAGATTTTTAGGTTTGAATATAGTAAGCTTTCTAAGAAAATTATTTTCAAATTGAAATCTTTTGTTTAGTCCCGAACAAAGCGTTGACAAAAATTCACGACTTTTTGAAAGAAAAAAATGTTTTAGATCAGGTCGTTCCTTTATTTGGTCCGAGTTAAGTTCATTTAAAACTTTCACTCCTAAATAAAGAAGGTCTAATGATAAAAATTCATTTTGATTTTCGGGATCAACATTCCATAGGTCATTTTGGTCTACGTATGATCTTTTTAAATAACAGTAGAGTATTTCCTTATATGTATACGCTATTTTATCGTAAGCTTCAGCAATTAATACTTTTTCTAACTGAAAAAAATCGTTCATTAGGGTTATTTTTGGTAAGATAAAGTCAAGAAAAATGAAATAAAGTTTAGCGTGAGGATCTGATGAAGTTTGATAAATCTTTTCTACGCTATGAAGCCTTTCCTCATGAACTTTTTCTGTGAAAAATAAATGAAGAGCTGACCATTGTTCCAAAATTCTTCTCACCACTGCAGCAACAGATAACCACCTTGTCTGACTTGGGTACAGAATTTTGTGAACCTCTGTATTTGTGAACTCCTGGAATTGTCTGAATTCACTTTGGCGTTTACTGCTATTCTAAAATCAACCAAAAAACTTAAAAAAAAAACATCAAACAGCGACTTTCTTATACCTTGAAAAATGAATATATATCCCTCGCAAGATCTTCTATGGACCTAGGAATTACTTTACATGCCTCACTTGAACAGAGATGTAGGGAATGACAAATGCATTTTATTATTTTAACTCCTGGACACGTTTCCATGAATCTGGTAGCTACTGAATTATTTTTCCCCATCATCGTGCTACATCCATCGGAACCAAAACCAATGATGCTGGATTTGGGTATATTCCTATCGAGAAAGGTTTTCATGATTGCCTCAAAAATACTTTCGGCCGTACTCGATTCTATTTGAACCAGCTCCCAGAAGTATGTTGAAATCCTTTCGCCATCAAAGAATCTCACGACAATGCACAGTTGCTTCATTGTTGCTATATCAGTTGTTTCATCACATAATATACTGAACTTCGAAATTTTAATTTTTTCCGCCAATTCCTCCTTATGACTCGCACCAATAACATTCGTTATGATTCCTCGAGTTTTAGTTCTAGCTATATTAATTTTTTTCACTATTTTCGAATCAGTAATTTTGTTTTTTAATAAATTGGATAGATGATCCATAGCCCGGTATCAAATATTATGCTCCTCAAAAAAGGCGCAAAGGCTAATTTCTAAATCTTTAACTTCATCTTCGAACTTATCCTTACAAAGGAAAGAATTCAGTTTTGGTTGGCATCCGAAAGTCGTTGCTCTATTTTTATATTTATTCATATGCTTAATTCCTACAGCATGCCTTCTAATGGTGGTTATTTCTGACACCATAGTTGAATTGCAAACTGAACAATAAGCTTTATGCGGGTCTTTTTCGACCGGTCTAAGCCAAACTTTCAAATCATCCTCTTGCAACCACGAATTTTTAAATTTCTGTTTCAAGTGAACACGTTTTTTCTTTATTGGAATAACGTTTGAAAGATGATCACTTTCTGAGTTATCTGTATCCGAACTACCTTCACCTAAAAAATGAGAAATATAGAAGAATAATGCATTACAAGATTTGAACTAAGTCCAGAAGAATGTAAAACATAGAATGGACAATTTGCACATTTTTTGGAAATATGAAAAATATAAGGATTAGTAAGTATACTGATGCCATTGATGTTTAAAAACTCAACCTACGACCTCTCATAATGTAGTAATCACCGATTAAAGAGCGCCAATCAACATCCACTACGTCACAGAATACATTATCTATATTCGTCTGGCGTCTTCTTTTTCATTTATTTAGTATATTTTTGGGTATTTCGGAAAATTTTTTTCGGTGGTGACGTGTCTTTCAAATAATGTCTAGACTACGTATATAAAATTTCAAGTCATTTGAAAATGTATGCAAATTGTCCATTATACATCAACCAAAGACCAAAGCATACTGTTCCAAGGAATAAATATGAATATCTGGTTCAATAATCGCATATTCTTCATCATCCAGTTTTATGATAAATACTATTTACCTGATAACCCATCGCGCATTTCTGGCTCTTAATTTTGAATGCCACTCATTTCAAGCATGATCTTTCTTAAACTTACCTGACATATTGAATTAAGGAACTTCAGGTTTAATAGATTTCAATCACCAAACTCACACAACAAACTACAACTGTGCGATATTATGAAAGTCTGAATACGGAATACGGGGAATCACCATATACTTAATACTTGGAATCACAATCACCGACACCTGTCAAATCATGCGACGCTGCCGAGTTCTTGATTAGGGATTGCTAAAAAACTATATTACCAACTTAACCGCTGCTCTGACGTTGGGAGAAATCAGAGCGGTCTACAGTGTGTCCAGAATAAAATGATGTACATGGGGATATTAAAAATGGTAAGAGATACGACGTCGCTTAAATAAAAGAAAAGTTGCGTATTTGTATTCCCAAAAATATTATAGCTTTGTTTTAGTTTGAATCGATACGGTAATGTAGATACAGGTTGAAAAAGAAAAATGTCAATTTTTGAAAAACCACAATATTCCGCTGATTATAAAAGCTGACATTTCCAAATTTTCAGGATATGGATAAGAGGAAAAGACAATTCTAAAAACGACGTTAAAAAAAATTTTAGGCCTAATATGTTGCCTCCGGCCGAGGTCAACTGTCGTTTTTCTTATGTGGGACATATTGAATTTTTTCATTTTCAAAATCCGCATTGAAAATGATTTTCAAAAATATGACTTTCATAAAAAAAAACAGACTTGACTTTGGCTGGACGCAACATAGTGGGCCTAAAATTTTTTTGACGTCGTTTTTAGAATTGTCGTATCCTCTTAACCATATCCTGAAAATTTGAAAGTTCTAGCATTTATAATAAGCAAAATTGTGTGGTTTCTTCAAAATTTGCCTTTTCCCTTTTCACCCTGTATCCACATTACGGTATCGATTTAAAATAAAACAAAGGTAGAATATTTTTGGGCATACAAATATGCTGCTTTTCTTCCATTTACGCAACGTCGTATCTTTTAAAGTTTCCAATATCCCCATATAGTGCCATAAACATCATTTTATTCTGGACACACTGTATATGTATTACAATTTAGACGGCCGGAATAATGGTTCTCATGAAGGCACGCAGATGGCACCAATAATCAATTATTATATTTTTGAGCATAAGTGAGATTAGTGAGAGCGTTCTAAAACTCAAATCGAGACTAATCCAAAAAGCCGTGTTATTACTGCTCGGCACCACTTAAAAGCCGTGTCCGTGTACTTATTGCAAAAAGCCGTGAAAACACGGCAATTTCCGTATCGTTGGCAACACTGTCTCCCGGTCCCAGCACGTATTCGACGAGTCTACACTTTTGCGTCGATTGGTGGGAGTCGGCTGGTACTGTTAACTTTTCACGTATGATTTGCTCTCAAGCGCGGTTGGAGAAATTAAATTTATTGATTTAATCCGGCGTAATAATCCACGTTGGGTTATTACGATTGACGAGTTATTATCAGAATATTATTTATTTCGCGATGTTTATAATTTTAGAGAAAATACGGGGTCTTTCGACAGTTAAATAAGCGAGATATGAGAAAAAGAGAATTGACTTGATTTATAACGGAAAATGACTTGGAAAATGACGACGTTCGGTAAAAAGGATTCAAAAATTCTGTAACTTCGTTACAACTTGCACAAAAAATGCGTACATTGAAATGGTGAAATTGCTTTGGTTTGAGCAGTGTATGAAGGTGACAAGTAAACGTCAAGTTTTGTCAGTTGCAATAATAATCCACTTTTGTGAGAACACAAATTCCTACACGCTTCAGTGAAGACCTATGGTCGGTGAGAACTAAAAATAACTAAATGACTAAATAACCAGATCCACATCCGATGGAGAATGTGTGGGGTGGGTACCATTGGTAAAAATTATTTATCAAATAAACTGGAGGACTCAGCTCAGAATCAGGCAAAACTATTAGATGCCATTCTTAATGCGTGGAATGAGCTCGGCAATGACGCCTTTATTGTCCAGATTTATCAAATTCCCTGGTTTGACGACTACTAAGTTTTGGCTAGAAATGGTTCTGCTACCGGATTTTGAGGAAAATAATCTACATTTTTCCTAGCGAACTGAGTGAATAAATTCAAATTAGTACCCACAATATATCGTTTTCATTGGAAAAAAAATAAAATGTTCAAGTGCATGGCATGTAAATATTTTGACAGCCTATTATACTGCTAAAAAAAAACATGATTTCCATTACATTTGATTTTTTTGGAAAAAACTCAAAAACATGCTACCATTTCAGTTAACGCCATCTAGCGGCGAGGGCGAAGGTCAAAAATTCAAAACCAAAAAAGTTTTTTGAAGTGCAGATCATGCTCTTTCATATGAGACCAAGATCGCGTCAATCGGTTGGGTTGTTTTAAAGTTATGAGCATTCTTGCGTTGTAAGGTTTGACAGCTGATACCTGTCTTATCTGACATGTTAGGAAAAAAATCAAAAAAACAAATTTGAAGGAAATCTCTGAAGGAATCCATAGCGGTACTCATTTGTATTTGTTTGTATTTGAAAATCACGAAAAAACAGTGATTTTGTGTTTTGATAGCACCTGTTGGGATTCATCACTCATTCCATGTGAGCCTTCAGCATTGTTGCCATTTTTTGTACCATTTTTAGTGTGGCGTTAAGTTTAAAGAAGAGCGGTGATGGCAGGGCAGTGTGATAGGTTAGAATAAAGTGCGATTACTGATTAATACTGATTGAGGAATTATTCCGGAATTTTCTGAGAGGATTGTTGTGATTGAATTTTGAATTAATTAATGATTAAGGTAAGCCAGAAAGGCGATTACGTTTCGAAAAGATTTCTAGATTGTATGTCCATCGGTGTGTTAGAAGGAGACAGTTTTGTTCGTTTGTGGCCACTTAACCACGGAATAAACCTATTTCGTGAAATTATCAAGAGTTTAATTCCCAAGTCAAACCCGTCGTGTTGAGACGCGACATTATTGGCGACCGTGACAGGACTTGCAGTGGTTTTGTGCTTTTTCTGGACCGAATTTAAACTGTCCAGGTGTTCATAGACTATACTCATCGAGTGGGCAATAGACTCGTGTGATATCAGTTCAGTGCAATGGCTGATAACGTAGAAACGCTGAAGAAGAGCCGTAGGGTGTTGAGGGGAGCTTTTACCCGATCTGCCAATGACTTGGATGCACAAATCAGTACTTCTGCGGACCTAGACTCCCTACAAGCTACATGGGAGTTTGTGTGTGGGAAGTATGAAGAGTTGAAGACGGTTGAGAATCAACTATATGGACTTTCACTGGAAGATTTGTCTGAGGAGGAGCTGGTGAGTGAGATGGAGGTTGCCGACTCTTATACCAAGAGATATATGGGTCTGAGAATAAGATTCACCAGGCTTCATGATGATCCGACTCGTGACCCGATAGGAAGATTGCCTACAGCTGAACCAGGTATGAGAAAATTCAAATTACCTCGTATTGAATTTGTAAAGTATGATGGCAGTATAAAGGGGTGGCTTCCTTTCAGGGCGCAATTCAAGAAAATTGATAGTGATGTCACTATAGATAATGGTGATAAAATCGAGTATTTACGTCAAGCCACAGTTGAAAATAGTAGGGCTAGGCAACTTGTGGAAAGTTTTCCAGCTATGGCAGAGAACTATCCTAAAATTATACAGTCCATGTTGAATAGATTTGGGAGGGAAGATCTTCAGGTTGAAGTGTACGTCAGAGAGCTTCTGCGGTTGGTGCTACAGAACACGTCAAAACAAAAGGTTGATGTTGGTAGTCTCTATGATCAACTGGAATCACAACTTCGTGCTTTGGAGACGTTGGGTATCACTTCCGACAAGTGTGCGTCCATGCTATATCCTTTGATCGAATCATGTCTGCCACATGAACTCCTTCGAGCCTGGCAACGTTCCTCACTGTTCAATGGATCGACAGCTGATGATGAAACAGTTGTTTCTCTTGAAACGCGTCTGAAGAATCTGCTGAATTTTCTCAGAGGAGAAGTAGACAATGAACAGAGGTTACTTCTTGCATCTGAAGGTTTTAGACTGTCTAAGCAAATGGAATCTGCTGACCTGAATAGTTCTTCCAAATTCAAGAGAGGAGATAGAACCAGAAATTCTTCTTCGAAGCTACCGTCTGCAACAGATCTCGTTAATCAAGAGTCTGGACCTCAGATTTCCTCTTGTGTATTTTGTAATAAACGACATGAAAGCGAGCAATGTTTTGGAGCACAAAAGTTGAGTTTGACTCAGAAAAGAGATGCTCTGTCAAAAAAGGGGGCTTGCTTCAGGTGTCTAAGGCCAGGACATACTTCTCAGAAGTGCAGGGGACAATTGAAATGTGTGCTATGTGGACAATCTCATGTGGTGCTGATGTGTAACAATCTGGAGAACCATCGATCAGGACCTGCTCAAGTTTCTGAGAGGAATGAAGATGTTCAGAGTCAAGTTCTGTCAAACTACTCTGCCCCATGTGTTGCATTGCAGACACTGTGTCAAATTCTTTCAAGGCCTGGTTGTTTGATCTGGAGTACCTTGTAATGATTGAGATACCCAGGTGGACCCTCACTGACCCTTCGGAGAACCAACAAGTAAGTTTGCATACTTTCTGTGATGCCAGTCAAGCAGCATACGCGTGTGCAATTTTCCTGAGAGTGTCCACTCCCCACCAAGTAGAAGTTTTCCTATTGGCAGCCAAGTCTCGAGTTGCACCCATCAAGAAATCGTCCTCCAAGATGACCATCCCTAGACTGGAACTTCTTGCAGCCACTTTGGGTGCACGGCTGTATACTCACGTGAGGGAAAATCTACATTCTGAAGTGAACCTATATTTTTGGAGTGATTCAAGTACAGTGATTTCCTGGATCAAACGGAAAGAAGAATGGGGCGTGTTTGTGTGGAATAGGGTCAAGGAAATCCGCGCACTCACTCCAGAAGACAGATGGTATCATCTCCCGGGGACATACAATCCTGCCGATCTACCTTCTAGAGGTTGTTCGCCAAAGGTTTTGTATGAGTCCAGATGGTGGGAAGGGCCACAGTGGCTCAAAGCTCCACAAGAAGAGTGGCCCTTCACAGCAATTATCCCAAGAGAGGAAGAAATCGAATCGGAGAAAAGAAAGAAACTGGTAACCACGCTCCTGAACCATTCGACTAAGAAACCGGTTGAAGAATTCAACCTGTTGTATTTCTCCAAATGGTCGAAGACGCTTCGCATGATCGGATGGACACTTCGTTTCATACACAACCGCAGGGGCGGTACCAAGATGTCTGGAGAGCTGAGTCCCGAAGAGATAGCCAAAGCATCGTGTCTTGTATACAAGCTGATTCAGCAGGAAGTTTTTGCTGGTGAGGAAGACCCCAAGTTGAGCTGCTTGTCCTCTTTCAAGGATGAAAATGGTCTTATCAGGCTCAAGACGCGTGTGTCTAACAGGGAAGATAATCTGAACTACCGCTTTCCTATTGTGCTCCCTAATAAACATATATTAGTTAGTAGACTCATCATGGAATACCATTTGAAAAAGTGTCATGCCGGCACGCAGAATTTGTTGAGTTTGTTGAGAGAAGACTTCTGGATCCTGGGAGGAAGGAGGACCATCAAAGGTGCTATCAACAAATGTGTGATTTGTCGGAGGTTTGAAGCCAAGCATATGAAGGTGGAGCGCCCTCCATTGCCCCTAGACCGTGTTCGTGATGCGGTGGCTTTTGAAGTGGTGGGAGTGGACTTCGCCGGTCCATTGTATCTCAAGGACAACAGCAAAGTGTGGATATGTCTCTTCACCTGTGGCATCTATAGAGCAGTGCACCTAGAGTTGACTGCTTCCCTGAGCACTACGAGTTTCCTCGGAGTTCTTCGTCGGTTTGTTTCCCGCCGGGGAAGGCCTAAAACCGTATTCAGTGACAATGGGACGAATTTTAAAGGGGCTGAAAATTTGCTCGCTACTTTGGATTGGGACTCTATAGTGCGCGAGACGGCAGTGCAACGGATCGAGTGGCGCTTCAACCCCCCTACAGCGGCATGGTGGGGAGGGTTTTGGGAGCGATTGATTGGTGTGCTCAAACGATTGTTGAGAAAGATGCTGGGACGCGCGTGCCTCGCTTATGAAGATCTATTGACTGTCATGTGTGACTGTGAGGCTGTGATTAACGCCCGACCTATCACTTATGTGTCGGAAGATGCAAGAGATCTAGTTGCCTTAACTCCATCCATGTTCCTTCGAGACCAAGTAGACTTTGGGGTACCAGATTGTGATGCCTTGGATCGGGGTTCATTGTGTCGAAATGTGCGACGTATTCAGACTCTACGCGAGGACCTTCGAAGCAGATTTCGAATCGAGTATCTGGGTGAGTTGAAGCAGCTCTGGCGGAAGAAGGATTGTCGGCCAATCACAACCGGGGAAATGGTTTTTGTTGGCGACGATCATCATAAACGACTTTGGTGGCCTCTGGGAAGAGTGCTGGAGGTTCTTCCAGGCAAAGATGGAGTCATTAGGCTGGTGAAGGTGACAACTGCGAAAGGGGTCTTGCTGCGGCCTGTACAAAGGCTCTTTCCCTTGGAGTGTTCAATTGAGGGCCGGACGCCGGAAGCTGCCACTGTCAGGGCAGAAGAAGATAACCTCGAAGATAACTCACCTGATGAGGTCACTACTCCTTCAGGATTCAGTACCCGCTCAGGAAGACAAGTGAGACTCCCTAGTCGTTTTCTTTTGTAGACTTTATCTTTTGTGTGAGGAACCTTTCACGTCTAAATGTTCCTCAGGTGGGAGGATGTTGGGATTCATCACGCATTCCATGTGAGCCTTCAGCATTGTTGCCATTTTTTGTACCATTTTTAGTGTGGCGTTAAGTTTAAAGAAGAGCGGTGATGGCAGGGCAGTGTGATAGGTTAGAATAAAGTGCGATTACTGATTAATACTGATTGAGGAATTATTCCGGAATTTTCTGAGATGATTGTTGTGATTGAATTTTGAATTAATTAATGATTAAGGTAAGCCAGAAAGGCGATTACGTTTCGAAAAGATTTCTAGATTGTATGTCCATCGGTGTGTTAGGAGACAGTTTTGTTCGTTTGTGGCCACTTAACCACGGAATAAACCTATTTCGTGAAATTATCAAGAGTTTAATTCCCAAGTCAAACCCGACGTGTTGAGACGCGACAGCACCGTTACGCCGTCTTGTGGCGATCTTGGGAACTTCTGATATATTTCCAGCATTTTCTCTATTCTATATTAGCCAGTAATTTTTTTTTCCGCAAGACTCTCGGATGCCTAGTTTCTGAGATCTGGCACCTTGCCATTCTTAAATAGACATCTTGTGTGCTGTTTTCTTTTGAATAAGGTTTTATCGGAGAAATTGAAAAGGACTGAAAAAATATGGTGATGCAACACAATAGTTGCAGTCGGATGTAAAAATTTGCAAGATGAAAGAAGATTGTGTTTTCATGGCTTAAAGTTAAAACAATCATAAAAAAATTGTTGAAGTTACAATGCTATAATTAAGTAGTAACATTATGAAACAAAAAGTTGGGTTTTCATGTAGGGTGAAAAAATGGCTACATTTTCTTCACAAACTATAACTCATATAGTGAAGGTGATAGGTAGTTTTTTTTTCGAAGATATGATTTCCTCATCATGATGGAGTTCAATGACTCAAGTGATCAAAATTTGCGGGTGGTACAGTTGAGGGCAAAGGGAGCGGATCACTTACATATCAGAACAGTCTGGAAATAAAACATCCTAAATGTCAAGTTTTACTGATCGACCTGATTCAAGATGCAAATAAAAAGCAGCTAATATTGTCACGCATCATATGGCACGTTGTACGATGGCAGTTGTACAACAAATTGCATCGTCTGTGGGCCGTTTTAGACCCGTATTCTCCGTCCATACTTACTCGTTCAAGATTTGAACGCTTTTAAATACAAGATTTCGCAAAATCTTATATTTAAAAGCGTTTAAATCTTGAACGAGTTCAAGTATGAACGGAGAATACGAGTAGTCACTTAAGTGGCATTATCTCTCTATGGTCCATTTGAGTATAGAAAAGTAGATAAAATACAAGCTTCACCTAGATTGATCCTCACTGCAACAAAAACATAAACATACTCTTGCTTTTTGGGAAGTTTCCTCCTGCTTTATTTTAGAGATCAGTGCGTCCTGCTGATATGAACCACATTTTTTTCCGATAAAATACTCTTAGTACAGTGACAAGAGTTTTTTCCGGACTATTCTTGTTTGTGTTCGAGCAGTCAGGGACAAAACATAATTCTCATATGTAGCGGTCATTTTTCTTTTTTCAACTCAAATATAGTTCAAAGAAAACCATCATGGTGAGTCCTCATGGGCGTAATTGCCGCATTTTGACATACCCGTTCTGGATGGCTGTATGTTTGACCGTTACAACGTACAGCATCTTGCCGGGGCGATTTTTTTGATTTTTTTTTTGGTTTATTAAAGATGATGAATCAAAAAATTAGCAAATTACAAAAAATTCCCATCCCATCCATCCTCAATAATCCTAACAAAATTCAAAATTGCCCCGCTATGATTGTTGTACGTTGTAACTGTCACAAATACTACCAATTGGAACGGGTATATCTTGACGCCCATGAGAACCCACCATCGAAATTCGAAAATAAGAAATGTCAAAATTTCAATATTGTATTCGTTTTACTATTAGATCATATTATGATGTGATCGGCTGACCAGCGATGACCAGCGAGTAACAAAACAAGCCAGCTGAGGATGTACGTCATCGCGCGCTCCGTTTGTTTGAATCTCAACAATTTATATTTTGGGTAATAGTATATTGTAGTCCTAGGCGGTAAAGTGACATTTTTCCAGGCTGAAAGGAAGAACTGTACGGGCGAGCTTTAGCGGGGCCGGACACTTCTTGAAGCCTGGAAAAATCACTTTATCGCCGTTGTCTACACATTATTTTTCTGCTGACAACATATTCTACCGAACTGTGGATGATAGTATTTCCTACTACTTACTTCAAAAAACAAGAAATAGCTGATCATTGAAAACATTAAAACTATCTCACATCATTTTTATGTCCAAGAAAATATTCAATCCCATTTGAGTTTATTCATAATTAATCTTCATCAACGATATAGCTTTAAACCGTAATTTGACAATTTACCTGGTAGCCAAGGCGACAATCAAAGCCATCTATCCAATATTTTCAACTTGGCAACACTGCTTCAGTCAGCTTTTAGAGCCAAGCCAAATCAAGATGGCAGAAGTAAAAACAAACGGCAACGATAAAATGTGAACTTTGTTTCGTATCCTGAATGTTTAGGATTAAATTAACTCAGAATCTATAAAAAATATCTGAATAAAATGGTAATTCATCGAATATTAATTTGTAGGTATAACTTTTATGCTACAATCACATGAATTCAGGAAATAATCTTGTACGCCCTCTATTAGAAATAGTTGAAAACAATTTTACCGCCATGCCATTTTTCACTACTTTGTCGGCCTAGCCTTAGAAAGTCCCACTTTTTCGTCTCTTTGTCATTAGTAAAATTCAGTTTTAATGTCGTGACGGCAGAAAAAGATGTTTTTTTTAGTGTTTTTTTACTTGTAGGTATACGGTTTTTGACATCAACATCTTTGTATTTTAATATATTTCAAAAATTGTGCAAATTCCCTATTATCTTTACTTTTGACCAATGATGTCGAGTTTTGAAAGTAAGTTTCAATTTTAGCCCGGCTGGCCTGGGATTCTCAACAAAGTCCATGGCAGAATGTACGTCCACAAGGAAATATGCAATTTCCCATGCAAGGTCCACCTCGAATGCAATTTGGTCCTCCAATGTTCCAATATCCCAATCCTCCAATGCAAGGACCTCAGCCTATGTATATGATGCCTCCACAACGACTACCAGTAAACCATAATTTGAATGTGAATCACGGACCACTGATGAATCCTGGTAATATCGGGTCACCTTTTCAGCAGCCTTTTTTCAATGTCATTCAACATTCGTTTGTTCCTGAGATGCCGGTATCACAGGTACAGGTAAGCTTAATTATACAGTGTGTCCGCACACCGGTACGAAGCGGGTGTAACTCGACAATGTTGGGACCTAGATGTCTGGGAAAAAAAAGTCTTGATAGTAAAGTGGGTAACAGAAAATTATTTTGAAGTGCGTAAATCGACCCCGAGGGGGCGTAACAGCTAGGACAAACTATTCTATACAAGACAGTGGCGACAATGGTGTTACTATTTTTTATGGGCTTTCGGGCTAAAAAAAAAAAAAAAATAAAAAAAAAACAAAAAAAAAACATTATTTCTTTTGTTTTTCTTTATAGGAAAATGTATCCCCTTTTAAAATATATAAAAATAAATATACCATTACATTTGATTTTTTTGGAAAAAACTCAAAAACATGCTACCATTTCAGTTAACGCCATCTAGCGGCGACGGCGAAGGTCAAAAATTCAAAACCAAAAAAGTTTTTTCAAGTGCAGATCATGCTCTTTCATATGAGACCAAGATCGCGTCAATCGGTTGGGTTGTTTCAAAGTTATGAGCATTCTTGCGTTGTAAGGTTTGACAGCTGATACCTGTCTTATTTGACATGTTAGGAAAAAAAAATCAAAAAAACAAATTTGAAGTAAATCTCTCAAGGAATCCATAGCGGTACTCATTCGTATTTGTTTGTATTTAAAAATCACGAAAAAACAGCGATTTTGTGTTTTGATAGCACCGTTACGCCATCTTGTGGTGATCTTGGGAACTTCTGATATATTTCCAGCATTTTCTCTATTCCATATTACCCAGTAATTTTTTTTCCGCAAGTCTCTCGGATGCCTAGTTTCTGAGATCTGGCACCTTGCCATTCTTAAATAGACACCCTGTACAGGATTTATGTTCGACGACATGTTTCTTTTGACAGTTTGTTAGATGTAGCTCGTCAAGGTGATACAGCGTTGCCAGTGGTTCTTCGGATTATCCAGAGAAGATGATATTCAATTATGGGTTAGTTTGGGTTAGTTTGTGTTTGGTAAAAAAATTTGATCACTCTCTATATGGTAGATGAATACCCGGCAACGTTGCAATTAAAATCTTGATTTTCATGGGAATCAAATTTTATTTTTTGCCTCAAATTGTGTGTTTACCGCAAATTTTTTTTCTTTAATGTACTTATTTAGACGTTCATTTGAGGGTGACGCTTTTGTTTTTTTAAAAATCTCTTTTTATGTAAAATTAGACAAGAATACACATTTAAATTCAAGTTGCAAAAATGTTCTGTAGTTCAGTGAATTGCAAAATAGCGAATTGGCAGATATAACCTCAAATAATTCACTATTGTCGCCACTGTCTTATATGGAGTCTGTAGAAGAAACTACAGTGACCATACAAGAAAGTGCCGACAATAGTGTATTAATTGAGGTTATATACGCACATCCGTCATTTTGCAACTCACTTCAGATTCACTGAACTACTGAACATTTTTGAATCTTAGATTTAAATGTATTTTAGTCTAATCTATCTATCTTATGTATAAATGTCAAAGTCTGTATGTTTATTTCCCTAAGGCTTTTGAATCGTAGCACAGAATTATCTGAAAATTTGCACAGTCATTAACCTCTACCCAAAGATGGTTAAGGAAAAAAAAAAACAAATGAAACAATAATAAAAAATAAAAAAAATACATAAATTGAAAAAAATTCAAAAAAAATGTGTTGATCCTATGTAGGTTCTATGGGGTATACGGCCAGCGGGAGAAAAAAAATAAAACAAAAAAAATTAATTCGAAAGAAATAAAAAAATCTGTGTTATTATCTTTATATACAGGGTGCCACAGATTCGAGTGCATGCATGGGGATCTCAGTTATTATAAGAGATACAAGGTCGGGTAAAGGGTTGCAAAGTTGCGCATTTTTATGCTCAACAAAATGCCGCTTTGAAATTTGATAAATTCCGATTACTTCCGAAGATATTCGGAAGAAACCGAAATTTCGCAAAAACGTTATAATTATTTCCCGAGTTTATTTGAGAAGATATTGTTAAATGGATTACACTCTCTCATTACCACTTTTTCTCCTCTAAAAGATGGCGGCATCAAATTGAGAATCTGACGTTTCGTCTTTGACCGGCCATCATCCATATATCTATTAATAACTATATGGGAAGCAACTCTACACGCTTGATGCCAGGATGAGATAGAGGATCCCGCTGTACTGTATAGTTTTCGCATAAGTCTATCATTTTCTATCGCCTGGGGACTGTCTCCACGCGATAGAAAAGGATAGACTTATGCGAAAACCAAGCGAAAACTATACAGTACAGCGGGATCTTCTATCTCATCCTGGCATCAAGCGTCGCTCGTTGTTCAAATGGGACGGTTCCCATATAGAGTTAATAGATATATGCCATCATCAAGCTCATTTTTTTTAATACGGATCTGGATTTTTTATTTTATTTTTAGTTATCTTTTGACGTCCTTGGGGCATTGAGGTGATTAGATGAGGGTGTAGAGCAATGGGTTGTCTCAGCAACGTCAATATTTTCAATTATTTTTCACCTATTATTGTTATTTTCAATATTTTGTTAAAATGGCAATATTCTTGAACACTTGCAGAAATTGATTTATTTTTTATATGATTTTTTTTTTAATTTTCCATGTCATTTGTGAATCTATTTTAATTTCATCAAATGTATGGTTATTGGATGTTATTTCGATTTTGGTTCGGTCAATTCGGCTTGTTTAGTTGTGCAGGTTTTCTCATAAGAATAACGTGTCAAATAAAGATGGATTTATGAAGAAAACCATGAGTTAGGGAGAAAAGGGTTACCTAACTAGTTTTCTCTGTTTTTTTTTTATAATAAGTAGTTTTTTCGACGGTTGCGATACCTCAATACATTGAGGACGTCAAAAGATAATTAAAAATAAAATAAAAAATCCAGGCCCGTATTTAAAAAAATGAACTTGATGATGGCCGCTCAAAGAAGAAACGTCAGATTTTCAATTTGATACCGTCATCTTGTAGAAGAGAAAAAGTGGCAATGAGAAAGTGTAATTCATTTTACAATATCTTCTCAAATAAACTCAGGAAATAATAATAACGTTTTTGCGAAATTCCGGTTTTTTTCGAATATCTTCGGAAGTATTCGGAATTTTCTAGATTTCAAAACAGTATTTTGTTGAGCATAAAAATGCGCAGCTTTGCTTAACCGACCCTGTATCTCTTTAATAACTGAGATCCCCATGCATGCACTCGAATCTGTGGCACCCTGTATTAATGTGAAAGTCTATATGTTTCTTTCCCTAAGGCTTTTGAACCGCAGCACAGAATTATCTGAAAATTTGCAGTCATTAGCCTCTACCCAAAGATGGTTTAGCAAAAAAAAAATAAAAAACTAAAAAAATGAAAAAAAAAAATAAAGGAATGAAAAAATGAAAAAAAAAGTCTGTGTTGTTATTATGTAGGTTCTATGGGGTATACCAGCGGGAGGAAAAAAAAAACATGAAAAAAATTAATTTAAAAGAAATAAAAAAATCTGTGTTATTATTATCCTCTTATACAGGGTTTCCGGAAAGTCAACGAAAGGGGTGATTGACCAACTCATAAGCTTCCAGAAAAATCTAATATTTTTTTTTATTCATTTTTTGACTGCTCCCCACCACCTTTTCCTTCGCAATTACAAGCCAGTCACGATAATTTCCACGTACTTCGTAAAAAAGAAAATAAAAATAAATTATTTCTCTGTAAAATAAGATTTCTTATTGAATATTTTGAACTTTTAGTGGCAATATCTCGAAAACCATAGTTTTAACTAAGGTCATATTATGTTTTTCTGGATGCTTATGAGTTGGTTCATCACCCCTTTCAGTATTAGTTTTGACTTTCCGGACATCCTGTATACATTAAATGTGAAAGTCTGTATTTCTAACGCTAAGGCTTTTGAACCGTAGCTCAGAATTATCTGAGAATTTGCAGTTATTAGACTCTATCCAAAGATGGTTTAGGAAAAAAAATGAAAAAATAAATAAAAAGTCTGTGTTGATAATATGTAGGTTCTATGGGGTATACGATCAGCGGAAGGAAAAAAAAATAGAAAAAAATGTTGTTATTATGTAGGTTCCCTGTAGGATGCTTATGAGTTGGTTCATCACCCCTTTCAGTATTAGTTTTGACTTTCCGGACATCCTGTATACAATAAATGGGAAAGTCTGTATTTCTAACGCTAAGGCTTTTGAACCGTAGCTCAGAATTATCTGAGAATTTGCAGTTATTAGATGGTTTAGGAAAAAAAATGAAAAAATAAAAAAATAAATAAAAAGTCTGTGTTGATAATATGTAGGTTCTATGGGGTATACGTCCAGCGAAAGCAAAAAAAAATAAAATTAAAAAAAATGAATTAAACAAAAAAAATCTATTATCTTAGTTATAAACTAGCCTAAGCCCAACACGGTCGGCGCGGGTTTAGGCTAGTACATTTATAAAAGGCAGCCTATGTTTGTCCTTAAAAAAGATCGCATTAAAGTGTGAGAGAGAAGGCGTCATTCTCGCAGTTATATGCAACTGGGACGTCAACCGTGGTTGACATAGATGAATTTGGGTTTGGTAAAAAATGGATGTCGCGTGAACGACATCCTTATTGTTTGATGGTAGACAGACATGACACGTACCCAGCTGCATTTTACTGTCGTCTCTTGCTCGAGGACCAAGGTTACGATATAGCCGCGTTGCCGCGTTTCACTCCGATAGCAGCAGATCGACGGCGGGTGACGGTAATTTGTTGGATGATTTATTGATTGTGTTGAGTTGGAGTCCCAGCATCAATAATAATAAGTAGGTAGATTTGTTTGGTTTTGATGAGCTGGATTAGGATTTTTCACTTTGGTTTTCGATCTCGTGTTTTTTCTTCTGGTTGATGATATTTCACATTATGGTGCAACGTCAGAGCAGACGACGTCGTCGGTGATTTGTTGGATGGTTTTTCGATTGTGTTGTGTTATTTTGGAGTCCCAGCGTTAATAATAATTAGTAGGTGGATTTGTTTCGTTTTGATTAGGATTTGGATGTTTCACTTTGCTAAAGGATTTAGTATTTTTTCTTTCGATTGAGGATATCTACATTTTATGCACAAGGTGCACGTCAGCTCTTTTCTTTTTAAAAGCTGGATTTCAATTTTGCCTGGGCATAAGCTGATTCATATTCCAGGGGACTTTTTCATTCATTATTCCTGCTCGGAGAGCGGAAAATTCAGCTTGTTTTACATAAAAAAAAAGAACTCTGCATAAAATCATCCCTCACAATTACCCAGACTAATTATGGCATCATATGCCAAAATAGGCGAAACACGTGTCACGTTTTTATGTATTAAACACTTGAGGACTTTGTGTTCTTTTCCAATTTGATGGATCCTATACCTGTTTGCAAAAATAAATACTTGTTCATTACTCTTGGCAATTCATATAATTTGATAAGACAAACGCAAATATTGTGATAACTAAAACTTAACTTTTAAATTCATTAAATTTAATGATTTATTTCAGGGACAGCAAAACGAGTGGTATAATAGCAATCCTCCTTTTGCTGGATGTGTCAACAATTTCCAACAACCATCTAATACACAGCAAATAGACAATAATCAATTCAACTCTTATGTGACGCCAATGCAACAAAGTTACAGAAGCACAATGCCAGATAATAATCTACCTTATAATGGAAACAAACAAGTGTTCTGCAGACGTAAGAATGTGGTAGGAGATATGCCAGGGTCTATAACCCGTGAGGTAAGTATCAAATAGTGAAAACGAAATGACTGTGTATAGAGGAACAAGCGTTCGGCTTCATATCTAGCAGGATGAAGCTGGGAGCGTTAGGATCTCTTGTTATATGCTTCAAAATAAGGATACAGTTCCGATTGCGCTTGGCTCTTTAGAAACAAGCCTTAGTAACACATTGCGAAACGTTTTTTTTTACATTATACTTTCAAGAAATTTTATCCATGTAGATACTTTTTGGTGTTTATAGAGACTACGAAATCAATTTGACAGATAAAAAAAAAACGGCAATTGATACTGAAAAAGAAGATGTCTGTTTGGTTACAAAGCTCAACCAAGTCAATTTTACTAAAAAACTGTGCAATCCATGTCTCAAACATTTCTTGTAGGTTGGAAAACTGATAAATCATCCCAAGGTTCAACCACACACATGAAAAATGAGATTGAATGTATTTTGAAATAAGGTGTCTACAAACATATCAGCGTCAAAACGGCGTCGATCAAGCTATTATTATGCCGCTTCAACACTTACCGCCTTGCCGCTCTCCGCATGCATCGTAGCCTCGCACTTATTTTAAAAAACCACTCCCAGGGTCATCGGAAAGTGAACGTTAATAAGCCATTGGTGCGTTCTTTATTTACGGCCTGGAGTGCACAGTTTTGGTGGTTTTACCCTGAGGAAAAACTGTAGGAGGTGCTTTGGGGAGCTAAAGGGCGTTGCATTTTTGAAAAATGTTAGTTTTTTCAATCTGTAGTTCGATAACCCTTCCGGCAATTTTGACAAACGTCAAACAAGTTCTTCAAGCCAGTTGTTACAAAACTGAACACGAGCAGGAAAGTCCCGCATTTCTTGCACCGCAACCCGTATGATATCTGTAAAGGAACATCTCAATAATTATTATTTGGCTCGATTCTAGGATCTTACATTAGTGGGAAATCAAAAAGGTTTTCAATTTAGTCAAGCTTTAGTTGAAATGTGTGCAAGGTGTGCAAGGTTATTTGACGATCTCAGAAATTTTATCCCATAGTCTCACGAAAGAAAAAATATTTCGAAATATGCCAAGAAAGTGCTGAAAATATATAACTACAAACAGTGACCGGCTAAATTAAGGAACAAGTTCATTTTAAATTCAAGGTTTTGATTTTTTGGAAAACGCATGGACACATCGATTTTTATTTTTGAAAGCAGTCTATTTCTTGGCAACTTCATGTATACAGGTTGCATCAAAAATGAGTTACGACCATCAACTCTTTTTTTCAAATAGAGACACCTATTTTTTATTTCATTTTTGAATTCTGCGTGGAATTCGAAATATATTTTATATAACACACCCCATATTTATATCTAAATCCATAGTACTCTTATTTAAAAAACAGATTAATGTTCTTATTGGTTCAATAATTGAGCTGAATGTTCAATCAGCAACGTTGACGACTCGCGTATTTGTATTTTTAAATTCATCGCCAAAAGGCAGCAATATAAAAACTACATAGGTAACTACGCGATTAAGTTTTTTTTTAGTTGTTTACCACTTATTCAGGTTGCTAAATTAATGATCATTCAATTAAATTTTTCGACCAAAAAAAAACAGTAATCAGTTAATATCATAAATCAACGATGCCATTTTCTCGAAAACGGTTGGATATACATAGGTTTGGGGTATGTTGCATGAAATAAACGCAGAATAAAAAAAATAAATGAAAAAAAAAACATTTAAAACAAAGAAGTTGATAGTCGTTACTTATTTTTGGTCCACCCTATTTATATGACTTCGTCATTAAAAAAACCGGATCCATAAAAAAATAAACGTATCGCGCGTTTTCCTAAAAATCAAAACCCTGAATTCAAAATGAATTTGTTCCATATCCTGTATAAAGTGCCGTCATGAGGAATTTCCTTCAAAATTGTTTTTTTTTGTAGCATGTCTAATAAGACTGTTATTAGCTGTCAAGGACTACAATTCAAGAATGCATATTACTTTGCAACAACACAACCAATTGAGGTGATGTTGGTCTCGTTTTGACAAGGGGGGTCTGCTGGCGCTTCCATAATTTCGTGATTATACATGATTCCGATAAGGACAGCCGATTTTATTTAAATAATATGCGGACGACGGAAATTTTTTAGATTTACTTGAAATTTTCAATTCTAGCTTTCGAAATAAGGAAGCCTTACGCTTTTTTGTGATATAATGCAAAACCGTCATATGACCTCGTAAAGAAGTGATCTCTGTGGACACCAAATAACTCTAGACAAATAGGTGTGTTCAAATAATGAAAATGTGTATAAACAACATAAGTCATGCCAATTGTCTCTCAACACAATAATCACATACACTTTGAAAAAAATTATTTGTTAAAATGATAGGTAAAAAAAGTCAAATCTCACAATTCCATAAATTTGTTTAATACAGGACTACTAGTTTCAGGGTCTAAACTTTACACCCCATCTTCAGGTCCAGTTAAAAGGGCTACATAGAAGAAAAAAACATGTTCAAAACCTAACCTCAAATCCACACTAAAAATATACTTACAATTCAATCACAAGGCCAAGACGTAATTCGATCGATCAAATTTAACAAACATGATCGTATTTATGGAATTGTGAGATTTGACTTTTTTTACCTATCATTTTACTATGAACTCACATACGTCATCACCTCGCTTAATTATTTGTTATTTTACAGGGTGGTCAAGTTTTGCAAACACGACCTGGACACAATTTTTTTCAAACGGAACACCTGAATATTATATTTCCATTTCAAAGATAACATCACTAGCTTTCAAGAAACACCATACATCATACCTTTCTGATTAATAGTTTTTTCGGAAATCACCCGCGAACTATGAGTCCTTTTTGAACTTTGATCGCCTCCCATTCCTTTAATATTATAAGTTTTAGACCCAGCAAGACAATATAGGTGAAATGATTAGAATTCTTACATACAGGGTGCTCAATTTAGAAAAATACAAGTTTAGTTTGCCACAAACTTTTTGGAACACCCCGTACTATGGTTATATTTTTGAAACATAGCCTTTTTGACTAACTATAATATACAAAAAAAATTATCCAAACTCCTTATCATTTAGCCACAATCGTCCACCCCATCTTGGTTGCACCACCCTGTATAAAAAAGAAAGCGCAAATTTCACTATATTAACGAAAACAGGGGCGGAGCTGAAACAATCCGCCAGACGGAGATAAATAATTCATTCTGTGACGTCAGCATGACTATAGAATGTTGATTGGCGTTCTTTAATAGGTGATTACTACATTAATGGCCGATTGCACCAACCTATTTAAGGATTCCTTAGCGTTAAGTATCCCTCAAATAGGTATTTTTTTAACATTATTGGAATCAGTACTTGATAATACTGATATTTTTCATATAGAACCACCAGGAACCCACGAACTTTCCATTTACCAACAAATTTTCTTGTAAAGACCCCCTTGTATAACGCAATGAGCCTTTACAATACCACCTGTGGCGACATCGATTCTTATCAAGTAACCAGATGGCACTCATTAATTCGAATGTAAAAGCGAAATTTTTATTGTAACTTGTAATAATTATAAGTGTAAGAATTTTTTCTCTCTCCCTGTTTCATACCCAATATTTTTTAGAAACTGTAAAAACACTGTATATTAGTATTAATTTTAAATGCTATTTAGGTCATATTGTCTTATTAATGGAAAACTGTTAGACAATAAAGATTGTTATTATTATTATTATTATTATAAATCCAACAAATGTGCAAATTGTCCATTGCGGCATCAACACATTCTTCTGTGCACCCAGCCGGTTTTTTTGTGTTGATTAAATGTCACCTTTAATAATATTACTGTTTTCCATCAAATTACAAAATAGCGTATTCGAATGCTAAAAAAAGTGTAAGATATAAAAGTTCTGCGGATTTTTGTCGACAATCCAGACGAACTTATTTAACTAGGCCTTAGCATTTGAAAATTTCAAGTAAATTTAAAAAAGTTCCGTCGTCCGCATATTATTTAAATAAAATCGCCTTTTTTTATCAGAATGACTTGAAATCACCAAACTGTAGACGAGCAGACCTCCCTTGACAATAAAAGAGCAAGATCATGTCAGTCGGTTGAGTAGTTCCAGAGTTGTAAACTTTGATAGCTGATAACTGTCTTATTTGACATGTTAGAAAAAAATTCAAATCGGTACCTAAAAGCGCAAACGTGCTATGTCCACATTTCTCGAAATGCTGACCACTGACAAATTGACACCACTGGATTCCTTATCACAAACCAAATGTAATTTACATTAGTTCCAAGTCCAATTCATAATCATAAAGCATGAAAATGGAGGTAAACCGAAAATTCCTGCAATATTGTTTATCTGGTGCCTTTAAGTGCTATGTCCACATTTGCCTGTTGATTCTTATCTGATAATCATGCGTTTTTGGAGTTTCGATGGTTTTCTAAATATTTTTTAGATTACTAAGTGCTTTTCTTGGGAATTAATAGTGATTTACGTTACTAAGGTGGTAAATGACTTTTTAAATTACGAGTCGATTTCTAGACGAGTAGTTTAATGACATTTAACGACTGTGTATTGTACATTGTTTTGTTTCATACTGTGATAATTTTTTTTGATCGGTTTAAAGTGCTTTCTTGTCAAAGTGGCAGTCCGCCTCACATTCTTACCATGAGATGGCGCCAACCAAACCATGCTACCAATGTAATTGCACAGTCTTTGATGATGCAAAATATCATTTTCGGAGTAGTCAAATAATTTTTTTTACAGTCTCTGATGATGTAAAGTGCCATTTACCGGACTGGTTTTGGGTCCGGTAAATGATACTTCACGGTACTGTATTAAATAAAATCATTTACATTCTTGAAACGTCTCCCCTAAACATTGAAGTATGATTTGAGCCAAAAACAAAAAAAACTACTTGGCTTTTAGTTATGCAACATACAAAACTTATTTTACGAATCCTTACTAATTACAAAAATTGGACATAGCACCTTTGCGCTTTTAGGTATCGAAATAAACAAATTTCAAGGAAATTCCTCAAATAATCTGTGGCGGTACTCATTCATGTGTGGTTCCATTTGAAAATCTTGAGAAAACAGTAATTTTGTTTTTTGACAGCATCGTTACGCCATATTGTGGCCATCCTGGGAACTTCTAATATTTCCAGCATTTTCTCTAGAGCAATCCTAATAACAAAAAAAAAACGCAAGTCTCTGGGATGAATACTTCCTGAGATCTGGCACCTTGCCATTCTTCAATAACCACCCTGTACAAACAAAATTGGACCAGACATGAGTTGTCTTATAAATAATGTATTTATAGGTAATTGAGTTCAAAATGCAGTACTGTTTTCATTAATCTTGTTCAAAAATAATGAAGCAGGAAAAAAAAGGCTGAACTCTGCAGAAAGTTTATGCAGGTTCTCTCATTTTTCCAGATACCAAAAAGACATGTTAACAAGAACGATACACGATTGGCGCATAAACGTTTGGGGCCAACAGGCCAAGTGAAGAGTCGTCCTCCTGTGATGACAGAAGTGACTGTTACAAATGTTACAACTGTTCAAATAGTAAGTGGATACATAATAGAGCTCCTACATTCTCCATAATTAAATAAAATACGTTTCTGTCCAAATTAACATTGAAGAATAAGTCATGTATGCATACAAGGTATTGGAAAACTTGGAAAATGCAAAAGACTTCCGTAGATATCCGACAATAACCGATTTTTTAAAAATCCTTTTTTATTTTGTTCTGAATTTATTTGAAGAGATGATTGAAAACGAATGACACATTTTCATGGCCACTTTTTCTGGCAAGAAGCAAGGTCAAAATTTAAATCCGACGTTTCGACTTCTCGCAACCATCATCAACTTACTTTTTCCAAATACGAATCCAACTTTTTTAATTCATTTTTGAAAAACTCCTTGCTTCCTGAAAATAATGAAATGTCACACTTGCCATTTTGAGACAAAGCATAAAGTTATTACGGGTGTTATATATAAAAAAAGGTTTTATTCCTTTCAGAACTCATCGCGCGGATCGTAGTCATGGTAATAATCATAATTTTTGACTTGAATACAAGCTCCATGTGAGAAGCCACGAAAAATGTTATTATTTTATTTGAGTGGTGGTGACAATATTGTTTTTTGTATCGCACCATTCGTGGTGCACCAAAAATGGCTATGAAAATCTGTCATTCTTTTTCAATTATCTCTCCAAATAAATCCAGGACAAAATGGAAAAGAATTTTGAAAAAAAATCGGTTATTGTCGGACATCTCCCGAAATCTTCGGAATTGTCCAAGTTTTGAAGCGGCATTTTTTTGAGATTGAAATTGCGCAAGTTTGCCTTTATTTAACCGACCTTGTATCACTTACGGTTTACGAGAAACCCCATGCATATTCCTTTAATTTGTATCACCCTGTATATGATTTTAATTTTTATAGGAAGACTCAGAGACTAGAGATCTGCGATTAAAGATAGAGGAACAAAAACGTAAAAGAGAGCAAGTTTTGAAATGGAAAGAACAAAGGAGACTCAACCAGTTGAAAGAATCTGTAACTACAAAGAATATGACTCATCAAGATTCTCCACCTTCACGAGGAAATGTACGTGGAATCCGAGAAGGGGTTAGTTTGCTTTAGAATGTGAACTCAATTATTCAAAATAAGTGAAACGCTCTTGATGATCGGTATTTATTTTCATTTTTTATAGCGAGGACCAACATCAAATCGTCTATTACAACCAAGGATATCTGTGCGAACCCCTGTGTTGAAACCTATCAGACAAATAGTTCGCAATAATCTTATGAGGGAGAATCATGGTGTCACAGTACCAACCAATAGTGAAGAAGAATTATTGCCAAGCAAACCGCAACCTTCCTCTGGATTCCTGGCCAACAGAAAAATCCTGATGAAGGATCAGTCTCTACTACCAACGCGTACTGTAAGAATAAGAAATATTGCGACTAGTACAGGCAATAAGAAGATATTTCAAATTTGTAAAAGTATTGGAGACGTCCAGGTAAGAGAGAAAAAACTTTTGAAGAAAAGATAACATAGAACAAACTTCATGCAATTGTCTGTTTTGAACCTATTCAAATTTGAAATAATGTCATCAAGGTCATAACACGATAACCTACAATAGGTACTTAAAACATTGCTCACATCATTACTGTATTTTGAGTCTTGAATCATTCTTTTGTATCTGAGTTTGAATAAAAACCTTATCCATGTACCGTTTGTATATCACTTATTTGAAATCACTCAACATGGTCAATAATATCCATATTTTCCCCACCAGTGCTGTGCAGAAAAAGAAGTAGGTACAGTCCGTTTCACGAGGGTTCATACTCACGTCATAGATGACGTCATTACTTGAAAAAAAACGTATGTCGTAGCTAATTCATATAGTTTCAAGAGCGTTCAAATTTTGTATTGAAGCCGAACAAGTATGTTCCAAAATGCTCTCTAGAACACGTTCAGATTTGTTTTCCATTTAGATTTTGGATTCAGGCTGGTCATCCATTGGAAGCGTAGTCGCGTGTATATCCGCCATCCGGATGCGAGCGATCGTTAGACTAGGCAGCTTACAGCGTGCACTGCTTGTGACTCTACCATTAGACTCAACGCTATTCCAGTTCGCTTCTGTTTGTGTTTCCAAGATATGTAGTTTTTGAAAAATCCTCACATGGAGGGATTGCAAGCTCGAGAGAGTGAAAAATACATTGATCCATACATTCGTCCAGTAGAAATATCATTATTGAAAAAAAAAATTGCTGAGGAGCTGATCTTTTTGGGGGATACATTCGCCACAATTGTGTGTTTTTGCAAAGGGTTTTTTTTCTATTTATAATAGTTCACAAAACGGACTTCTCTTGGTATACTAATAAGCAATCGTTGCTATATAGACACGTTTGAATAAAAAACTAAGAAAGTACCATTATCGCAAAAACCCACAATAGTCGAGTTTTATTCTTATCAGTAGACGTCCCCCCCATCACTGGATGAACATCAACCCACGAGAAATCCGCTAGTCAGCATTTTTTTTTATGAATTATTAGGTAAACGAAATTTAATACATCAGTTTGGTGGCCAAAAGTAGATTAACAGCCTAAAACTTGATAACACTTTGATCCTGCAACAGTTATCAAAGATGTAATGGTGCATTAAAGAACTTGAATCCATTTGTCAGTTCACTAAACCAGCGATTCTTTTCGATTTTCATAGGGTACACAAATTTTCCCTTTCGGATGGTGCTAACCAATTTTTCCAGAACTCACACATTTTTTTTGTAACGTGAACAAAGAGACCTGAACAATATTTTGAATAAAATCGCCATGACCGATCAAATGACAGATTGTTTGAACCATTTTAATGCACCAATAATTTTTTGATAACTGAAGCGGGATGACTTTGTAAAGCTTATTAGCTTAATAAACGATTATCATATTATATTATATTATAATATCAAAGTTTTATCAAATTTCAGGCATGTGCTGTTTATCCGACCGTGAGTGTATATTTTGATTCTACAGAGTGTATGTATTTTTCCAAGTTTTATGATAGTGTCAAAAAGAACAAAGCATCAGACTATTGTGTTTTTTGAAAATGCGGAGTAAAGGATTTTCCTTGTAATTTGCAAACCGCCTTAATAGCCGTTATTTTAAGTTATAAAAAAATGATAAATTATGAATAATTTTGTTATACCTAACTCATGAAATAACGGCCATTTGAGGGGGAGTGAAAAATGGAAACATTTTTCAGATCAGTTATCAACTGCAAGACATCACTTCCTGCCCGATCATAAGGTGATAAATAAGTCACATTCCTTATTATAGGGGAAGAAAATAATAAACGTAATTTTATTACAAACAAGTACCAGCGGAACATAGATAAGGAGACTGAAATCATGAACACGAACTGAATATAAACTAAAATAATGTCAAATTCTGCCTGCCCAAAATATTCGTTCAATAACAATATACTAGCCCTTTTTTTCTTTTCTCAACAACGCATGACTGCTCCAATAATCCATCTATCTTTCTGATCTCTGGACTGCAATTGACGTGGATGCCTTGAAGTCCTCATCAATTCTGATTCCATGAGATCTGATCTTTAAGAGTTGTAATTTCAATTCAAAGGGCATCAGATACTCTACAAAAGTTCAGGAGATGGAATAGGAAATGAATAGGTACAAAGAACTAGTTTTATGAAATAACTCACCTCCAAAACTGCCTCAAGTGGTAAAAAAGGATTTTCAGCATCTCCATCCTTTGTAAAGTAGACCACAAGCTTTTTTATCGTATTTTGTTCACATTCTGAATACCGACAAGGTATTTTATACAACAAAACTGTGACATTGGAGAAGTTAACTGACTTGTGTTTTGACAACAACATTGTTTTGATTAATTACTTGATCACATAACCAAATTTTAGGTTATTATTATTCAGAGATGATAGAAATCAGCTGTTGCTCGGCGGCCATTTTGGATTCTAGTAACGACCGATGTTTATTACGTCATTAATTCTGTTTCAGTCTGTTTTTAAACCTCTCCATGAGTTAGAAAAGGAGAGACAATCAATGACGTGAGTACAAACCCTCGTGAAACGGACTATAGATCACGATAACCAATGAAAATTTTCAATATTATTCTAAAGTCCTCGTTTTTCTGTTGTTTCCGGAAGCCTTCTTTCACTTTACACTACCTCAAATTGCGTAAATAGATTATTTGAGTAAAGCATCCGTTCGAATAATTCAGGAACTGGTTGGAGTGATCCTCGTATGTGAAAAGTATTGGGTTTTAATTTGCTGTTTTGGTTTTGGTAAGACCCTTTAACCTATCATTTGAAAGCATCTGATCTTCTGTGAGGCGCTTGCTTATGCACGTACATTTTCCTAATATTGAGTTACCTGAATATTCGGTGGAAGACGCTCCATGCCTCCCCTTATGCCTTAATATGGTTGATTCTTTTTATGTTATTTTCGAAGGAGCCACAGCGATGATATCGAAAATAAACTGTTCACAGGTTCTTGTCTTGAAGTGTCTATTTTTATGTTATCTGATTCTTTCAACAGTTTGATATCTTCAAACATTACAGTTAAGAGCTGTACCTAACTTGTAACGCCTCACCCACAAGGCGAAATAGATTTTTTATATTTAGTATTCGATTGGATTATTATAAACAATTTTTATAAGAGCTGTGATTTCTGGACGATTCTGCCAATCTTGGGTGTTTTTTACCATACTGTTAATCTGTGCTTTGGCTGTGAATTTTGGTGAATATGCACTTTTTTCAACTTGTTGAGGGGGTTCTCAATCTTAACTTTGAGTTTTCGGAAAAATCAGGGTGGGGGGAGCTTATTCCTCCATCTTGAAATCAAGTGTTTTCTCCGTTCATATCATAGAACCAAAGTTTTTCAGAATTACATTTCCAGCAAGTTCTTTTTCTATAATAGTACAATCATTTGGTGCGAAAACAAGGGAAAGTTTTCCGGGAGTTCTGAAAATTGGTGATTCATAGATTTCGGTGTGCTCTTTCCGAATTTCAACTGCTTTGCCCCCTCGTATCTTTGCCGCTCGCGCCGCGATATCCGAAGAATGGTACCTAGAAGCACTTTTTTGACAATATCTCTTTTCCGACTCATTTCACGATCAAAACATGTATATGTATACAAAATGTAAGTTCACCATGCGTTTTGGTCAAAAAACATATTTCCACACCTCCTTGAGGTAGAGTGTGCGACGAGTTTTTTTCAATCTAGTAATCCCCAGTGGACCTCACAATTCCAAAATGTATCGTATTCTCCTTCGTTTCGCTGTTCTACATTGACCAACTGTTACGAGTTTATTATCTTAAGTACCGATCGAATCTTCACAGACCCAATAAATATTTTCCACATCTTCCGCTAAGGGATTATAAGTTTAATCGCAATCCTCTTCGTTTTTTATTTCATCATACGTTTGCTAGCAAAAAGTCTCCGTTTTCCATTGCAAGATAGCGATGAAGAGGAAGAAAGGGAGACTATTTTCGAGCAAACTTATAATGAAATCAATAACGATAAGGATTGCTATGAAACTTATAATCCCTTAGCGGAAGATGTGGAAAATATTTGGGTATGTGAAGATTCGATCGGTACTAAAGACAATAAACTCGTAACACTTGGACAGCGAAGAACAGCGAAACGAGGGAGAATGCGATACATTTTGGAATTGCGAGGTCCACTGGAGATACCACGATTGAAAAAAAAACTTCGCACAGTCTACCTCAAGGTGGTGGGGAAAAATGTTTTTTGACCAGAACGCATGTTGAACTAGACTTCGGTGCTCTCGTACGTCAAAACTATCCATTTTACGAAAAAAAAGTTACTACATAAATTGTAGGATATTTTCTATAGTTTCTTTTTGTGTATACATGTTTTCATCGTGAAATGAGTCGGAAAATAGATATTGTCAATAGACTGCTTCTAGGTACCATTCTTCGGATATCGCGTCGCGAGCGGCAGAGATACGAGGGGGCAAAGTTGAAATTCGGAAAGAGCACATCAAAATCTATAAAATCACCAATTTTCCGGAAAACTTTTCAGGTAAAAGTACCAGATGACTGTACAAATAAATCAATAATTAAAATCTATAGAGTGATTTCTTTATATGGCATGTGAGAAAAAATCGTATCGGTTATGAGTAAAGTTGTGCGGAATCACATTCACAGTCACTTTTTTCATTTATTTTTGATAAATCCATACAAAAAATATACAGGGTGATTTACTACATCATAAAAACACGGATGAGTTAGTATTAGTTAATTCGGGTTTTGTAAACTTCTGCGGGTTTGTCTACGACTGCAAGTGATATCTTTATTATCTGTTCGATGAGGATTATTTGGAGATGGAGTCCATTATGATACTTCTTTCATTTTGTTGATTTTTTATTCTTGATTTCAGAAAAAAGTTTCAGATAAAAGTTTTTGGGAATGTAATTCTTGATAACTTTGGTTCTATGATATTTTATCATTTTAGTGTGATAGGAATGAAGGAAACACGTAGCGCTCTTATTTCCAAGATGGCGGGTTAAGCTCACTCGATTTTCCGGAAAACTCAGTTAATTAGTTGAGCTATTGAGGACCTCCTCCACAAGTTGAAAAAAAATACGTTTCTCCCAAAATTGACAGATGCCCCTATTTTAGCACGGATTGTCTGTATTACTGATCAATCAAGACAATCAGATGATTTATTGAAATTTGGAAAATAGACCAGAAAGCTTCCATTTTTTCGTTTACCATTTCCATTACCTATATTACGTTATTTGTGAGAAAAAAGTATTAGTAAATAGTAATAGTTTTTTTTTTGTTAAATTAGTCTAGAGAGCATTCCGCCTGTTCCCGAGAAGATCGGCCCAGTTCACATATCTCCACTTTCGAGATCTTTACGTTTGAAGTTTTCAAAATTATTCGAAATGATCTGGTGACCTAGACTTTGCAGATGGAATTTTTCCAGATCACTTGAAGCATGTCCCAAGACATATTGTTTTGTAAATGACTTTTCGATTTGTGTCTGTCTTCTCGGAAACAGGCGATTCTTTCTCTGATACTTGTTATTCACCTGAACATTTCATGATTCCGTGCCATCATTTTTGAAATTATCGTAGTACATAATAATATATGCACTGCTCCAATAAGTAAATACACTACTTGCCATTTCCAGCAACTTCTGGTATTTTCAATAAAATTTAAAATATTTCAATAGATTCAAGACATTGAGTGTACTATTTATTTTGACCACAAGAATTATAATTTTTGAATCTTAAGAATGCCTACTCACTTGTTTATGTTCAAATTGTTAGGATATAACACGAATCGAGCATTTCTTCGATACACGAAACTGGTGAGCCTGCTAGAAAACTGGCTTACGATAAAAGAAAGATCCAATTTGCCAATCTGACAATTCTTATCTGTACAAAATCTGGTTGATTGGTTCTTCAAAATCGATGAGATGATTTCAAATAAGTTTTTTGACGGGAACATATTATATCATCTAGAGTCACTTGATCAACTTCGACGTCAAAATATGTGGACGGAACTGTTGTCAATAGATTTATGAAATTGTATCAACCTCAAATTTTCTTCTGTCAATATTAAAGATACCTACGTCGATTTTTGGTTGTTAACAAAGTTATGACTCGTATTGCTGCCCGCGAAGGCCATACATCAATCATCTTTCGAGTTTTTTGAACAGAGTTGTCCAGATTTTGCCGTGATAGTTTGTGATAAACGAACTTACTTTTGTGGCGTACTTTTTTTTTCAATAATATTGACTGTTGCCCATTCAGACGCCACTGTGCCTAATAATTTCAATCTAGTTAGCGCTAAATATCACTTCAAATAACTGCATCAAATTGCTTCCAAATCGGTTTAATCATGTTCATGATATTTTATAAATATCGTTTTTTTTTTATTCATCGCCATGTATCTCAAAATCCAAGCAACTCCGGACATAATGGGTGGTATTTATAGAGCATCAGCTTATACTTAAATTCTTGAAATAGACTTATACACTTCATACACAACTGAGTATTATAGTATAAGCATTTTCTTCCTACACCCAATATGTTTTTATGGATTTTTTTTAACTAACCCAACGAATAACCCTGTGAAGTTTCGTACCACAGTCAGGAAACACCCTGTATAAAATCTATATCATAGGTTTTATTGAAATACTAGACACTTGAAGACCAAGTCGAAAATCCAACAATATCCGTATCCCTATCAAACTGCGCTTGCACAAACTCGATACGGTGACAGATATACAGGGTGT
This sequence comes from Orchestes rusci, assembly GCA_958502075.1. Classification (NCBI taxonomy): domain Eukaryota; kingdom Metazoa; phylum Arthropoda; class Insecta; order Coleoptera; family Curculionidae; genus Orchestes; species Orchestes rusci. The sequence continues at coordinate 9,250,295 of OY293310.1, forward strand.
CCCATAATTAGTGGACGAAACTTCAGCCTTGTATTCACTATCGGACAAAAGTAAAGCAACTCTTAGGATAGAAACAAATATTTGAATGTTGAAAATAAAATAAGTAAATCTGAAAATCATTAACCATCTATTTTGAAACCGCATAGTAAGATGCCCTTATAAGCAAAACATGGTTGTTTTTTATTGACAATTTTTTTTAGTAGGTGATAATGAGTTTCAAGAATACACGTTTCTCTAACGACAAAAGTAAAGCAACTTTTCAAAGAACTAATTTTTATTCAACTTTTACAAAAAAAATGGGGCTAATAGGGCATAACAACATAAAAATAATGTAATTAATGGGATGACCATATCATTGTTACCTATAACTTTTTGTCTACGACGCGGCATAGATGAAATCAACTTTTGGATAGTAGTGTCCGGCATATTCGTCCAAACTTACGGTAATTTTATCAATCAATGACTGTTTATTTGGGAATCTTGTAATGCGAATACGACGTTCCACTTCTTTCCATAAGTTCTAGATTGGGTTAAGTTATGGGGATTGTGCAGGTTGGAGAACCCGATCATTATTTTCCTGAAACAATTCTTAAACCAGGCGCTTGGGTCGTTGTCATGTTGAGACACAATACGCAAAGAAAGGCATTTCCCATTCAGCTTAGGGCAACATAACGTTTCTTACTATATCCCTGTACACCAAGCGATCCATAATACCCTCAAGAAGTATAATGATGGACCTTCTTTACTCCACGAAAAACAACCCCATGAAAATACCCTGCCTTTTCCGTGTTTAATTGTTGGGGTAACGTAGTTTGGGTCAAATCTCTTATCAACCGGACGTCTATCCATCACAAATGTAGTTTTCCTGGGTCTACCTGATTTTGGAATTTGTTCTACATGTCCTCTTTCATTATAACGTGAAGTGAATTTTGACAGGCTGTATTTGGGCAACTCAAACTGCGTGGAAATAGCAATTTGAGGCTTGCCTACCAAAAAGGCATTGACGACAATTGAGATGGCATATTTATTTCTAAGAAAATATAGAATTTAAATATCTAGTAACCTGAAGAAAATGTTTTTCCTATTTAACTTTGTTTTTTTTTGCGTATCCAAAGAGTTGCTTCACTTTTGTCAATAATAAATTTACACATACTTCCTTAGCTGTGAACTGGACACAATCTCATTTTGCCTATGACAGCAGCCTACTACGACTCTTCAACCTCCATGATTTTCACATTGCATTGGCAACTAATAATAATTAAAAAATTTGTATATTCGATTTTGTAATAAGACTTGCTTTACTTTTGTCCGATAGTGTATATCGGTCAAAAATAACCCAACTTGATCTTATGAACATCTATCGGCATATATAGTCTCCTAGGTGACTCCTTAAAGGAGGACACCTGAGGATGGTTATTTTCAATTATTTCCGAAACGGTTAAATATAAAGTTTTAAAACTTTGGAATCCATCTAACCTCATTGGTTTACTCAGTAGCGTCCTTTGTGAAATAGTTTGAGGTGTTAGGGGGAAAAGCACGTAGAAATAAAACTCCTTCTAGCGGAGAATCGCCGACGTTTCGACTTTATTTGAAGTCTTTTTCCGAAGACTGCAAATAAAGTCTTTCCGTATACGTTGAAGTTGATGAGTGGCTGATATTCTCATTAACGTAATTTTCTTTGCGATAGGTATACGTATACGGATACGTAAACATATTTGGCTTTAAGTGTCTACGTCCCGTCCCGGTTTTGCACGGAGAGCTCTTTTATCTATTGCCCTAGCCTCAAATGTCCATACGACATTCCCAAATACTTCAATGAATACGGAACGCGATATTTGTTTTTCTCAGTTCACGAAAGGGTTGACTTGAGGCGCTTTCTTTCGCAACTGATTCCCGAATCAAAATGCGTTTGGATCAAATAATCACGTGACAACGTAACATGCTCAAAAGAATGAATCATGATCAGAAAAATCGATTCGAAAGAAAGCGGCTATCATGTTAATATTAGCGTTTTCATGAAGTATGGTATCATGAGACCATTCCAGTTTGGTCTGGCATTAGTGTCACTTGCAGCTCGCCGATTGGCTGAAAGTGACGTTGATGACAGACCAAACTGGAATGGTCTCATGATACCATACTCCATGAAAACGCTTTATACATCATGAGTTGATGTATCATGACGTGGCTAACAAGAATTACAGGCTAAAAAGTAATAAATAATAATTAAAATGTTATTAGTAGTTAATTGACACGACATCAATTAATCCGCAAGCCCAGGTACACTCCGTTGTTTTTTTTTTTAAATCACTGACATATGTTGATTTTGGTGTTGAAGTGCACTACTGATTCTAATAATGTACTCAAAAAATCAAATAATCTGAAAAAAAATTGCCTATACAGGGTACAGGGTGTATTTCAAATTGGGGTTTTCTTGTTAACATGAGACGGTACTTGATAAAAGAAGCAAATTTCTCAAATAACATTTTCACTTAAACTCAAAAAGACAGAAGATGTGGCAGAATGAAGTACCTGTGCGAAAACTGTATTTTTTTTGTCTGGTTTATTTTTCGTCGGTCTATTTCTGCGACTAAGGCTAATCACCGACGCCAGGGAATTCGTCTCACCCTATCTGGTAATTTTGCCGAATCCCTTTCTGTAGAGGGTAGGGTTCTTTAACGTGACAACATCCATGACACGGGTTCCACTGTTTAACGTCTCTTCCCGAAAGACGATGCATCTCCTGGAACCAAATTTCAAATTTTAACATCGACGTTGGCCCGCCCGGAAATCGAACCCTCGCGATTTGCGTGAGAAGCCGATGCATCAGCCTCTGCACCACAACGCCCATTGCGGAAAACTGTATTTATTAATACTAAAAAGAAGCTGAAATTCTAAGAAAGAGTATAGTTGATCTCGAAGATAATTGAAATCAAAATGTAAAGCACAAAGAAAAAAAAAATGCTTCTTTTATCCAGTCCTGTCTCATGTTACAAGAAAAACCTCAACTTGAAATACACCCTGTATAATATTCCTTGTGGATCTCAGCTTTTATGGTTCTAGTTGTTTTTCGGAATGCGTGACAGAATTTCATAGAATTTTGACATTATCAATATGAATTCTGGTAATAAGGTAATTTTTTATCTAGTCTACCTTTTCCATTTTAAAATGCTAATCTACATGGTATTGAAAGAGATGAAGTATCTTTCTTCCGTTTTCTCGCTGCTCTCGCTCTCAGTAAGAAGAGATTTCCTGAATGCTTTCTCCAGTGAACGAAGAAATGCTTGTGTTACAGCTTGGGTTAAAGTTTAAGATGAGTAATATTCGATGTGAGCCATTTTAGATAAAGAAACTGATTGAAAAAGCACCAAAATAAAATTTGTTTGTCACCCAGTGAAAATGACAGCGCCGTCAGTCAGCTTGTCTGGAGTGGTCAATTGACCCAACTTTTAAATACACATCGATACATACGAATTTTTCAATAAAAAAAAGATCTTGGGATATCAAAATATAAAATTAGTTATAGATTGAAAAATACTTATTGAACATCAATAAAACCCATAGTTTACACAAAAGAAATAATTTATTTATTTTTATTCGCAATATTACTTCTTAAATAAAAAATGGCAATACAAGAATGTGGTATCTGGTGTATACAGTAATATAATTGATACCTAGTGTTTCTTCCTCGGACCCTTATAACAGCTTGAAGCTTGATTACCCCATCGGGGTAATCAAGCTCTGGATGTCAGTTTGGTCCAATTCTCTTCATATTGCCTGAAGAGCCGCACCAAGCACAGTCAAGTTGTTTGGATGAGGTACTTGTGCTCGAATTTGCTTTCCCACTATATCCCACAGATGGATTGAGATCAGGACTACAAGCTGGCCACTTCTGGGTTTTCTAAGTAGTAATCGATGATCCTAGCACGGTGCGGACGCACATTATCGTCCATGAAAATTAAATTAGGTCCGGTGAACGGGGCTGCCGTCATAGAACCGCCATCCACGATAGCTAGGTCAGAACGAGCTTCGAAACCTATACCACCCCAAACCATCACTGAGCCTTCTCGATAGCTTATTCTTTCTGCAATATTGCACTGGGCGAATCGCCTCCTTGCCTCCGCCAAGCTCTTTCGCGGGTGCCTGGTGACCTCAAGCAAAACCGGGATTCATCTGAGAACAATACACTTCGTCAATCTGCGTCATTTCAGTTTTCGTGTTCAAAGGCAAGTCTAGCTCTGCGATGTTCTACGGATAATAGTGGACATAGCGCTGGTCTTCTGGATGCTTAATGAGCTCCAGCAAGTCGTCGTCGAACTGTCCACCTGCTAACATCCACAGTTCTCTCTTCATTCAGACGATTGGCCAGTGGAACTGATGTGTCATGCCGATTCCTCAAATATGAAGTTACCAAAAATTGGACATCTGGTTCGGATGTTGCCCTTCTACGGCCGGAACCTGGCCTCCTTGTGAAGTTTCCGGTTTCATTGAACCACTGAACTGCTCTTTGAACCGCCGAACGACTAACACCTAACACATAAGCTGCATAATACTGGCTACGACCATCTTGAACTTAAGCCACCGCTCTAGCTGCATCCGTCGGAGTTAACAACATTCTATTGCAATTTGATCAAGAATGCAACGCGTTTTGACACTAGATCATTAAGGTAACCCGGGTTGTTGAAATAAATGCAACCAACAATGATTTATCCTTTCGCTTATCGGAAGAATTAAAAAAAAAAAAACTATTCGCGATAAGAAATGCGGAAGTAATCTAAACTTTTTGGTTTATTTAGGGTAAACGAGGACATACCTGAAAATACATATGTCATATAATAACCTGGGAGTCGCAAGACTCAAAATAGATGAGAAAAACGAAATGGATCGAATTTTTTGCACCTGAGTGTATAATATCTTTTATTCATGTTAATTTAGAATTTGACGAATGAACAAAGTGTAGTGCAAAATAATACAGTTCAGTGAGTGTTCAAGACAGATGCTGTGTCATTTTCGCGAAAAAGATAAGTGAATATTTTGAAAAAACTTAGCTCGTCCATTTCTTGTAAGTAATTTGGTCTATTGTACACCTTTCTCGGAAATCCGTCTTGAATAATATCAAGAACTCAAGAAATAATTCTCTCTGAAGAATCTATATACAGGGTGTCCAAGAAGTCATGGATCAAACGGCTTTGGGTGATTGAGGACGCTATTTGCAATAAGAAAAACCACATATATTGTTATCCAATTGTTGATCATTTCCGCGATCACTTATTCGTCCGACGTGAGCCGACTTGATTTTTCATGGGGCTCTTTTTAAGAAGAATGGTATTCAACAGTCCCCTGATGAGCTGACACTCCTTAAAAAATAATAACTGTTGGGAAGCCGATCAGGTGCAATGAACAAGCCCTACGATGAATTAAACGATTTTTTTTCGCAGGTGCAGTTTGTGCATTAGAGCAGATTGGGACTTTTTTGAACATCTTGAATATCTAAATCGATTCAATTCCATTTTTCACCCCAAGGTTCACTTTTGCGGTACCAAGTAGATTCAAAATAATGTTTAAAAACAAAAGAAGATCCATTTCCTGCGAAATAGTAGCAGATACGGAAACATTTTTCAAATGATTTTGTTCATAAAATAAAATGTGTCGTTCACCGAGTGTTACATTATTTTTTTGCGAAATTATTTTTCTCGGTAACCTCTATCCCCGCCACTGGTCGACCGAAGAGCTTGATATTGGAGGATATTTTAGCTTTTCATGTTATCATGTCGTATATCAAGTTTGGTTGAAATATGATTTTTGGTTTGGCCAAAAAATAAAAAAATCGTTTTTTTCATGAACATTCCAACACCCTGTATCTCGGAAACGATCAACAATTGGATAACAATATAATGTGGTTTTTCTTATTGCAAATAGCGTCCTCTATCACCCAAAGCCGTTTGATCCATGACTTCTTGGATACCCTGTATATGTTTTATAGGCAAATCGCAAGTACATTTAACCAAAAACACGACTTTTGCGGCCATCAACCATCAACATCAAAGTCAAATTAATAGACGTTACATTAGAAAACTTTTTTTGGCGAATTTGAAGTCGTCCAAATCGGCGACTTGATAAAGGATTCCTTTAGGTGGCTTTCAAACCAAAGTATCACTGACGTGGTCGTGCGAAGTCAGACGGAAGACAAACACCGGCTAATAAATTGAAGCGGTTATATTTCATGCGGAGTAGTCATGGAGTACAAACTATCAGCCAGTGTTTTTTTCATGGTCCAACTACGCACGAGTACGTCCAACTAGATACATGGTTGTCACACACAGTTAAATACAAAAATCTTAGGTTTTCCCCATATTATCTTTTGGTAATAGCGGAAATAAAAAATCGACACCCATAATAAGTGATGTAGGTGGGGGTCAAAATATAATGAATAACCCAGTACCGTAGCCTTGGGCGGCTTTCACACCAAAGTATCTCGCGACGTGCGATCGGCTGCATGCTATTTACCACTATAACCTATGCAAGCATGACAACCGGGTTGTCATGGTTGTATAGGTTCCAACATATACCTATAAAAGTATACAGGGTGTTTCAGAATAACATGCTAATAATAAAGGGGGTGATTCTTGGGCTCATTTTAAGAAAAAAAAATCATATGAACGTATGTCCTAAACGCCTTAACTTTTTTCCCAAAAAATATGCAAACCAAAACCCGCATGGACGGCACTGGTCAGAATAATTAAATTGTTGGTGCATCAAAGAATGAGTATTAATGCCTAAAATACATGACTCAAATTTCATAAAGATATCTACAGTAATGACAAAGTTATTGTAAAAAAAGTATCTATTTTTTAAAACTTTGACACCCTGTATCTCAAAAGTTAAGGCGTTTAGGACATACGTTCATATGAATTTTTTTTCTTAAAATGAGCCCAAGAATCACCCCCTTTATTATTAGCATGTTATTCTGAAACACCCTGTATAACGATCATATTTCATATCGCCATAAGCCGACTGTAAGAACGATAATATCATTTCCTCTCACATTTGAATTGGGACGAGTTTTTTCTGCGCAGTCTCACCAAATCAGTTTCCGGTACAAATCCCACCCATCTAGCGCGCGGCGAGCGTCAAAAGCTTTGTTTTGAATTCCGGAGAAACCGCTTTCGTCCTACGCTGATGTTCCACTTAAGTGGCCAACTATTACCTAATTGGCTCGTGGAGTTTATCAAGACGCCCTGGAAAACAGAGACTTTCTCTTTCGATCTCGGATTGTTGCTATTTTTTGATTAATTTTTCGAAATGCATTATATTGCCGCGTCACGGCAAACTACCAATAAAAAAATCAAGATTCTGTCCATGCGCCGAAATTGCAGTCCCGATTCAATTTGGCAGGCTTATGCTCGGCACATTGGATAAATGTAGTGCGGTCGGTATATAGTTTTATAGGTATATGGGTTCCAATGTAAGGCGGCGGTTACACTGATCGAGTTGTGTCGATCGATTGTCATCGAGTGAAAAGCAAACACACAATACCTTATGAGACTGGTTACACTGATCTATCAATCGCCGTCAAGTGCTATCGATTTGTTTGATTCTTGATCAAGTTCTAATTTTACTTGACGCTTGATAGGGCGGCGCATGCATATAGATGTCTGTCTTCCACTGAAGTGGCATTCCAACCTCTCGTTCAGTCTTTTTTGACATTTACAATGTAAATAATTTTTTTACACATTCACATTTATCAAAAAGGGGGTTTGTTTGCGTAAACGGGAGGTTTCGGTTTCGCTGCCTCAGGGCACTTGACTAGTGTCCACCCATCGCTCATCACAGAGAACCCACAGCCCTATACACTATTCACTTGCAAGCGTTCTCATGATTGCCCCCACAAATATGTTTTATAAAAGGGAAGGGAATATCGAGTTCATAGCTCGCAGGAAACAAGTCCATAGTGCTTCCATTTAGAAGTAGACTTGTTCCTTGTTTTTTGATTATTTCTATATTTCGCCGTGAAGATGAATAGGTACAACACGTTGGCTCCGTCCGCATCAGACAGACATGCGATGTTAAAACTGGGTAAATCAAAATTCACAACATATTGATCAAATGATAATCACTGTAGTGATGTTAGAACAGCTACAGTTTGATTGTCAAAATGTTGCTTGATGCTCGTTTGCTTGATCAGTGTAACCAGCAGTTCAAATTTTACTTAACGCGACTCGATTTAACCCGATTAGTGCATGGTAGAAAGAAACAAGGTATGTCAGACACTCAGAGAAAAATTGGCTTGAATTGCGCAATGACGTCAAACGCTACAATTTTTGTTTATAGGAACCATGGTGACAAAGGAACGTAGCTTTTCACGAGTGCTATCTAGCATAACAGATAAGTTGTTTCATTTACTGTGGTTATTATCTCATTTATAAATACTTATACAGTGTGACCCATTTGTTTTGGGAACACCCTGATAAAAAGTTTATTTCTTAACCGATTTGGTTCGTTTTTTTTTGGATTGTAGAGCTCGAAAAATTGTATATTCTTGGCAAAAAGTGACCTTCGCCATTTTGACTTCAAGGCCTACTATGTTGGTTTTTAAGAGCAAAATTTCAGGAAACCATATTAGCGATTTTTTTAGAAAAAATCTGTGTGCGCCACTGGATTCAGCATCCTCTAAAACGGGTCTATACAAATTTTCAACCGAAAATATCACGTTGAAAAAAATTAAAAACTCGCACTTTAACAATCTTTGATTCTATCAAAACAAATGATAAATGCATTGAAGTTGATGGTGGTTTGGTAGAAGTTACAAATTTTTAGTTTTATGTCATTTTTATTTGTTTTGATAGAATCAAAGATTGTTGAAGTGCGAATTTTTAATTTTTTTCAACTTGATATTTTCGGTTGAAAATTTGTATAGACCCGTTTTAAAGGATGCTGAATCCAGTGGCGCACACAGATTTTTTCTAAAAAAATCGCTAATATGGTTTCCTGAAATTTTGCTCTTAAAAACTAACATAGTAGGCCTTGAAGTCAAAATGGCGAACGTCACTTTTTGCCAAGAATATACAATTTTTCGAGCTCTACAATCCAAAAAAAAAACGAACCAAATCGGTTAAGAAATAAACTTTTTATCAGGGTGTTCCCAAAACAAATGGGTCACACTGTATATAAATAATCAAAAAACATAGGTACCTTGAAAATTAATTTCTTGTTCCCATTCCTTTGTATATGGCATTTACTATTTCCCCAACTTTCCCATCTTCGTTGAAGTTTGATAATATCAAGCGATCAAAAACCAGACGAGGTTTGGAGCCGGCTTTAACTGACTAGGTCACTAGGTAACAAAATTACGAACGAAGCAATAACAGATAAGACGAATTATTCCTTTAAATATTCAAAATTCAAGTCAATAATATCAACGACGGACTTAATGTAGACTCATTCCAGTAAGACCTGTCATCAGTCAACCCGACACTCCAGTCAACGTTGCCAACTTGCAAATTTACTGTAACGTTTTCAAAATAAAGCTTAAATACAAAATTCTGTTTGATTTTAGGCAAAATAGATAAAGCAAAAAATAGCCTCAAATCAAAGCAAGTAATTAAAGAACCGCTTAACGATATTTTTTGAAATTTTGTCTTGAGTTGTGGTTTCTAGAGGTGGTCCAATTGCGATAAATCGCCAATATGGCAACACTGTATCTTTGTTGCATTTGACGTCACAGTGAGATGCGCGTTGGCATACCTTGTTTCTTTCTACCATGGATTAGTGTAACCGCCGCCTAAGTAGCATGTTTACTCGTCGCATGCTACTTTGGTGTGGAAACCGCGTTGCCATGGTTGCAGTCTCACGTCGCGTGATACTTTGGTCTGGAACCCGCCTAAGGAGACATTGAAGTCAACTCAAATCATGGGGCAACGTAAATCTGCTTTTCGAGGACCCCTTAGTGCTGAGGCTTCCTCAAAAAAGTTGGTGCAATCTGGCATTAGGTCTTTATATTTCAAGGGGTATTGGCCCTAGCCTGTAGTTCTCGTTAGCCACGATCATGACCGGCAATAAACCTCAATTAATGTCGATTTGTCATTAGCAAACGGCATTGTTTGTTGAAATTCCAATAATAAAATATTCTCCGATAGCCACAAAACTTCACAGGATCACCCGCTAGGCTCACCTGAAAGTTTCGTAAAAATTGCATCCAAATCGGTCAAGCCCTTTCGGCGTCCATAGGGAAGATGAGGTCCGGAGACGGTGTCTCACACACTGGCTTCGGCCTCTGGAACATACGGAAATACAATTTCATTTTTATATTGTTACATAGAGATAGATTATGTTCAATTTGCTTAAAATAATAGTAGCTAAATAAAATAAGTCAATTTTTACAAGGTGTCCAAGAATGGATTTCCTTCTTAAAACTTGAACAAGTTGACAACCGTTTAATGTTGCGGTCGGGTTAGCGGTTAGCGGTGCTCGATAGTGCATCGATGCAGATTATTTAGTCAAAAAGGTGCGTTGGTCAGGTGTAAATCGCGCGTTCATTATTGAGGCATACTTCAAGAGTAATGATTCTTACTCAAGCCTTCAAAAAGGGAAATTTATTCCTGGAAACCCTGCATTAGTTGTGACTTGAATTCTTGGAGCAGTGTATATCAAGTATTTAAAAATTTCGCACACAAAAGCAAATTTTGCTGAGGATCACTCACAAAACCCATAAAACTAAGAAGTATTTAAAGTTTAGGACTACTACTGTTAGTTGATAGATTTTTTGGGTAAAGATTTTTTTTTGTGATGAATCAATATTTTTTCAGAAACTGCATAGAGATAAAACGGACCAAGCGGCAATCACTTTCAAAAGTGTTGCTTCTGCGCACGCATTTTATAAGAAATATCGACGTCATATGCTCGATCTTTCCATGATTGAGGTTAGTCTGATTCCAGAGTCTGGAGAATAAAATAAGCCTTCCATAATTTTCCTGAAGGCATGGAATACCATTCTGCAAATGATTGAAACTACCGTACCGTAGTTATATTTTTCTCACAGATCAGGAAAAATAAATATCAACTCCTTCTGGTCAATAAGTATCAGTGTATGAGTATCAGAATCGTCCAGATTCTGTTTTTTTTTTGTCTTACATGATCTAGGTTCTTGGAGCAAAATAGTTTCTGCTGTGTACATTCATTAGTTCACCACTTTTTAAAAATACACCTCCGACAAAGAAATCCGGACAAGAATATTTTCAGCTATATTGATAACCATGTAACTTCTGTTATAGTTGTTGTCCTATTTTGGTGATCCTTCTCAAAAGTCTATCCTTAGGTCTTGAGGTATCACTCTTGATTTTACTTAAAAAAAAACTTTATACAAAAAGTGCAGACCGTTATACGGGTTGTCATGGAAAAAAGTACATTGCATAGTGCCACACAATAGAGGACACTAAAATAAAAAAAAAAAGTTCCCATGAACATTGTTTGTTTTTTTTTTGAATATCTTTTGCCAGAGAGGCAAGAAATGGATTAAATGTGGTTTACAGGGGTCTTTAATTCAAATATGATCTTAGTTTTGTGATTACTGATAGAGGGCGCTACAAACAGGGTTTTCCTATTTTAGTGCCTCTTTGTGTGGCACTATGCAATGTACTTTTTTCTATGGCACCCTGTATATTTCTGATAAGGTAAAAAAAGACAAATTTTATAGCCTATAACAATTTTGACCGAAGGCAAAATTGAGTTCTACGGAAAAACTTATATAGGAAACAGTTTTCACATTTTCCATAAGTTATCTGAAAGTTTAGATTCGAGGGGTACTTTAAAATGCAACGTGTTCAATTTAGCCCTGTATCTCAAAAACTAAAAGGGCTATGAACATTTTGTTTACGCCATCTTTAATTTTACGAAAAAGTAGTACACCGCAACTTTCTACTCATAAAAATAACGGAGATACCCCGCTAAAGTACCTACCCAAAATGAGACATAATAAGCGGACCATAAAATCAACTGCGTTAAGGGATTGGAACGTACCATCTACGGTCATATTAGACACTTTAAGCAAACCCAACATTTTTTTACGTATCCGTATCCGGATCCGTATACGAATCGACATGCGTTAATCATATAAAAACGCGCTTAAGCAGCGATCGGTTCTACGTATACGAAAAGGATTGGTGAAACGTCAAAGTTGTCAAACTTTGCGTTTTGTAACCTATATATTGATTTTTGTTTATATTTTTGGTTTGGTTTGGATGTTTGTGTTTTTTCCGTTTATCCGTTTTGAAGAGCTTTTGTAATAAATCTTCGATTAGTTGAGATGCGTTCTCAGATACGGATACGATGAAAGGCCCGCAACGATACGTGCAACGGAACGAATCGGAACCCCCGCATCTATTCTGAGCATGCGCAGATTAATGCGGATACGGATCCGTTTGAAATTTAGGACGTGCTTAAAGTGTCTATTATGAAGTAGACTTCAAGATTTACGTGGTACCATAGCCCTCCAACTAACACAGATTGTGCCTTGATAATGTGGTATTGGTATTGGTATGGTGGGGGGCAAACCACTGCCTGGCGATTAGGCCTCAATGGCCCTTTTCGCCAACCCCAAGACCACTGTAGTTCTAACCAAGTTGATGATGGAGAACATCACCTAGATATATATTTGAACTAGCAGGACCAATTGATCAAGATTAATTATTTAAACTTTTTGACTGTCAGTTATTAATAATTCTGCAGTCTACTCAGTAACGTTAGCTAATAAGAGTACCACTAAATGTCGATCAGAAATAATATCTGCCCACCTCGAGACTCGAACCCGATCACCGCGAACTACCTCTCCGGTGACTTTTGTCGAATGGCGCCTCAGACCACTCACCCACCTAGTCGCTTTGTGCCTTGATAAACTAAAATTCTTTATAACTGATATTATTAGGGTCCTTCAATACACAATTTCATCATTTAGTGACGGTAGTTGGGACAAAATACTCTCAGATACAAAAAAGTTTTTTAATCATGTGATATAGCTCTCTAGAAGATCTTTTGATAAGCCTTTTATCAAACGTAAGAAATTGAATTCTTATAGCATATTATAACACCAATTATATAAGAGGAAGTCTTAATTTGCTCAAAATGCAGGCGCATGAAAATTTAGTTCATGATGTACCCATATATTAACAGTAAAATCATCGCCAGTCAAATCAACATATCGACATCACCGTCGATATTATTATCATGCTCGAGTTTTTAATATTTCGCATGTGTCTAATACATAGTAGGATAGGCTCCATTGATTGGTGAAATAGAAATAAGTAGAAAAATAGCTTAGGGTCAAACAAATTGCAACAAAAACGATTCTTGCTGCATATGATGGATATCATGGCCCTGATCAAAATACTAAAATTATTCATTCGTACTGCTGCGCCGCTTTTTTTGGTCGCTATCAGGAAAAAACATGAAAAAGTTTAAAAATTCTTGAAAAATCATGTGTGTTATCAAATTACAGGAAATTCTGCCCTAAAAAAGTGGCATATCCATTGTTAAAAGTAAAATGTTATATAATGATTGTACAGGGTTTAACAAATTCGAGTATACAAATGAGTCCATAATGGGATTTTTTTTATCATGTATTGCTGAACTAGAATTCAAATAAATAATGTCGAAAGTTGGTGCATGTTCGATTATCTTATTAGGAGCAGTCAGAATGGTTGCAAGTCCAACATTATACACGGTGGGTCAAAAATATAAAAGCGGTACAAGAGTAAAAGTACCCTTATTTGAAAAAAATCAGCAAAATGTTATAAGAAGCTGTCCAGAATTAAAAGTAAAAGATACCAAGATCATAGCGTATTGGAGAAAAAATATTTTTTTTTTGAAAATAAATCAATTTCTCCAAAATTTTTCAAAATAAAATCAGCTTCGCATTAGTTTATTCAAATTCAAGCGTTTTTGTGAAATAGACTTGGATTTTTAAGGCAATCACATACTTCATAATAAAAAGCATTAGTAATCATAATATGCATATTAAAAAACTCTAATTTGAAGTGCAAAATTTTTATTCTATAAATTTATTGACGAAAAAATGTGCAAATTAATTGACAAAGGACAACAAACATATAAAGATACATCAAATAATACATACAGTGTGACCCATTTGTTTTGGGAACACCCTGATAAAAAGTTTATTTCTTAACCGATTAGGTTCGTTTTTTTTTTTGGATTGTAGAGCTCGAAAAATTGTATATTCTTGGCAAAAAGTGACCTTTGCCATTTTGACTTCAAGGCCTACTATGTTAGTTTTTAAGAGCAAAATTTCAGGAAACCATATTAGCGATTTTTTTAGACAAAATCTGTGTGCGCCACTGGATTCAGCATCCTTTAAAACGGGTCTATACAAATTTTCAACCGAAAATATCAAGTTGAAAAAAATTAAAAATTCGCATTGAAGTTGATGGTGGTTTGGTAGAAGTTACAAATGTTTAGTTTTATGTCATTTTTATTTGTTTTGATAGAATCAAAGATTGTTAAAGTGCGAATTTTTAATTTTTTTCAACTTGATATTTTCGGTTGAAAATTTGTATAGACCCGTTTTAAAGGATGCTGAATCCAGTGGCGCACACAGATTTTTTCTAAAAAAATCGCTAATATGGTTTCCTGAAATTTTGCTCTTAAAAACTAACATAGTAGGCCTTGAAGTAAAAATGGCGAAGGTCACTTTTTGCCAAGAATATACAATTTTTCGAGCTCTACAATCCAAAAAAAAACGAACCAAATCGGTTAAGAAATAAACTTTTTATCAGGGTGTTCCCAAAACAAATGAGTCACACTGTATATACGGAGTATTGTGTGTATTTCGACTTATGTATGGTCATATAAGTCTGCTACATAATAATATGGGAAAATGTTACTAAGAAAGCTACCTTAGTATTCAGAATTAGAAGTTATACCTTGATACCAAATGAAAAAAATAAGAGTTATTTGATATGCATATTACAAATACTGGTGTATTTATAATTTTAGGGTTGTGAATAATATCGTTGCAAAAAACATGAAATATGTGATTCCCCGAAAAGTTGAAAATCCTAGCTATTCTTTTATAAATACTTTGAAATACAATCAATCAATCAATCAATTCTTTATTGTTCATAAAAAAATACATTTTCATAACAATTGAGTTCGCCCTGGTTGAAAATAACATATTGAATGAAAAGAAAACAAATATTTGATTAAACAGCAGACATTTCGAAAAAATTACAATAAAGTACATACATAGCTAACTAAAAAAAAAAAATGCAAGTAGATCATTCATTTCTAAGAAATGAACGTAATCTCAATATATTAACTAACGAGTGACATATTTCTCTAGCCAGATAGGGGGATAGGGTATTCAAGAAATCTTTACAAGTGTTAACTTTCAAAATGATCCATGAATCTGAACTGTCCAATAACTCACATTTGTATGATTTTCTGTAGATTATTGCCAAGCCGCCACTTGCTCTTCCACGGGAGGCTTCCCTACTTTGAAGTACATTGCCATTTTGAAATAATACAAAAAGTTGATACGGGAGTTATCAAAAAAAAGTGTTAGATCCTTTCAGAACACAACACGCGGATAGTAGTCATGGTAACAATAATAAATTGTGTCTTTTCAAGCTTGAAAAAAAAGCTTTACGTTTGAAAAAACTTTATTAACATATAAAAGTAAAGTTTGATGCATCATTATTTTCACGAAGTCAAGAGTTACCGAAAAATGAATTATATAGACAAATAAATTCAGGAGAAAATAAGGAAGAAGAAGAAAATATGCTATAAACTAGATTTCATAGAAGACGGGAAAAACAAAATGAAATACAATATACACCAACACATAGGAGGTAGATAAAAGTCCAAATCGGACGTTTATGAAAACCGGGAACTGATATGAGGTTTCATGAGCATACGCGCGCTGGAAAAACGAATCATTAGGTACCAGTATCAAATTTCCAGCAAAATTGACACATGAGAGGTTCCACTGCGACAACGACGCAATGCTAAACAGGGTGAATCATTTTAACGGGAATGCTGAATCGCGCCTAAACCGTTAAAGATATCGAAATGAGCAAAATGGATTTGAATACAGGATGCCCCAGTGCAGTTTGTGAAAATGTTTTTCAATATGCTGGGTGTGTAATTTTTGCAGAGCAGGTGTCAACATAATGTTTTTAAATGGAAACCCCTGTTTATCTTTAAATATTTGAATTTGCATCTTTTCGGGCATCTCAAATCCGTCTAGTTTTCGCAATTCGCTTTAACCGTTCAAAAGTTATTCCACTTTGCAACCACTGATCAAAGAAACCACAGAGCACTTGGTTTTTAAGATATCAAGTGGAGACTTTGCCAGTGTTTTAGCCACTGCCTTGGTTATCTTATGGTGGCAATGCCGTCGATTTGCATCATGGTACCACTTTCCTGTGACACTTCAATGTTGGTAAACGTCAAAGCATCATAACTTATTTTTTTTAATGGCACCCCCTGTATTCTATCACTTAGTCACGTTCAGCTTGACATTTAACGCATTTTTAAACCAACAATTTTTTTGAGTTTGGGAGAAAATTTTGTTTTTCTGGAAAACAACAAATCATATCGATATGATTTGACACTCTGAACGTGCCATGAAAATCAATTTTTTCACATATCAACGTCAAAGTGATCATCATCCTGAACATTCTTTGTGATTTGCAGATGAATATTCTCTCTATTTATTTGTTATACCTCAATATAAATTCTTTTTCGTCAATTCAAGTTTCTTTTATTTCTAGAAGTTTCAAACATACAATAAATGCCATTTTGACGTCGACATGCAAGGTCAATTGATAGTAATACGCGACGTTTTTGAAAACGTCACAGGCACCATATGATTGGTCTTGGCCGAATTTGGTATTCAAACAAGCTTTTGTGACATTTGGTTCTGTATTGTGTGAGTTTGAAATCAGTGTTTGTGTTTTAAATTTGGACTTCTTTGGACTATATTTTTGGGTGTATTACATAATAATATATCGTGTGTCTCGTTAGTGCGTATTTGATTAGCCGAGTGGAAAGTCAGGTTTTGAGGTGATAAAAAATAGTTTGTTTGGATATTTCCGTCTGACAGCAGACGACATGACGTCACAGAAACCTAGCGTATAAGGTTGCGTCTTTATACGTTCGGGTTTCGAACGAATCAGAATTCGGACAAAAATGACGTCAGTCGGCTCCGATTTGGTTCTGAAATTCAAATACACATTTAAAAAAAAAAGATAGAATATGGTTCACACTTGATAATAAGAAGATATTTCACTGTATACCAAAAGCTGTGTAATAACTTACCCTCAAACACGTTTAAAAACGGCCGATACTTGGTAAAAAAAAGTTTTAAGACCCTGAAATACGGACATGTTATGACATTAAGATGACACACCGATGACAGGAATGTCAATTATGGAGATCGGTGACGGGATCGATTCGGTTTATCGTTCGTGGATTTCCGATTCCCTAGTTACGGCGCAACCTCTACATATCAATTAACCTTGGTCGACATGTAGAAAAAATTATTTTTTTACAGCCGTGCAATTTTCCGCACCGATATCCGTGTGGAAAATCAGATTTCCCGCACCAGGACCCGTATTCCGTGTACTGTGGAATTCCATAGCAACACGTCGCTCTGCTTATATTGTATTCTGTGCACTTCTGTCAACACGACTAGACATACTTGTCCCCTTGTCTTCACTCAATACGTAAGGACGTGTTGTTTCGTTTTTTCCACACGACTTTTATCGGCTGAATTTGTCAATTTGTCATTATTTGTCAAAATTTGTCATTATTTGTATTGTATTCATTGGAACGACGGTGGTGGTATGTTTACGTTTTGTGAGTTTCAGTTTCATTGTGGAGGTGTTTTTCGGTATTGCCAGGAAGCGACCATCTCTTATTACAAAGTAGATTCAATGGAGCCTTAGGAAAGCAAGATAGAATGATAGAAATGCATCATGAGCAAAAAAAATCTGAAGAACATCAACTTGAACGGATCGGTTTAATATAAACATGTGGCTCACAGATCTCATATCCACGTTTTGTCAGAAATACGATATGTTATAACTTAACTCGAATTTTACAAAGAGTGATACAAAATAAGGACTAAATTAACAAAATATCATTGAAATGCCAACCCAAAATCAGTAATTCGCGGCAAAACTCACAACATCGGCAGGTAAATCGCTTGGTAAATGCATAGGTATGTGTCGGCAGTTCTTTAAAATTGGAACTCACATTCTCCTGTTATAAAATATGTTATTGAAACGTAGATTTCGATGGATGACTCACATACCTATTCATTCGATTAAAAAATATATGAATTAGCGGAATCCGCGACTTACTTTTAATTGTTCTGATTCGTTTCAGTCTGAAAGGTTAGTTTAACAAAAATATCCGTTCAGCTTATTAAAAGCATCCCGATAATTGATTGATATTATACAGGGTGTTTCAGAATAACATGCTAATAATAAAGGGGGTGATTCTTGGGCTCATTTTGAGAAAAAAAATGCATATGAACGTATGTCCTAAACGCCTTAACTTTTTTCCCAAACAATATGCAAACCAAAACCCGCATGGACGGCACTGGTCAGAATAATTAAATTGTTGGTGCATCAAAGAATGAGTATTAATGCCTAAAATACATGACTCAAATTTCATAAAGATATCTACAGTAATGACAAAGTTATTGTAAAAAAAGTATCTATTTTTTAAAACTTTGACACCCTGTATCTCAAAAGTTAAGGCGTTTAGGACATACGTTCATATGAATTTTTTTTCTTAAAATGAGCCCAAGAATCACCCCCTTTATTATTAGCATGTTATTCTGAAACACCCTGTATACTACCTATTGTTCTTTAAACAATAATGAAGATTCCAATTCCAAAGGCCGCGAAGGTAATGAACATGAGTTGTGGTAGACTCAAAACGTACCTATAATTTTATAACCACGTATTTCAAATTAGGTATTGATTTTCTATTTCTTCACGTCCATGTGCCCACGTGTACTTATTTCGCGACCAAAATAATATTATCCAAATTTGTTAGCTGCAAAACTATTTTTTTTTCTAAGTAGAAAAACACAGAAAGACTCACATATTCTCCCAAAGAAATCTCTTTAAACTGAATTTGGTATCAAACATCAAGAAGTTGGTTTTTACCGCGATTTTGAACGTATTATGAGTTTTTCCCACTGGTTTTTCCAAATAATCGAAAAATTTCAAGGTACTGCTATTTTCCGAAAACTAGACGGAAATTATTGTGAGTTTCGCAGGTACCCCAGAATTACCCTCTCTAATAACTTCGGTCAGTCAGATTCAATACAAAAGAATACCACTATCACGTCAACATACACCAACACCAGAGAATAAAACTGAAAGTCCCTACGAAATGTCAAAAATGTTTAGGGAAAAATGAAAAAGTCACTAAGATTCTGAAACACGTCTTGACAAAACACGAACATTGCCGAACTGATATCAAGACGTGCACGGAATAACGTTTTTGTCACGCCTTGCTTACACATGTTGAAATCCACAGTGGAATTCAACATGTTGAATTCCACAGTACACGGAATCCGGCTCCAGTGCGGAAAAATTTTTTCGCACGACATTTCCGTGCGGAAAAATATTTCCGCACGGATATGTCAAAATTGACAATATCATAAGCAAACAGCAACCAGGTTTCCAGGTAACTATGGTCGCTTAGTTACACATTTCGACATTCATTATTATTTATTTGTCATTAGTTGCATCAGAAACTTTTAAATTACGAATTATATCCTTATTTCCCCACGTCCGTAGAAAAACTATTGTACCTAACACTTGCGGAAAATGTTTTTCCGCCCTCGGCAGCTTTTCCGATCAAATGACTCACCCTGTATAATAGTACTCGAATTTGTTATAACCTGTATACTCGAATTTTTTCGAATCTCTTCTTTTGTGCAGAATCTCCTGTAATTTGATACCACACATTATTTTTGAGGAATTTCTAATTTTTTTCATGTTTTTTTTAACATGGCGACCAAAAAAGCAGTTTTGCGCAGCAGTACCAATGAATATTTTTAGTATGTTAATTACGGTCATTATACTCACCTACCATCGGCAGCAAGAATCGTTTTTGTTGCAATTTGTTCGACTCCCAACGCTATTTCTACTCCGCTATAATTTTCGTCATTTGCAGTTGATATATTTTTCAAACCTTTCTGATTTATTCAGCTCTGTTATAAATATAAGTCCCCAGTACAACGTGGTACTTTCGAAGTGATACATATAGTCGTGAAACCTTGTGAACTGCTTCCTTATGTCAAGTGTACTAACCCCTGAAAATAGTAACTTTCGGGGTGGCCATGTTTTCGCACACGAAACCTCTTAATTTTTATCACCTGACGGTATTACGAGGCGGTATTGGTGGCCAGGTATACCATTCTTTCAGAAGCAATATAGAGAATAATTTAAAAAAAAAACAGAACTGTATGTATGTAATCCCATAACCTCCAGATGTTTAACATATTGAGGTTTCGGTGGCCATCAAACCATGCGTGATTTTTGGTGTCAAAATATTTTCGTCAAAAATGATTCATTATATTGTTTTTGAAAGAATGGTATATTTGGCCACCAAAATATATACCGCCTCGTAATACCGTAAGGTGATAAAAATTAAGAGGTTGCATGTGCGAAGACATGGCCACCCCCAAAGTTACTATTTTTAGGGGTAAGTACACTTGACATAATGAAGCACTTCACAAAGTTTCACGACTATATGTATCACTTCAAAAATACCACGCTGTACTGGGGACTAATATTCTTTAAAATAAAATATGTTTATATCAGTATAGAATATACTACACAAAATTGCAGTGTAAATACCGCGAATATATCAACAACAAAATATTTGTATAATACGACAAAAGTATTTTATGAAGTGGTCCCTTTTCATGTTTATGAGTGTGTTATGAATGTCTATGAAATGACTATAAAAATCTTTATACGAGTAAATTTTTGTACGAAACTGTTATATGTATTATAACGGTCTATAAAATACTGATAAACATATTTGTGTTCCTTGAGCCCTGCATGAACCGTCCAACATACAGGCTACACGAAGGGGGATTGACTATCTGTCTCCCTCCCCCAACACTCGATCATTCCCAACACAACGTACACAGTGACTTAATTTTGCTCATGAGCAGAGCAACTGGGCTACAGAAGAGTGGTCGCGGGAAGGTCAGGTGGTACCTTATGCAGAGTTTCTTCGACAAACCTTTTAAATCATGATAATGCCGGGCCCCACGCTGCACGAGTGGTGGTAGAATATTTAGATGAGGTCAATATTCAACGCCTGGAGTGGACGCCACGTAGCCAAGATTTATGCCATATGGAATATGTTAGGTAGAAATCTTAGCAATAGACATCCGGAAATGTTTGATTTGCAAGAAGCCCTTTATGAAGAATGGAAAAATATTCCTCAAGAGTCAATTCAGAGCTGCATCAAAAGCAAGCCAAGTCGTATGGCAGAGGTCATAAGACCACGAGGTGGCAATACGCGCCAATAATCTTTGAGTATAAGTTTACGCTAGCCTGTAAGAATAATGTTTTTCCTTACTTGTTAATAAATTTAAAAAACTGCAGCATTTTCTTCGAACATTTGTATCTTCTCCAAGAGAGCGGATATTGATATGAATAAAAAAAAAAGTTTTGTCAAGAAAAGATCGTATTTTAAAACAGAACATGATAGAGCTAAAGCCTCTCACTTTTTTCACTGGGTGTTGAAAATTTAAGTGTAAAAAAGTAGCTTGTCTTTCACCGTGTATAATGACCAAGCCATCAGTATTTATTGAAAACTAAAATCAAAGGTAAAATCAGAGTAAATTGAACAACGAGTAGCGATCTTGAGTTTCAAATTTCATGACGCATTCGCGAAATGACTTGAATTTACGTCATCAAAGAGCGTTTGTCAAATATCGCCATTTATAAACTGCAAGTTGATTGCGAGAGCGTTTTTTCGTATTAATTTGTTCAAGTTATTTGTGATTCCTCTTCAGAATGGAAAAGTCGGGTGAATTGTGTGTGTATAACAATACGTGGATTGTTTCATTTTCTCAAAGATATTGATAGATGAATTTTAGATTTCATAATACAAGCAGCGCCAAATTACGTCGAGAAATATTGGCCACCCGACAGCAAAGGTGCTGATATAAAGCTGTCTCTACTCGTTCTGTTCACTCCGGTGATAGTTCTTCAAGGCACAGGGCTACACTTTGGTAAAAAGTTCACCAAAATCGGACAATCAAAAAGTTACAGGGATATTAAAATTACTCAAGTTATTCTTGTCCGGAATTTATTGTCGAGGAGTCTATATAACTGAAACTTTTGAAAAGTTTGAGTTTATGAAAAATTGTTTCGTCGACAGCCTATTTGGGGATTGTAAGTATGACGTAGATATCATCATATTGTCACAAAATCTGATTATTCAGTGATGGTGATGTTCAATAATCATATGGGTTCCGATCGTGGAGCTATTAGTTTCCAATTTGAGTTTGTCAAAAAAAGTTAATATGAAATAGAATAGTCTTCAATCTCATCAGGTGAACACTTGAATATATAACACCCAAATAATCAACCATTTCTGTAATATACAGTGACCGGCTAAAATATGGAACAAATTCATTTTAAATTCTGGATTTTGATTTTTGAGAAACGCTCGGACACATTGATTTTTATTTTTAGATGCGGTCTTTTTCATGTTAAATATGTACATGGTGCACCAAAAATAAGTTACGACTATCAACTTCTTTTTTTCAAATGGAAACACCTGTTTCTCATTTTATTTTTGAATTCTGCATGGAATTCAAAGTATATTGCATATAATACATCTCATACTTATATCCAACCGTTTTCGAGAAAATAGCTTTATAAATCAATGATATTTTTGTTTAAAAAACCGGTTAGTGTTCTTATTGGTGCAATAATCGAATTTGTCAGCAACGTGAACAAATAGTAACTAAGTAACAATAAAACAATACTAGTACAAATATATTTTCCTAATATTAACCAGCTTTCAAATAGTTAATATCATGAACTTGAAATGCCATTTTCTCGAAAACGGTTGAATATAATTTAGGGGGGGTATTTTATGAAATACACTCAGAATTTCACGAAGAATTCAAAAATGAAATAAAAAATACATGTTTCCATTTGAAACAAGAAAGTTGATGTACGTGACATATTTTTGGTCCACCCTGTATACATCAATTTGTCAGTAAACAAACCGCATCCACAACTAAAAATCGGCGGGTCCAAGCGTTTTCCAAAAAATCAAAACCCTGCATTTGGAATGAATTTGTTCCATATTTTAGCCGATCACTGTATAAATCTATGTGAATAGATTGTTTGAGTTAGATATATTAAACATTTTGTTAGAACTAGTCTAATGATATGGCAATGTATATAATACCTACTCAATTTTAGGTTAAGTGAGATTTCGATTAGAAAAAATGTAATTATTTTATAAATTACTCCTTGTTTGTTTCTGTATGTTTTCTATTCTGGTGGCGAATCAAGAATATGTATTTCCAAAAATAAAAGACTGAAATATCAAGTTTTTGTATTATTTATTGAATGTTATTTCACTGATTATATTCATTGACGTGACATTATTAGCGAGACATGGATGAAGTTGCACAAATTTATTAACTCGTGAATATTTGGAATAACATCCAGAAAATAAAGTTTTGACCTCCATTTCTATTGATTCAATCTATATAATCACGATTCTATAATTTTTTCCATAGCAACAGGCATGTGAATTTTAAACTTTAAACATTTTTAAACCTGAATATCTCCTGAACGACTCATCAGAAACGTATCAAACTATATATTTTTAAAATCAGGAAAATAAGCTTTTTCATAATATATGATGATATACAGGGAGTTCCATTGAGAAAAATGCTACTTGTGGAAAAAAAATTGACATTCCGATAGTCTTTTGTTTTTTTTTATATGATTTTTGAAAATTTCAGATGAATATCTAAAACTTTCAATTTACAAAATTTTCATATCGCCATAGATAACGTCGCTAGCATATGGGTCAATATACAGTGAGGACGTAAATAGTCCCCCCCCTCTAACTTTTGGACGCATTAATATTTTTGGCTCAAATTTGGATGTGTGTTTCAGGGTAGGCTTCACTAAGTTTTGACCTCCAAAAAAAATTTTCATCTGTCAAACTGACAGCTGGGCACCATTTTGAAACAAAAAATTAAATGGAAAAGGGGGTCATGTGATACTTTATTTGAAAGGTCCTTCCATTCTCTTTTCACCCCCAAAGTTTGAAGTCCTTATTATTTTTCATAAGGAAATGGCGCCATGTCGAAAATAAATTATTTGTGTCTAAGTAGATACTATCTTTTATTTTGTTTAAGAAATTTTTATTAAATACTGTTGTGGAAACAATCACTTATGTTATAGGTTAGTTTTTTCATTGTTAATAAAGTTCTTTTAAGAATTAGAGATAGTATTTTGACCCAAATAATTTATTTTCGATATGGCGCCGTTTCCTTAAGAAAAATGCTAAGGACTTCAAACTTTGGGGGTGAAAAGAGAATGGAAGGACCTTTCAAATAAGGTATCACATGACCCCCTTTTCCATTTAATAATTTGTTTCAAAATGGTGCCCAGCTGTCAGTTTGACAGTTGAAATTTTTTCAAAAACTTTCAAAACTTAGTAAAGCCTACCCTGAACAACACCTCCAAATTTGAGTCAAAAATATTAATGCGTTCAAAAGTTAGAGGGGGGGGACTATTTACGTCCTCACTGTATACGGAATGACCCTGGTACCTAAAGTAACTTGCAAATCATGATTCTTTTATTCTTTTTAGGTAGAAAAGGTTTATAATTGCGAGTTTTATGAAATAATAACAAAATTTATTCATTCAGTAATTTGAATAGTTTGGTCTTACAAGAAAAAATAAAACATTCAAATTCAAATTCCCTTATTCATGTTAACAAATATAATTTTACATACGTCAGTTAGTTTGGAGAGATAATATAACACAAATCAGTATAAAAATAAAATACATAATAAAAAAAACATATAGAAGAAACATGTAAGAAAACATCGGCACGACAAAATACAGAATGGCAGGTCAAGAGTCGTAAACGAAATGGTGGTCAATAAACTCTTTTACTGTGTAGAAAGCTCCGTGCACCAAATATCTTTTAATGTGGGCCTTGAATGAGTTCTGGCTTGAATCCCTTACACTCTGAGGCAGTTTGTTGTACAGTGTAGGCGCATAGTGCAGAGTTGAATTGCATGCTCTATCAAGGCGTAGGAATTCCACATTCAAGTTTTTTCTTCCACGGGTGTTGTAGTCGTGGTTGTTTGAGACGGGTTGGTAGCTTTTGGAATGTTTTGCCCATAGTAAATTCTTCAGTATGTATCGTGATGGAACAGTCAGGATTCCCAGATCTCTAAAAGCATCGCCTCACGTCGTCCCGATAACCAAGGCCTGCAAGTGCTCTAACCGCCCTTCTTTGGAGTGCAAAGACGCGGCCCATATGAGGCGAATGACCCCACGCCAAGACAGCGTAACAGCAAATGGACTGCACAAGGGCATGAAAGACCATCAAACACACATCGGAAGCGACAACCCCTGTCATTTCCATATCTTGAAAATAATATTTTTTCTAATTTTTTCTGAAGCTCATGAAGATATGAAATATCAGTAAATAATTAAGAGTGGAAATGAATCTTCAAGATGCTATTTTTGTTGCTCTACTGATAATTTTATACTTAGCGCATTCATTTTAAGACACAAGCAAATACAAAGAATGTGAAAACCATACACCTGTGGTTCAATGGAATGACAATAAACAATAAAAAATGAGCTTCTTCTTCAGATTACCAACATTTTAAGTCAACACGCTCACTCAAGCAGTCCGGTAATTAGAACAGAAAAAAGAACCCCCGGTCCGCATGCTTGCAACGCGACGCCCAGTCTGATTCGGGAGAACCCGGCTGGATGGGATCCTTTGTTGCCTCTGGCCACTAACGGCGAGTCCAAAGTAGCGCTTCATTCATAAGAAAGAGCGGTAACAGTTCCACAACTGTTCCGTTTTATGAATGCGAGCAATGTTTTGCCAAAATATGACGAACGACCAATAGAAAGGACGACATGCATTGGCGTCACTGTGGTTCATCCTTGCAATTTGGCAGTTCATGTTGATGTTTTGTTCGTTATATTATATTTCTGCCTCGACTCCAAAATAAAGATATAGTGTGTAGTCAGTCGCCAGCGCCGATCAAGGTCTTGCAGTTCAGCTAGCTCTTTTTCTAAGAAATCACAGTCGAAATTCCAGCTGACAATCTTCGTTTTCGAATTATTCGAGTGACGGAGAAAATATCGTAGACAATGCTGAAACAAGTAAGTAAACAAAGAAGTTCATGCGGTGGTTTTTTGTCTTGTTGACAATTTGGTTAATGAATCTTTATTCAATTTAATATACCTCAGGGTAGGGTATTTGTTGTGTTGTTGACAATTTGGTTAACGGAACCTTTCATTTATATTTATATACCTAGCGTGGTATATCAATATGTTGTTGACAATGTGGTTTATGGAGCTCTTCATTTATTTTATTTATCTACCTAGGGTGGTATGATATTTGGGTTTTTTTGTTGTTGACAATTTGTTTAACGGGCCTTTTTATTTATATATATATACCTGTGATGGTATGATAGTCGTTTTGTTTTGTTGACAATTTCGAATGGACCTTTTATTTATTCTTATATACCTAGGTTGGTATGATATTCGTTTTGTGTAATGTTGACAATTTCGAATAGACCTTTTATATTGATTCCTATATACCTAGGGTGGTATGCTATTCGTTTTGTAATGTTGACAATCTGGTTAATGCATGAACCGTTTTTTTCTTCTTATATGGTACCAAGGGTGGTATGTGGTATGCTATATTTAATATTTAAGATATCATGATGTCAACTGTGTTGTTGTATACTTGAATAATTTGTCAACCTAGTGGGGTAAATTTTATGGTGGTAAGGTTTTTCGTATAAAACAGTGGGTTTTTTCCGTTCTAGGTAAACGTCAGGGATTTCCCGGATTTGACATCACAGCTGTATTGGGCGAAGACGAGATCAAAAAAAGAATTTTCGGAGCCAGTACAACCAGAACTATCGTCCTCTTGGAGAAAAATTCTCAGCTCTGGTCTATCAGAGCAGCTTCGAGCAGAACTCACTGAAAAATATCTTCCACCTGACAATTGTTAGAAGCTCTACCCTCCTAAGGTAAACCCCGAAGTAAAGATGGCCTTGGCCGAAAACACTCTCTTCACTTTATCTAATAACAATATAGAATTTCGCCTTTTTAGAGAACCTTCACATGCTTAGTTATTAACAATGACTCCTCTCATCCTATCCAACAAAAACTTGCTGCCTTTCATAGTTATTTAAATAGACACTTAAAAGTTCCCTCAAGTGACTATGAATTTACAAAAGAATTAAATACTATCTACCAAATTGCTGAAATCAATGGTTATCCTCACAACGTAGTAACTTAATTGTTAACCAAAAAAACAGAACAACCACCTACAGAACCAGGTCTACCCACAGAATTCAATTGAAGACAATACAATAAAACAATACAGGTCCTTAACATTTTTTGATAATCTATCGAACAAGATTGCCAATATATTTCATTCAAATCATCTAATTCTCTTAGTAATTTCTTCGTCAATAATTAAGACAAAATGAACCCTATGGAACGTAGTGGAGTGTATCGACCACATAACACCTACAATATAAAGGAAAGTCAAATGGCAACTTGTGACATGTTTTTCGCCAGCAACCAGTAATACATGAAAATGCGTATTTCGCCAAACATCCACTGCGACGCTAGAATTTGTTTGCTGTCTTGACCCTGATTGGTTGATCGGTTGTTGAGGGAAGTTTGTTGTCATTGTCAAAAGCTCTTGTTATAAGCTTATTCAATTTCATCTTTGTTGAAGTAAACTTTTTGAAAATGGAGTGTAATCAGAAGCGTCGTTATAACAGCTTTTGTGTTATTCCTAATTGTCATGATTTAGCAAGTAAGGAACTATTCGCAAAGTGGATTTGTGAAGTGCGGAATCCATTACTGCAGAATAAGACTTATGAACAAATCTATAGATCTTATTTGGTGTGTGATATCCAGAATCCTCCTGGTTTTAAAATAAAATGTGGTAATTTTTAATCCAATCATCACGAAAAAAAAAATACTTTAATCGATATTTTTTTCAACTCTATCATAATTCTAGAATTATTTGTAGTTGTGGAAAAGATATTTTGTGATGATTACTAAGACCTAATTTCACAATATATGGTCACCAAAAAGTCTTGGTTAGTTGCTGCGGTTTCTATTGTTTGCCTAGTGATTTTTCAATTAAAACTATGGATACTTACCAAGACTTTTTGGTGACCAGATATTGTGAAAACGGGCCTAAGATGATTCTCATTTAACCGATATTGGAATTTCATCTTTGCCGCTCCGCCCGCTCATTCGTTTGAAGGTAAATGAAAAAAACAAAAATATATAATTTATTTTTTGAAACCCAGTTGTCCTGGAAAATAATTAATCAAGAAGATAAAAATAATTTATATTTTAAATGGAACACTTCGAACGCATCGTACAGAGGAAATAGGTAGCGAAAATTAATATAGTTGGACATTCTAATCGATCTCAAAATGTTTGTTTTATTATTTGAAAACGAATGAAACAGTCGGCAGCAATAGGTTACTATTCTAACATTGGGTGAATAAGAATAACCATAGTGAATACATTTTGAAATGAATATTCCAGATACTTCCACTCTTGTGGGTATTATCACCATGTAATACTCAAAAAAAGCAAAAACGCCATAAACTTTCTCCAAACCATTCATCATTAAAATAGTTTTTAGAAAGTTTTGATTGAAAACGTATCTATTTCAAAATTTGGGTCAAATATACATATGTTACAGTAAATGTTAGAAATTCAGTGAAAGCTAGCTTTTACTAGTTGATGCTAGCAATTACTTGATCCGTTAGGAAATGTTAAATTTTGAAGAATATTATATACTTTTACTAGTGAATGTTGGAGAAACTTTATCAAATCAATTTTTACTGAAAGCAGTTGGGAAAAGTACTTTTTGTAACTTATTTCCGCCTTTCACTTACCCAAGGTGCACGGGGCACTTGATGATGTCGCTCACGCGGCATCAAAATTTTTGCCAAACCCAAACTAACCCAAACTAACCCAGACTAACCCCTACTGAGAATACTAAAGTATTTTCTATAATACGGTATCTGAACAATGTTCACATTGTACACCTGCGATTCATATAACTCTCGTATTTTCCAGAGCGTCTAATCTGTCGGCGAATTCCAACTCGGACCAAAAAGGATATTTATAATAATTACGATAATAATTTTCAGTGTAGCAGCTTTCACTAGAAAAGTTACGTGAATGCTAACTATTACTAGTAAAAGTATGATGAAGTCGATCGAATTCAACTTTCACTAGCTAAATGTTTCCAAATCAGGAAAAGCTCACTTTTCCTAGTAAAAGTTAGCTTTTACTGATTACCAGGTTTTACTGTGACACATACATATTTTAAAACCAGGAAGAAAAGCTCAAAAAAATTATAAGCATTTAAAATTGCCGCGGAAATATAGCTGCGACAGAAACCTGAAGATGGCGCTGTATACTGATGTAGATTGCTGTTTTACCAAATCCTGTCATGTGGTTTATGTGGTTATCCAAACAACCATTGTAGGGCGCCACTTGATAACGTCAAAACTCTCCAACAACCTTTATCATTGCAGTTTCCATTATATTGGTGTTATGTGGTATCGACATCAATGCAAAGATTGTTCGGCTGAATATATTGGAAGAACTTTTAGAAGTTTTATTATTAGGTTGAAGGAACACTTCAGTTGTCTGAAATGTAATTCTACGGGTTTTTCTCATTTTGCATCACATCTTTTAGACAACAACCACAAAATTTTTATACTAGGTTGAAGGAACACTTAAGTTGTCTGAAATGTAATTCTACGGGTTTTTCTCATTTTGCATTACACCTTTTAGACAACAACCACACATTCGACAGTAGAGTCCACAAATCCTTCAAAAACAATGATTCTCTGACTCTTAATGCACAAATAAATCTAAACTATATCCCAATTTTCTCATCTTTAATTTAACACACTTATCTTGATACCATCAACACTCTCCTCATAACAAGTTTAGACATCCCATTTTTCGAGCATCATTGACGTATCAAATAGTTAGGTTAAGTTAAGACACCTTGTCTTTAAGACCCGTATTCTTAATTCTCCGTTCATACTTAAACGCGTTCAAGATTAGACTGCGTTTAAATACATTTCCTATGAAAAATCTGGTATTTGAACGCGTTTAAGTATGAACGGAGAATACGGGCCTAGTTAGGTTACATTTTACTGTCCAACGTGATCCAGCAAATCCTCCATTGTTCTTCTGAAGGGCAGACGTGACTCTTATGTTCATGTTACAACGTATTCGTCCCTTCTACAGATGTATGTTTTCTTCATGTTACATGTGAGGTTTCCTAATTGTTTAATGTATCTGATGACGTCCTTGTAACTTGAATAATTGTAAGTAGATTTATAGGTTAATTTAGATTGATTGATACTGATGGACCCCTTTTTTTGATATTATAGCCACTTGTTTTCGATGACCTGAGGATGGGGTGTAAATTTGTAGACCCCGAAACTGGTAGTCACGCAATAATCAATGTTTGAATAAACAGTGCTTGGAATTTGTGAGATAGAAGACTTTTTTTCCATATCATTTTTTTCAAAAATGAACTCACATCAGTTATCATTTCTTTGCTCTCAAGAGAGATGGGCGGCTTGTCCAATTGCAAGCTCAAATAGGTGCTGCAACTTCAGCAGTGGCCTTATTGATTACCAACATGGTTATAGAAGGGGGGGCTAATAAAAAACACATCGAGGTTCTTAATGATATTGGCAGAATACTATGTAATGTGCATTACTCCGAATCAGCTTCGAGAAGAGAACTTCTGTTGATTAACTTGAACAAGGACATCCAAGAGCCCTTTAGATCCACTTCAATCAGTAACTATCTATCTCGTAAAGGATTGGATAACACCATAAAATCCGTCAAGGAACTAGAAAAATCTGGAGAACAGTTCAAGGCCAAAAAAAAGACAATCCGACGAGCTCCTTATAATTCGGGAAACCTGGGGCGTCCACTCTCCACCAAGAAGGGGGCACATCAGAGTGGATGGACATATCGCACCCCCAATCATCAAAGAAGATTTGTGAATCAACGGTTCCAGTATCAATCAAGGAAGCCAAACTATTACCAGAGTGACAAGAGACGTCGTCCAATGTAGAAGTCAGTGGCAGATTAAAACACTCTGTTCAAAGATGGCGCGATCTTGGTGTTCAGAGAAATGTATTGTCCTATATCAAAGGTTTTAGTATCCCTTTATGCAAAAAACCAGTGCAGACAGTTATTATCCCTATAGAGACAAAGCGTCCAACTAATGAAAGTCAAATTACCGCTTCATTGATTGAAGAGGCACTAATAAATAAGACTATTTCCTTAGCTGATCCAAGTGAGGATCAATTTATTTCTAACATATTTATTGTTCCCAAGCCAGACAAATCCTACCGGCTGATTATTAACCTCGAACAGTTTATTGAATATGTTGAAGTATCACATTTCGAACTTGACGATCATAAAACAATAGTACGTCTAATTACGCCAAACTGTTTTATGACAACAATAGACTTGAAAAACTCCTATTATTTGATCCCAATAGAGAATTCTCACAGGAAGTATCTACGTTTTCGGTTCAATAATTGTCTCTATGATTATAACTATTTACCATTTGGGCTTAGTTGTGCGCCTTGGGTATCCACCAAGATCATGAAGCCAGTGATGGCATTACTTAGAGGAAAAGGGCTATTGTCAGTGATTTATTTAGATGACATTCTTTTATTTGGCAGATATCTACAAGATTGTCGTAATAATCTCAAAAGAACAAGACAATTATTGAAACATTAAAGAGCTGTTTTTCCCCAAGTCAAATATGCAGATATTTGGGGTTCCTTTATAACTCAAAAAATATGTCAGTCTTGTTGCCACAGGAAAAGCGGACTAAATTCTAGAATTATTAAAAAGATTCTCAACTGCCCAAAGTTGTACAATACGAGAAGTTTCAAAATTTATAGGCTGCTTAGTTTCGTCTGCGCCAGCGATTAAATATGCTTTTCTTTATACAAAATTATTCGAACGTGAAAAGAGCATGGCATTATCAAGATATAAGGGTAATTATGAAGCAAAGATGTCTTTGCCACCCTCTTTAGCATCGGATTTTTCCCGGTGGTTGAAGAGGATTCTAGAAGAAGATATACTTAACGGTTTAGGCGCAATTTAGCTTTTCCGATCAAATGACTCACTCTGTATAGTACTCGAATTTGTTATAACCTGTATACTCGAATTTTGTATACCCTGTATAATCCTTATGTAACATCTCACTTGTAACAATGAATATGGCACCCTTCTTTTGTGCAGAATCTCCTGTAATTTGATACCACACATGATTTTCGAGGAACTTTTAATTTTTTTCATGTTTTTTCAACATGGCGACCAAAAAAGCAGTTTTGCGCAGCAGTACAAATGAATATTTTTAGTATGTTAATAACGGTCATAATACTCACCTACCATCGGCAGCAAGAATCGTTTTTGTCGCAATTTGTTTGACTCCCAACGCTATTTCTACTCCGCTATAATTTTCGTCATTTGCAGTTGATATATTTTTGAAACCATTCTGATTTATTCAGCTCTGTTCAAATACCGCGAATATATCAACAACAAAATATTTGTATAATACGACAAAAATATTTTATGAAGTGGTCCCTTTTCATGTTTATGTGTGTGTTATAAATGTCTATGAAATGACTATGAAAATCTTTATACGAGTAAATTTTTGTACGAAACTGTTATATGTATTATAACGGTCTATAAAATACTGATAAACATATTTGTGTTCCTTGAGCCCTGCATGAACCGTCCAACATACAGGCTACACGAAGGGGGATTGACTATCTGTCTCCCTCCCCCAACACTCGATCATTCCCAACACAACGTACACAGTGACTTAATTTTGCTCATGAGCAGAGCAACTGGGCTACAGAAGAGTGGTCGCGGGTAGGTCAGGTGGTACCTTATGCAGAGTTTCTTCGACAAACCTTTCAAATCATGATAATGCCGGGCCTCACGCTGCACGAGTGGTGGTAGAATATTTAGATGAGGTCAATATTCAACGCCTGGAGTGGACGCCACGTAGCCCAGATTTATGCCATATGGGATATGCTAGGTAGAAATCTTCGCAATAGACATCCGGAAAGGTTTGATTTGCAAGAAGCCCTTCATGAAGAATGGAAAAATATTCCTCAAGAGTCAATTCAGAGCTGCATCAAAAGCAAGCCAAGTCGTATGGCAGAGGTCATAAGACCAAGAGGTGGCAATACGCGCCAATAATCTTTGAGTATAAGTTTACGCTAGCCTGTAAGAATAATGTTTTTCTTTACTTGTTAATAAATTTAAAAAACTGCAGCATTTTCTTCGAACATTTGTATCTTCTCCAAGAGAGCGGATATTGATATGAATAAAAAAAAAGTTTTGTCAAGAAAAGATCGTATTTTAAAACAGAACATGATAGAGCTAAAGCCTCTCACTTTTTTCACAGGGTGTTGAAAATTTAAGTGTAAAAAAGTAGCTTGTCTTTCACCGTGTATAATGACCAAGCCATCAGTATTTATTGAAAACTAGAATCAAAGGTAAAATCAGAGTAAACTGAACAACGAGTAGCGAATTTCATGACGCATTCGCGAAATGAGTCGAATTTACGTCATCAAGGAGCGTTTGTCAAATATCGCCATTTATAAACTGCAAGTTGATTGCGAGAGCGTTTTTTCGTATTAATTTGTTCAAGTTATTTGTGATTCCTTTTCAAAATGGAAAAGTCGGGTGAATTGTGTGTGTACAACAATACGAGGATTGTTTCATTTTCCCAAAGATATTGATAGATTAATTTTAGATTTCATAATATAAGCAGCGCCAAATTACGTCGAGATATAAAGCTGTCTCTACTCGTTTTGTTCACTCCGGTGATAGTTCTTCAAGGCATAGGGCTACACTTTGGTAAAAAGTTCACCAAAATCGGACAATCAAAAAAGTTACAGGGATATTAAAATTACTCAAATTATTCTTGTCCGGATTTTATTGTCGAGGAGTCTATATAACTTAAACTTTCAAAAAAGTTTGAATTTATGAAAAATTGTTTCGTTGACAGCCTATTTGGGGATTGTAAGTATGACGTAGATATCATCATATTGTCAAAAAATCTGATTATTCAGTGATGGTGATGTTCAATAATCATATGGGTTCCGATCGTGGAGCTATTAGTTTCCAATTTGAGTTTGTTAAAAAAAGTTGATATGAAATAGAATAGTCTTCAATCTCATTGGGTGAACACTTGAATATATAACACCCAAATAATCAACCATTTCTGTAATATACAGTGACTGGCTAAAATATGGAACAATTTCTTTTTGGATTTTGATTTTTGAGAAACGCTCGGACACGTCGATTTTTATTTTTAGATACGGTCTTTTTCATGTTAAATATGTACATATTGCACCAAAAATAAGTTACGACTATCAACTTCTTTTTTTCAAATGCAAACACCTGTTTTTCATTTTATTTTTGAATTCTGCATGGAATTAAAAGTATATTTCATATAATACATCCCATACTTATATCCAACCGTTTTCGAGAAAATGGCCTTATAAATCAATGATATCTTTGTTTAAAAAACCGGTTAGTGTTCTTGTTGGTGCAATAATCGAATTGAATGTGCAATCAGCAACGTGAACAAGTAGTAACTAAGCAACTTGAACAAACAGAGTCGCGTAGTTGTCTTTTTTATATTCACCGCCTTAAGGCAGCAATATGAACAATAGTTAACTACGCGATTATATTTTTTTTTAGTTTGTTAGCACTTATTCACATTGCTATTTTTATTCAATTTTTCATCTATAAAAACATCCAAATCAAATCAAATATGCTTTATTGCCACAGAAAAATTCAAATAAATTTTATGGACAAAGCAGATACAAATGCAAAATGCTAAAGTGAAAACAATAAAAAACATGATAATAGTACACATTACGTGAAACAATAAAACAATACTAGTACAAATATATTTTCCCAATATTAACCAGCTTTCAAATAGTTAATATTATGAACTCAAAATGCCATTTTCTCGAAAACGGTTGGATATAATTTAGGGGGGGTATTTTATGAAATACACTCAGAATTTCACGAAGAATTCAAAAATGAAATAAAAAATACATGTTTCCATTTGACACAAGGAAGTTGATGTACGTGACATATTTTTGTCCACCCTGTATACATCAATTTGTCAGTAAACAAACCGCATCCACAATTAAAAATCGGCGTGTCCAAGCGTTTTCCAAAAAATCAAAACCCTGCATTTGGAATGAATTTGTTCCATATTTTAGCCGGTCACTGTATAAATCTATGTGAATAGATCGTTTGAGTTAGATATATTAGACATTTTGTTAGAACTAGTCTAATGATATGATGGCAATGTATATAATACCTACTGAATTCTAGGTTAAGTGAAATTTCGATTAGACAAAATGTAATTATTTTATAAATTACTCCTTGTTTGTTTCTGTCTGTTTTCTATTCTGCTGGCGAATCAAGAATATGTATTTCCAAAAATAAAAGACTGAAATATCAAGTTTTTGTATTATTTATTGAATGTTATTTCACTGATGATATTCATTGACGTGACATTATCAGCGAGACATGGATGAAGTTGCACAAATTTATTACCTCGTGAATATTTGGAATAACATCCAGAAAATAAAGTTTTGACCTCCATTTCTATTGATTCAATCTATATAATCACGATTCTATAATTTTTTCCATAGCAACAGGCATGTGAATTTTAATTTTTAAACATTTTTAAACCTGAATATCTCCTGAACGACTCATCAGAAACGTATCAAACTATATATTTTTAAAATCAGGAAAAAAAGCTCTTTCATAATATATGATGATATACAACGAGTTTCATTGAAAAAAATGCTACTTGTGGAAAAAAAATTGACATTTTGATAGGCGTTTCTTTTTTTTTGATAGGATTTTTGAAAAGTTCAGATGAATATCTAAATCTTTCATATTTACAAAATTTTCATATCTCCATAGATAACATCTCTAGCATATGGGTCAATATATACGGAATGACTTTGGTACCTGAAGTAACTTGCAAATCATGATTCTTTTATGCTTTTTAGGTAGAAAAGGTTTATAATTGCGAGTTATGAAATAATAACAAAATTTATTCATTCAGTGATTTGAATAGTTTGGTCTTACAAGAAAAAATAAAACATTCATTTCCATATCTTGAAAATAATATTTTTTCTAATATTTTCTGAAGCTCATGAAGATATAAAATATCAGTAAATAATTGAGAGTGGAAATGAATCTTCAAGATGCTATTTTTGTTGCTCTACTGATAATTTTATACTTAGCGCATTCATTTTAAGACACAAGCAAATACAAAGAATGTGAAAACCATACACCTGTGGTTCAATGAAATGACAATAAACAATAAAAAATGAGCTTAGTCCAGGTTACCAGCATTTTAAGTCAACACGCTCACTCACGCAGTCCGGTAATTAGAACGGAAAAAAGAACCCCCGGTCCGCATGCTTACAACGCTACGCCAAGTCTGATTCGGGAGAACCCGGCTGCGTAAAGACGAAACGTACCATTGCACAACACAGTAACGCGTTCAGTCGTGGTACGCTTTGGCTAGAAATTAACGGATATTTTTGCCCGACCAAACGTACCTCGCTGCAACGCATCTTACGCTCTCTATGTACGTACAATCACATAATGTGCGTACAACATAAAATGTGCAACACATTTTTATGAACCATCATGCCAATGACCTAGTGTGGATAATAAATTATTTCAGAAACATTTAAAATAAATTGATCTAGAATAAAGAGACATTGTTTTACGATTATCCGATGTTAAACGGAAAGGTTGGTACAGAACCGTAATAAATGTCTAGAGTTACATCCATGTGAGTAGTGCCTTCCTTATACCGGTTTCGTCCCGAAAATGGACTCATCAGTAAGGCACCACTCACACCGATGCAACTCTAGCCACTACCCTAATCTGGGTAAATGTGCAGTGGTTGTTTTTAGACAACCACTGCCATCTATAATTAAAAAAGAGGTGGTTGTTTTTGATCCTATTAAAAATGTATTTTTTGTCTCTCTCTAACACGTGAGTTCTTATGGAAAAATCCATCAACATAATTTTTTTGAATAATTGCGATACATTGTTGGTTTAGGAACATAAGAGGCCCTCAAAATCCGTCATAAAAAATCCAGGACCGTATTTAAAAAAACAAAGTTGATGATGGCTGCTCATAGACGAAACGTCGGTTCTTCAATTTAATAACGCTATCTTGTAAAGGGCAAAAAGTGGCAATTAAGAGGGTTTATTCATTTCAAAATATCTCTTCAAATGTGGTCAGAAAAAAATGAAAACAATTTTGAAAAATTTTGTTTTTTTTCGGATAATTTCGGACTTAGTCGGAATTTCTTGGCTGTTAAAACGGCATTTTGTTAAGCATCAAAATACGCAACTTTGCCTCCATTTAACCGACCTTGTATCTCTCACGGTTTTCAAGATCCCCATGATAGACATCCTTATCTGTATATCTCAAAACTGAGTAGAACAAAATGAGTTCGACTGAATAACAAACACGTTTATAAATAACATGTACAGGGTTATTCATTATATTTTGACACCCATCTACAGCTCTTATTGCGAGTGATAGAAAAAAACTTTAAATACAAAAGTTTTGGTTATGGGGGTTATGTAGAAAACATGTAGCTTCGTTTTTAATGGAATGTTGATAGTTTATATGATTAAGTTAGTGTTGTGAATATTTGTTGTAGTTTAAAAAAATATATTTTTTGAATTCAAATAGTTTCAAAGTGACTGAACCAAATGCCTACAAACCATATATATTTGAAATCAGATTAAAGAGATCTTTCATTTTAGTCAATAATATACAGGGTGTTCCATCTAAAAAAATATGACTTAATGAATTTTTTCTATGTTATGATTTCGATTTGTTGATTCCGCTATCACCAGAAGATACTTCGTGAAAAAAACCAAAACTTTTGTATCTAAAGTTTTTTTCTATCACTCGCAATAAGAGCTGTAGATGGGTGTCAAAATATAATGAATAACCCTGTACTTTAGCATGCGCGTAATTTCAAAGTCCCTGCAATCGATTAATATTTTCGATGCGTCGCGACGCCTTACTCTTGATAGGCGTCGAATTTTTTTAACTGTGAAAAATAACTACTTGACCCCATACATTGACTACTTTTTACAGAAATCAAATATTCCTATTCGTTTCCGAGATATTGACGTGGGGAGTTTTAAGTGAAAAGCCCTGTATATACCTACAGAGTTATAAACTGTTCTTTTTTTTCGGATATACAGGGTGTTTACGGTCTTGTGATTTTTTCTTTAGTGTTTTTTTCTACACGTTAAAAGAATATGATTAACGCTAAAACGCCTTAGCAAAAGTTGAATAATAAGAGAGAATGAATTTTTTGTACGATCTTATTTTCATAAATGATGACACTAAATTGCAAAATTACTGCTTTACAGCAGTTGTTCAAAGTTATCGCCCTGTTGTTGAACGCAAAGTCTCGCTCGACGTATCCATGAGTTATTATTATTATTATTATAATTATTATTAATTATTATTATTATTATTATTATTATTCGACTTTTGCTAAGGCGTTTTAGCGTTAATCATATTCTTTTAACGTGTAGAAGAGAACATTAAAAAAAAATCACAAGACCGTAAACACCCTGTATGTATTTATTAGTTGTATACAATTATGTGCTCCTCGCCCTATGTGTATTAATGAATAGGTAGGTGTAATAAATTAGGAGAATTTAGAGTATACTTTATTATTTTTTCTTTTTTATTTCCTTAAAAAATCCATGTTGTTGCAAGGATCTTTAAACATCTACACAACTATATCTTTATTTTGGAGTCGAGGTCGAAATATGATTACAAGATCAAA
Organism: Orchestes rusci; assembly: GCA_958502075.1. Taxonomy (NCBI): domain Eukaryota; kingdom Metazoa; phylum Arthropoda; class Insecta; order Coleoptera; family Curculionidae; genus Orchestes; species Orchestes rusci. The sequence goes on from OY293310.1 coordinate 9,289,584, forward strand.
CGAACTTATCTGAGTGATGTTCGATCTTAGATAATTTCCCAAATATGCAACAACAGCTTAAAAATTAACTGTCTCGTGGACCTGAATACGGAATGGGTCTGCGCGAGAGGCGGAATGGGTATGTTTTTCAGCTTTAAAATTTGTGGTTGATCAAGCAAGCAGGAAGGTACTACACACTATATCTTTATTTTGTTCGTCGAGGCCTCATATAATCAAGATCGAACATCACTTAGGACTTAGGTAAGTGTTTGTTTGATCTTGTAATAGTAATTTTATGTGAGAGTTGAGAGTAATTTGAATTTGAGTTTTGTCTGTTTCATATACAATTCGTGACATCCCATGTAGCAAGAAATATTTCAACAATATTGGCAATTTATAGTGTTTATACTAATTAAACATTGTATTCCAATATTGCGCCAATATGGAAATGTGGATTTTTTTTTATTCCGCCAATATTACTTCGCAGTATTGTTTCAATATTGCAGTGTAATATTACTCAAATATTCAAATATTTCTCTTCCTTAGTATTGAAGCAATTAATAAAGAGAAATATTTTGATTTCAATATTGATATAATATTTAATTAGAATACTCACCCTTTATTGGTTAAATCGAATTCTCGAACAAAAATATTACTTTCTAGTATCAAAAATATCAACATAGAAGTTATTCATTCACATAACATGTAGGTATACCTACTCAAGTAAAAACAAATATAGAAAAAATTAAGCGTAGAATTATCACATGGTATTAAATAATAAGAAAAAATATCACCCACACTTGCGACCACCATCGCGATCATTTGCACTTGCAAGTGCAAATCCGACGAACCTTGCAATTTCCTGATCTGTAGCATTTTTGTATGTGTGACGGACAGCATCTGACAAAAAGCAGCTTACCCATAACTATCTGGTACAAGGATAGCTTATATGTAATGGCCTTTTAGATTGGTTTCAATGCACGCAACCAGAACTGCAAGGCCATAGACTTCGACAGCGACTTCTGCAAAATCTTATTAACATTAACATTTTGGCGTACACTGTTCTCCCACAATAAGAGAAAGGAGTCGTACCTGTAGTATCTTTTTATCATATTGCTAAGTGGTGATGAATTTAACTGCGTGGACTGTATTTTTAATGAATGAATATTATATTTGGTAAGTATTTTGACTACAATTGTAGAATTAACAGGGAATCGAAATTTTTTGTGGAGTAAAATTCACTTCCAACAATTGTCAGTATTTATTTGTAACAATAACAAATAAATAATTGACTGCTTCACCGAGCTCAGCTTCACTCTTGGTCAGAACAAACGCACCTGGAATGAAAAATTAGGCTGAGTCACCTTCCTTATTGATGATAACATACTTTGAGGTATTTGTCAAGTTTAAGATATTTTTAATATGGGTTGAAATCAAAATAAGAGAAAAACACCAATTGTAAAATTCATACTACTGTACAATAGTAGTGAGGTTTTCGTCCAGTATTAGTACAATTACTAATACTGGACGAAAACCCCACTACTATAGTAAAATAAGGCTGAACACATTGACAACAACTACTGTACAATGCCAGGGATAAATGCAATAATCAACCTCCGAATACAATGCAAGTGAAATACAGAAATTCCATTATATTATATTTGATCAATGGTTGACCACCACACAAAAATTGATGTAGCATTCTACACATAATCCCAAAAATAAACCCCCAAGGCGTCTCTAGGCTGCAGGACAACCATATAATTTGGCACAAATAGCTTTCTTCTTTAATCAATTTTTATATCAACTCACAGCCAAATACGCCTCAAAGAAGGGCATGGCAAGTCGATATAGCCTTATGAATGATATTTAACTACTCATAACTCGAGAATCCACAAGTATGATTATATTTCATACCACTACGCTATAGGAACAGTGAGCTGTAGCAGATCATTTAACAAGTGTCAAACTCTTTAGACTACTGATGGTGAGTCATTCCTCAATCTCCATCACTCAGAAAAAGGGGCGGCGGCAAATCGTTTCAACCTAATTCTTGGTAGCTCAAGAATCAAACTCTTTAGACCGCTGGTAAGATAATTCTCACCATAGTTCGCTAGAAGTGGCTGCAGAATAGAAAACACAATAGGATTTCTCTTGATTAGTTAAAAACGCGTAATAATAAATCAATTAAGGTAACTCTGTGAGACCACTCACCATATCAGTAGAATAGGTATCTGGCTCATCATTACAAAACACATTAGCAGCATAAAAGTCCATCTTCTGCACTCAAAATACCATCAAAAGGAATTTAGCTTTCAAATATCTTTTTGACCACTGTCAAAAATGATCATCAAGGTAGAGAAGAATGATCAGAAAACGAAAACACATAAAATTGTCACCAGAAAAATGGGTTGCTACATAATATATGAGATTAATAAAACCCCCCACAGACGCTCGAGCATGTTGGGCGAGCACGAGTTGGAAGTAGGCTCGGTCCAACATGCTCGACAGTGTGTGGGATGTTCAAGCCTAGTTGGCGGTTGGAATGCTCGGCTCGGCGCTCGGCTCCATGACATCCATCAACACGAGACCAACACAAACATGTCCGAACGTACATGGTCGTCTCGAGCATGTTGGGCTCGAACTAAGGCTCGTGACGAGCCCAACATGCTCGAACGTCTGTGAAGGGTTTCAAATTGACACATAGAAAAGTGAATATAATATATTATATTCACTTTTCTATGAATTGACGACTCTCAATTCACCTTTTGACACACTGTCTCATATTTTCTGGTGCGATCACTGTCGTGCTAAGGTAACTGTGTTCACTTGGTAGAGCATTTTTCTCCATACTCTCCTTCATATTATGTAATACAAATTATATATTATAACATAATTTTGTGATGAACAACAATATATGTCGTGAAATTACTGCTCCTCTTCTGTTTGATCAGTTAATGGGCATAGCTTATGTATTGACCGCTTCAATAAACCTTATTTGTACGTCTTCAAGGTTGCGACGCGAACGACATTGTCAGCACCAGGTTGTACAGTGGTTACTCTACCAAGCAGCCAATTACAGGGATGAACATGCTCGTCTTTAATTAAACATAACTGTCCCACCTTGAGATTTTGTTTCTGACTGGTCCACTTCTTACGCACTTGTAGTTGAGTGATGTATTGTTGTGACCATCGCCTCCAAAAGCTCTGATATATTTGCTGCATCAGTTGGAACCTTGAAAGTTGGTTGGTCTTGATCCCATCAACAAACTCTGGATCTGGTGTAGTTGTTTGTGCTCACCCAATTAAACAATGAGACGGAGTTAATGGATTGAGGTCATGACATGGGAAATAGTGGTCGTGAATTCAGAATTGATTCAATTTGTACGAGAATAGAAAAAATTATTACCCTAGACAAATGAAACCTGACCGATTTGATATTTGACTCCCCAAGACCATGCACCAAAGGTGGGAGAATTTGGAGGAATTAAATGCCACTCAATGTTTTCTTGTGAAATAATTGAATAACTGTTTGAAGACTTGATCAAATTGTACATTTGTTAAAGTTCCTTATTTGAACCGACTAAGTTAGTGCCATTATCTGAATAAATATGTGAAGGACATCAAATCTAAAGTTGCTATGAATGCTTCTGAAGTTGAACTGCTGACCAATTCTAAGCCTTGGTACTGAAGCATAATATGAACAAACAAATGTAGGCCTTGTAAGTCTTACAACCTCTTCCTTTTCTGTCGTTTAGTATGTAAGGTCCTGCATAATCCAGTCCAGTATGTACAAATGGACTAGTAACAGTAACTCTTGGTGTTAGAAGATCTGACATGAGTGCTGACTGAGGTGTTGGTTTGAATCTAGAACATTTTAAACATTTTCTTTGTGATAGTTTTAACTAGTTTAATTCCTGAAGTTGGCCAATATTTCTGTCGTATAGATGAAAGAAGGAGCTGTGGTCCTGCATGCAGTAGTCGTATATGTTGATATTCTGCAATTATATAGGACAATCTGTGTTTTCCATCTTATAGTTTTGGTTGCTTAATTCTGATTGAAATCAAAAGATGAATATTTTAGTCGACCAAATAAAATGGGGTGAGGGCTGTCAACTTATGTTTAGATTTCAGTGGTTTATCAGATTTCATGAGGGTAATCTTCGCAAAACTTCCTCGTTGTGCAATCTTGAGTAAACTGAGTTCACCTTGTTCTAGTTCAGTAATAGACAAAGGGCCAATGATTCTATCTATTTTTGATAATCGAAGATTTGAAATAAATCTCAAGCAATAAGAGTGAACATGAGTTAATTTCTTGTACGATTAATATCTGTCAAAAATATCACATTTAGTTTGTGTCAATCCGGAAAAACTTGATTTTTCTTTCCTCATCTCTGGAATTGGAAATGAACTGGACTTCTTGAATGAATTGAAAATAAATGAACTTTCATGTAAAAAACCGGGACTTTCCCACCATAATTGATAACTTATCAATTTTGTAGGCATAGAACCACTTGATGCAATATCAGCAGGATTGTCTTTAGATTTGTCGTAGAACCACTGATCCGGAGTTGTCGCTGATTGTATAGTTGAAACTCTATTGGAAACAAATACTTGTAAAGAAATGGGTTTTGAGTTGATCCAATGTAATACTATTTGTGAATCTGACCAGTTATAACTATCAATTGACATGTTAATAGCGGATTGAACTGACTTCATTAATTCAAAGTTCTAGCCTGGGAATTGTCGTGACACTTTTGAGTGGGGCTACCTAAGTCTTGCTGCAGAGAACACTGACTTGTACTGTACTGTCTTCAGAAATAGTTCTACAATAAATCACAGCACAATATGCATTCTGCGAAGCATCAACCCATGGAGTTCACACCTGACTGGATTTTGACTTGACACAAACCTAGGAATCTCCAAAGTATTGAATAAGATGACGCGATTCTTGAAATCTGACCATGTTTTGAAATATCTTCTGGAATATCAGCATCCCAGTTGAGCTTGAGAATCCATAATTTTTGAATGGTTATTTTTGTTAATACAGTACATGGTACATGGACTGATTAAGCCAAGGGGATCGTATATTTTAGCAATATCTGATAAAATTGAACGTTTTGTGAAGTTTTCTTCTAGTAAATCTGGAATTTTGAATCCTATATTATCTTGAATTGGAAACCATAACACACACAATGTCTTCACTGAATCACCTTCTCCCAAATTTAGCACTGTTAGAGAATCTGAATCTTGCTTCAATGTTTTTATGATTGACAACTTGTTTGAAGCCCATTTTCTTAAATTGAACCCAGCTGAAGATAAAATACCTGATACCTCATGGCATAATTGTTTTGCATCTAAGAGGTATGCGATTGAACATCGCTGTTAACTTAATAGATCTGTTTCGGTTGTTTACTAATGCAAAAGTTCCATTTGCTAACAGCGTTACCATGGTGAAACGGGCCTGTTAACTTAACAGCGATGTTCAATCATACCCCCCATTATCGAAACATGTTATCTTGGTCATCAACATAAAAATCATTCAATATAATAGAAAATAAACGAGGGAATTTATCTTGATTATCATAACCTAACTGCTTCAGACATCTCATCGCATAAAACAGAGCACTTTTTGCTCCATAGGTAACAGTATTCGGTGTCTTGCTTGTAATTGACTGATTTGAATCTTCTCTCCACAATATTTTCTGAATTTGTCTACCATCAGGGAGTACTAACACACACCGCTATACATTTTTTCTATATCTGAAACTACTACATACTTATGACATCTAAAACGCAATAAAATGTGTAATATTCTGAATCGGAGGGCCTGAATATTGGATTGAATGCAACGATTCTCTTGATGTAGTTATAGCAGATTCATCGGAAACCACTCTCAACTTCGTTGTTAGGCTGGAATCTCTCATAACACCAGGATGAGGTAAGTAGTAACCATTATCCAAATTGTCTGAATATATTGACTCATGTGTCCAAGTTCTTCATATTCTTTTATAAATGAAACATACTTTTGTTTGAATTGAATGTCTTTTACAAATCTGAACAATCTTCTGATAGCTAGAAGTTTCGAATCTCCAAGTTCATAAGGCAAAGACTTGAAAGGTATGCGTACCACAAACGCCCCATCTTCATTTCTTGAGACCTTTTTAACAAAATGCTCTTCACAAATGTCGTTGTCTACTGAAAGGGGACTTGATGAATCTATTTCTTCCATTGCCCAAAATTTTTGAATTTCTTCATGAAGAATATCATCTCTTGAAAAAAAAAAAACACTGAATATTTGATTTTTGATTGACAAAACCTCCTGCCATTACATAGCCCAAACATGTATTTTGAAGCACCGGATGCATTCTTCATTCTGTTAAGATATTCCAAAACAAATTTGCTCCAATGAGTGTATCTATAGGGTTGGAGATGAAGAATTTTGGATCTGCTAGGTTTATGTTTTCTGGTATCTTCAATTTGGAATGGTCTATATCTTGAAGTGGAATATTATTTGAAATTTGAGGCATAAACGTAGTACTGAAGATGATGAGAAATACTGTCATCATAAATAGATTCCAATAGTATACTACATTGTTTATTCAATTGTGAGGAAATGTTGTGAATTGCCACTATTAAAATGTTTTTATTTCTAGTTTTTATACCCAAGATTTCATATGAGCGGCTTGTAATGAATAAAGATTGACTTCCTGAATCTAAAATTGCTCTAGCTATGTAGAATTGACCTTTTGAGTCAACAACGTGAACTAATGCTGTTGACAAAAGCACATAGTTTTTTGTTGACAAACTTGAATAATTGTACCACCACTTCATCTGAATTCTGATTTCTTGCACAATGCAAATCTTGACTTGAATTTATAGAATCGTTGCTGGGGCTTTGAGATGCAGACTGGACATTGTTGACAACTTCTTTTTCATGATACTCCGATGATGTAATTTCTCGCTTGAGTTGCCTTGTCTTGGAGATGAGCTGATTGAGTTTGTTGCGTAGTGATCTGATGAGGTGTGTAATAAGCTGTTATGTTTATTTTTGCAATACTTGCATTTGCCATTATCACAATTTTTGCTAAAGTGACCATGACCCAGGTGATTTGAACATAGCTTGAGCTCTTTGACTTTTTCTCAACGTTGAGGAACACTGAACTGAAGAGACTTGTAACAGTGAAAAATTCTATGACGCTCTGAACAAATACTACATCTCTTGTTATTGATCTCAACTTGAGATTGTTCCTTGACACATTTCTTCTATCTTTTGTATTTCCTGTGGATTTGTCCCTTGAATGTTTTGACTAAAGACCAATAATGTTTCCTTTTGCATCCTTTGTTTCCAAGAAATCTGCTTTATTTTCTAGAAACGCCAGGAAATCTTCAACAGTTGGTAATTCATTCTTCACATTTTGCTTCTCCCATTCGGCAATACTTATCTTGTCAATCTTCTCAGAAATCATGTAAACCTGTAGTAAATGTGAAAGTTGATGATCATTAGGCATTTTCAGATTACATAACGCATGTACATTTTTCCTGACATTTGCTATTAGACTTCTGAAATGGTAAGCAGACTCATTGCAAACAGAATTTAGAGTAAATAGAGCTTTTATGAGACTATTTACTAGAAGATACTTGATATCAAATCTGTGACACAGTAATTTCCAGGCTACTTCCGAAAACTCCAAATTGTCAAGAATATTTCTCACGTTCTCACTCAATGAAGAACGAAGATAATGTAATTTTTGAATATTATTCAATGTCTTATTCTGATTAATTATTGTGTCAAACATATTTTTGAACTCTTAACACTTTTGGAAATCACCATGTGATTGTGAGGATGAACACATTGGCTGAGACTGAATTCTATTTGAAGAGCTGGTACTGATGTCATTACTTGGTACTAATTTTGTCAGTAAATATTTTGCTTTCGATGCTATTTCTGTATGCTGATCTAAAAAATTTATCCTTCGTGTATATTGTTCTTGCAAATCGTCGTCCAGGCAAACCTCTTCAATCTTGAGTTGAATTTCTTCAAATTTATCAATGATACATAGAAACTTGTCAGATCTATATTGTAGGTCAAAGATCGTCTGTTCTTCAATTGTCATTCCACTTGAATAAGGGCCGATATTTCAATGTCCATTTAAGATTAAGGTACACTTAAAGGTTATTTTGGACCTTGAATTTGTCTCCCGCGAATGCCGTGCTTCAATGGACAATTTGCATACATTTTCAAATGACTTGAAATTTTATATGCGTATTCTAGACATTATTCGAAAGTCACCAGCGAAAAAATTTTCCGAAATTCCCAAAAATATACTGAATAAATGAAAAAGAAGACGCGAATCTCACTGCATGATCGCAAAAAGGGTGGGGCAATATTACCCTCCCGAGAGAAAGAGAGTCATCTCAGTCAATACGTCAGACGGAGATAGATAGTGTATTCTGTGACGTATTGGATGTTGATTGGCGCGCTTTAATCGGTGATTAATACAATATGAGGGGTCGTAGGTTGATTTTTTAAACATCAATGGCATCAGTACTCACTAATCCTCATATTTTTCATATTTCCAAAAAATGTGCAAATTGTCCATCGCGACACTCACATTAGATTCTAAGCTAAATGAAAGAAGTGGCGTCATTGAATAACAACACTCTTGGTGGCCAATTTTAAAATTCACATCAACTTTGAGTCCTATGCCTTAGCTAAAATGTCACTTAAGGTGACATTGAAATATCGGCCCTAAGACTCATAGATCTTCTCATAGAATTTAACGAGCCATGTCAACTTCTGCTTGATTGACGCACGCTTGCGTATCAATATTGTCATATCAGGATCCATGATGATTAAAATTGAAAACAGAGAAATGTCCTTGCTATACATATAAGACTTTATGAAATAATGAACTATCTTTGCAAAACAAATAATTTGCGAAAAATGATTGTGATATCAAACAGAATGAGTTTACCGCTTGCAATATGTATGAAATAGGCGTATTGACAACTTACAATCCAAAATTGTTTGAGATGCGAGATGTTTCTCACAAAGCTTGTCACAAAGACATCCAAAATTGTATAAATTGACAGACAAATGACAGGCAATAGGTAATGTATTGTTACACCTTTGAATCAAATGAAACGACTCACTCGGCTACTGCTATCGCTGTTGTATCCTCTCCTACCACTACTAACTGCTATTGCTGCTGCCACTTCTACTGTTGCTGTTTCTTTTCCCTGCTCTTCAATGTATCCGGTTCGTACGGATCAACAAAGATGGTGATGAATTTAACTGAGTGGACTGTATTTTTAATCAATGAATATTATATTTGATAAATATTTTGACTACAATTGGAGAATTAAAAGGGAAGCGAAATTATATGAGATTGAAATTGACACGTCTATCAATTCACTTTTTGACACTCTGTCTCATATTCTCTGGTGCCATCGGGTGCCATCACTGTCGTGTTCAGGTAACTGTGTTCACTTGGTACAGCATTTTTCTCCACTAAGTGATATACACATTTCGAGGTATGTACATACCAAATGATTCCTTTTATCTCCATTGGCAAGGGCTTTTGAATTGGAAGCGTAAAATTATTTTGTTCCATAAAAGTTTCGTTTTGAATTTGTGATGTTTATAATTCATTTTCTATTCTAGATAGGGTTTGTTTCAGTTCCCACATTTCGTTCTTGAGGGACTTTACGTCTTTCATGCTTATGGCGCCGTGGTCTTTTTCTCTGATTGGTATTTTGGCGTGGAATCCGTAGATGCAGGTGTTACAGCAGATAATGCTGAAAATATTTGATTTGCAGATAAAGGGTGTCTCACCGGGAACAAACTCGATCTGTATACGAAAAGTCATACATAGAAAAATGTTGAAAATTTGACAGTATACCATCATCGATGGGGGCAACCAGGCTGAAATATTTTCAAGATGGTAGTACTACCGGAAGTAGGTGTCGACCCGCTTGTTTCAAATGGAACACCCTATATATTATTACATTTTTTAATTCTACGTAAAATTCTAGGAAGATTTTATGAATGATGTCCTATACCTAAGTATAAGCGTTTTTGAAATAGTTCAGTTTCCATGTCAAAAATGACGTTTGTAGGTTCCTATTAAAATGTAAATTTTTCGTATAAGAAAGCCTCTATTGTTTAATTTGTATTGGATTTCTTGTTGTCTACTTTAAAAGATTTTTCACAATATTTTCATAACTATTATTACAGGGTGGCCCAAAAATAAGATCAAAAATAAAATTGAGAAAACTGCCAAAAATCTGTTTCAAATGGAAACCCCCAATTTTAAAAATTGTATCTTATTGAGCATTGAAAATGAAGGTGAGTTTGTACAATATTGTCCATTCCAAAAATTCAAAAAAAAAAAATAAAAATGTCAGCAACAGCACAAAATTAAACGGTCAGTACGACCCTGAACCTCCAGCGCACGCAAAACCAGGAATAATTCTGAAATTGGAGTGGGGATTCGACCGTTTCCCGGGGGGATGACGCATCGAAAACAAGAAACTGGCATTTATTCTGTATTTTACGTTCTGTTAAAATAGATTGATTATTTTGAAAATCGAGTTAATTGGTTAATTAAGTGTAGTTTTTGGGTATATTCGTTATCATTCGTTATCATCAGAAGTGGGATTTAAGCTATTGTGGTGGCAGAAAAGACAAATCCGTAATATACTCTCGTCAAGTGAATGTGCTGGTACTGCAATAATGGGTAAACGTAAGCGTTCGAGCATCAAGGAAGTCTACAAGAAGGCGAAAAAGAAGGTAAAGAGAGTCCTTTCATCCAGCTCCAGCAGCAGTGATGAATCAGAAACGTCCATCGTCGGCAAGACGCCTCCAGGTACCCCTCCTCGACCAACACTCACTGAAACAGAGGGCAGTAGACAATATTCTCGGTGAACTCACATTCACTAAAGTTCTTGTATACCTGGATGATCTTCTCATTTCTTCCAAGACCGTTGAAGAGGGCATGTGTGTGCTGAATGAAGTTCTTTCTCGCTTAGCCGAGCACGGAGTTTGTTTGAATCTAAGTAAGTGTTTATTTCTGGCCGAGGAAATTGACTATCTTGGATACAAAGTCAAAGCTGGAACTGTAAAACCAAGTGATTTGAAGGTTAGCGCCGTAGAAAATTTCCCGATTCCCAAAGATGTTCATGCTGTTAGACAATTTTTGGGTCTCGTTGGTCATTTTCGTGAATTTGTTCCGGAATTTGCCAACAAATCAAAGCCTTTGACTGAACTGTTAAAAAAAGGAAATTCATGGAACTGGACCAATTCCCAACAATCGTCTTTCGACATTCTGAAACAAAGCTTGACATCTGAACCCGTTCTAAGTCTGTTTGATCATAGTCGGGAGACAATACTCTATACAGATGCCAGTAGGATTGGACTTGCTGGGATGCTAGTCCAAATCGCGGATGGGCGCGAATATGTTGTGGGGTATTACAGCAAAACAACCAGCCTGGCAGAACAGAAATACCATTCTTTCGAATTAGAGGCCTTGGCCATAGTGAGGTCACTACAGAGATTTCGGCACTACTTATTCGGTATTAGGTTCAAGATTTTCACTGATTGCTCAGCAGTACGGAGCGCAATACTAAAGAAAGACCTTAATCAACGCATAGATCGTTGGATACTTGAAATGCAAGGCTATGACTTTGAAGTTGTTCACAGACCGGGCACCAATATGATGCATATTGATGCACTGAGCCGAAACCCTAATCCTGCGAAAAAAAAAAGTATATGTGCTACCGTGATAAATGAGGATGGCTGGTTATTAGCAGCCCAACACGGAGATCGTGAAATCAAGAAAATCAAGTCCGTGCTTGATTCCAACGAACGCCAACAAAATAAAGACATTTTCAAAAACTTTGAGCTCAAAAGGGGACGAGTATACAAACGAACGCATCATGGCAGCAGACCATACTTACCTAACGGATGCAGGTGGCAAGTTCTTCGAATGAATCACGATGACATCGGTCATTTTTCGTATGATAAGACCTATGAACGGATCAGGGGAAAATTCTGGTTTCCAAGGATGAGACGCTTCGTGAAGAAATATGTAAAAGCGTGTATTAACTGCATGTACCACAAAACCCCGTCAGGAAAGAGGCCTGGTTACCTGCACCCCATACCAAAAATTATGCGTCCATTTCACACCATCCACGTAGATCATCTGGGACCCTTCTGCAAAAGTAGAAAAGGAAATACTCATGTTTTAGTGATTGTGGATGCCTTTACAAAATTTTGTTTTGTACAAGCTGTAAGGAACACAAAGACCAAATATGTTCTTCGAATTTTGAGTGACATCATTAAAGTTTTTGATGTGCCGTGTCGAATTATAACCGACCGGGGTAGGTCTTTTGATTCCAAGCGGTTCAGAGAATTCTGTCATCAACGCAACATCAGTCATCACCTCAATGCAGTTGGCATGCCAAGAGGCAACGGGCAAGTGGAGAGGTATAACAAAACTGTGTTGGATGCTTTGGCTACCATGGGAGCTGATGAAGATGATGAATGGGATGATGAATGGGACGACAACATACCAAATATGCAGTTGGGTTAACAGCACGTTGAATCGTGCCATCAACTGTTGCCCTGCGGAAGTGCTATTGGGCTATCGCACAGAGTCAATTAACGTGGATCAACTCAATGAGATAGAAGACATCGATGTCCTCCAGTTACGTCGGGATGTCGCCGATCGTATTTCTGAAGCTCAAGCTAAACAAAAAGAGCGATTCGACAGTCATCGAGCGCAGCCAGCCGAATATTCCATTGGAGAGTTAATTGGTTAATTAAGTGTAGTTTTTGGGTATATTCGTTATCAAAAATAAGAATTTTTGGAACGGACAATTTTATACAAACTCACCTTTATTTTCAAAGCTTAATAAGATAAAATGATAAAAATTGGAGGTTTCCATTTGAAAAAAGTGACTTTTGGCAGTTTTCTCAATTTTATTAGGGTCCCCTTCAACAAGAAATCCAATACAAATTAAACCATGAAGGCTTTCTTATACGAAAAATTTACATTTCAAAAGGAACCTACAAACGTCATTTTTGACATGGAAACTGAAATATTTCAAAAACGCTTATACTTAGGTATAGGACATTATACATAGTCTTCCTAGAATTTTACGTAGAATTGAAAAATATACTGATATATAGGGTGTTCCATTTGAAACAAGCGAGTGGACACCTACTTTCGGTACAACCGGAAATACTACCATCTTGAAAATATTTTAGTCTGGTTGCCCCCATCGATGATGGTATACTGTGAAATTTTAAAAATTTTCCTATGCATGACTTTCCGTTTACAGATCGAGTTTGTTCCCGGTGAGACACCCGGGCCTGTATACAAAAAAAATAATTGAGAGATTCTTACAAATGCTAACATAGAAAAATAGTCTGGAAAGATGATTTCAAGTAGTCTGAATTGACCGGATTTGGTAGAAGAGCCAGGAAAATAAGAGTTTTGGAAATATAAAGGGTTAACAGGAAAAGGGAATAAAACACAAATCAAATAATGACATTTTGGATATTCACGTGCAGTAGAATACGAATGGAACTTGAATGTTATGCATTATATAAATTTTTGAAATACATTGTGTCTCTAATAGTTTGGAATAAACTGAAAACCTAAATCGAAGAGTCTTTTTAGAAAATAGGCTCGGAAATATGGTAGGTGTCCGCCTCAGGCTTCTAGGATGAGATTGAAATACTGCGATTATCTCAAACTACCAGTCCCAATAGATACTGCGAATACTGTCCAGGTTTTATTCAAATTAATCAATATCATCGTTTTGGAGCTAACACGGAAAAATATTTTTCAGGATGTAACTTTGAAGTACGAATAATCCCGAAAGAAAAGGGCGAAGGAAAATATTCAAGAGAACATCTCAGTCTCAGTTCTGTCCCAGCTAACCGTTATTCAAATAAAACAAATATCTCCCAATACTTCTGGAACACTTTGCGTATATTGTACCTATCTAATTAAATAAGACCAGACTCCCTAAGAACTACCCCAAATATGCTTTATTGCCATAGAAAAATTTAAATAAATTTTATGGACAAAGCATATACAAATTTAAAATGCTAAAGTAAAAACAATACAAATCATGATAATTATAGTACACATAATGTGAAACAATGAAACAATACTAGTACAAATATATTTGCCCAATATTTGGTCAACTTTGAATTTAAATGGAAATTGCTCATGGACAACAATAAACATTGGCACACTTCCAGTTGTGTTATGATGACAAGTCAGTAAAACAATAACACAGCAAACGATACTGCGGTGTTATGTTAGTAGTGGAAAAAAGCCCCAAACCAATAAATTTTCTTTTATGAACTGCTAACTGCTGGTATATAAACTTGCTGCATTACTATAGTCCATTCGTTTGAAAGGTGGAGTAGTTATTCATCTAAACTCGGGCAAATTACTCTCACCCAATAGTACGAGTCACGATGCCGCACAGTAAAATTGACCCAACAATGGTACAGATTTATTACTTCGCCTCTCGAACGAATGGACTATACACTTTATTGTCCCAAAAACATGTGTGCCTATTTATTTTGTGATCTTGTATGTAGTTTGATCAACAGATTTCGTTACATTTCATTATTATGAAATAAATAGTTGAACAAAACAGCCTGAATGAAAATCGGTATTCACCCAACACCAAGCATGCAAGACCCAATAAAAACAAAAGCAATATGATAACTACTTATCGTTGTATCGAAACCAATGTAGTTATGAGACATAAACTATATTTTATAAGAGATTACAGAGCTTGTCATACTAACATTGATTTGTGAAAGTCTATATCACACAATGACAGATCATTGTCTCTCTCTGACAGTGTACCTTGATAATTTAACAATATGATCACAAGTTGCGTCGTGCTTACACCTCCTTTTTTTATTTTGAAAATCCAATCATATAGTCATCGAACCTAATTGGTATCCGACTAGCCCTCGTGGATCTTCTACTGACTGGTGGGTTGACGAATGAAGTTGATGGGATGTTTTTGTCTGAGTTGTTGTCAGGATTCTGGTCGAGAAGTCCAACTTGTGAATTACTAATTTTCCGCCAATCACAACAATCGGAAAACATTGGTGTTTCTTCATCTGTTTGGTTTTCTTCTGTAAAAGTGTTTACAGCTGTTGACTTCGACAACCCGAATGTATCCAAGAGAATATCGAGTGGTAATTCTTGATTATGATGAGTTGACGCCTCGATTTGTCTTGGTTTCAACTGATTGGCATGGCTTCTGATCAATCTGTGTTGGTGTTCTAGAAGTACATTGTACATAACACGGCCTATTCGTTCTAGAACTTTTCCGGGAACCCATTTCTCCTGTTGATGAGAATAGATTTTGGCGAAAACCAGTTTTCCTTGGTGAAAATCACGCGGTCTGGCACCATGCCTGCGATTGAATTCTTCCATTTTTACATTGTTCTTCCTCTCAGGTATCTTATTAGGTCTCATCAAATCCAAAACTGTTGTCATTTTTCTACCAAAAATCAATTCAGCCGGTGACTTCTTTTCAGGAGCGGTTCTATTTGGAGTTTGTCTATAAACTTGGAGAAATGTCAAAATAGCTTCTTTTGGAAAACATTCTTGTCAAGATTTTCTCAATGCTCGTTTGAATGTATCAACAAACCGTTCGACTGAACCATCTGACTGTGGATGATACGCTGGTGTACGCATGTGTTGCCAAATTTTTCACAAAAATCCCTGAATTCTGCACTGATAAAAACTGAAGCATCATCAGAAACGATAGTTTCCGGGTTTCCCATTCTTGAGAATAACTTCTTGAGTTTTTTAATTGTTGTGAAATCTTGAATAAGCATCTTCAACAATTAAATATGAGTATCCATCAAGGGGACCTGCAAAATCCATGTGAAGTCTCTTCCATGGTCTCTCTGGTATTGGTCATGAAGCAAGTTTTGTTTTTACGGGGGACTTGGATGCTTGTAGACAGCTGTCACAATTTTTAACAAACTCTTCTATCTCTTTGTCTAGTAGTGGCCAATAGATATGAGTTCTGGCAAGCGTCTTCATACGCTCTATACCTGGATGCCCTCTATGAAACTGTTTAATTACTCTTTTCCGGTAGATTCTTGGAATTACAACTCGGTTATTCATGAGAATACAATCTTGTTCCATTGTGAGTAAATCTCTTCTATTGAAAAACTGTTCCATTTCTTAATCTGAGTCATGAAGTTTTGATGGTCAAACATTTTGAATGAACTCTGATACAGTCCTTTCTTGTGTGTAATGCTATCATATTATGATTGAGTGGAATGAGATCAATTGTTTCAGCTACAATTTGTTTAATGCAATCTTCATCGTGAATCGCGGCTATGACAAACGCTTCATCTGGTTTCTTATTTCTATCCATCAGACGAGATAAAATATCAGCATATTATCCAAATGATGAAGATGAAATCTACTGGATATCAAAATCATAATTTAGTATAGTGATAGCACAGTGTTGAATGCGATTCGCCGTGTACACAGGATTTCCTTTCTTGGATCCAAAAACAGTGGTTTATGGTCAGTCTGAAAAATAAATTTCATTCCAAAAATCATCTTTTGAAATTTTGTGACGGCTAACAGAGGTCCGAGAGCTTCTTTCTCTATTTGACTATACTTTTCTTCTGCAGGATTAAAAGATCTTGACGCATGATAAACTGCTTCAGGGGACCCATCTGGAAATCTGTGAAGAATGCAAGCTCCTATACCAAATTTGGAAGCATCTGCTGCTAGAATTATTGGTAGATCTGGTCTGTGATGAGTGAGCAACAGATCTGAGGTGAGAACTGATTTGATTTTTTCAAAAGCTATTTGGCATTGCAAATTCCACTCCCATTTTGCGTCTTTTCTTAAAAGATTGTCTAGTGGACCTCGCAAGTTTGTCAGGTTTTTGACAAATTCCCCATAATAGTTGACTGCACCCAAGAAAGATCGAAGAGTAGTAGATCTTTTGGTGGTGGCATTTCAAGCCCGGCTTTGATTCTGTCTTGGTCAGGTCTCATGCCTTCCTTGTCTAAAATATGTCCAAGATATTTGATACACGATTTGGCTCACTTGCATTTCTCCAATCTCAATCTGAAACCATGATCCTGTATGCGCTTCAGAGTTATGCAGAGATTTTGATTATGTTCTTTGATAGTACGGCCAGATATAATGATGTCATCAAGATACGGGGCTACCATATCTAAACCAGCCAGCATAGTATCCATTATCTGTTGAAAAGCACCAGTAGCTGTTTTGACACCAAAGGAAAGACGATTACATTTGTAAAGTCCTCTATGTGTATTAATAGTCAACAGCTTCATCGATTCGTCTTCAACTTCAACTTGAAGATAAGCTTCAGCCAAGTCAAGAGTACTAAATATCACACCATTTAAAATTTTTGCTAATATGTCTTCTGGTAATGGTAACGGCCTGTGGAGTAATCAGCACAGATTCGGATATTTCCGTTTGGTTTTTTAACCACGACGATTGGTGCGGCACAGTCCGAAAATTCCACTGGTGAGATCGCTCCTTGTTTTTCCATACGATCAAGTTCTTCGTCAACTAGTGTTTTGATATTGTACGCTACTGGTCTCTTGGGAGAAAAACTACATTTGGTTTTGTATGCAATTTCACTTTTGATTTTGTGAAATGTCCCAAACCTTCCTTAAATACATCTGGGAAATATTGTTGTACGTACTTTGTGTGATAGTGTCTGGAACTGTGTTTTTGGTCACCTGATTGCAGATCGTGCTGATTGGTATATCCCATAGACCCAGGTCTTCTATCCAATCGATTCCACGTATATTCAGATTCCGTATTGATGTTACGTAGCATATTTTGTCGTTTTTTTTCTTCGAGATGTTGAAGTTTTTTGAATCTAGAGAAACTTGACATATCGTTTCTCCTAAAAGACCAAGTACCTCACCGGATGCATTCAAAGCCGTTTTATTGGTTGATGAAATCACTGGTTTGCCAATCTTTTCCCAAAAATTTTCATCGATAACAGTGATATCGAATCTAGTATCAAGCTGAAGTGAAACTGTAGTATCATTGATCTTCAGTTTGATGAATTTTCGTGAGCAATTGATTTGATTTATGACTAAATGGTTTGATTTTGAAAAATGTTCCTTTGAATATTTTCTATTGGCGATTCAAAGAGTCAGCGGAGCGGCCTCTGGCGTTTTGTGCTCGAACTTTCGAGAGCGTGATAGACATCAGCTGTCTCCATGCTGTTTCTATTGGGATCGTGATAACTTCAAGATATATTCCCGATTTTGTTGTTATTTATGAAAAGATTTTGATAAACCACGTTGTTAAATGATTATAGTGTGCTAATTGAATGGTATTTTTCGGGTTTTGTTGTTATTGTTGGAATCATAAACTTATCGGCATCAGTCTGAAGGGTGTCGATATCAAAAAGCCTCAAGTGTAGTGGCTTTTAGCCAACAAAATAGACGATTATAGTGCATAGATCAAAGGTATCTAATTTTATTAAATGTATATATTTCATTGATTGAAAGATCTCACCGATATTGGTGATAAAAATCATCATTAACAATGGAAGATCATACGAATGCTCGCCGATGTCCGAAGAAAGTTCGTGATAGGCATAATTGTCGCGTACCTCACTGCAATGAGAAGACAATCATCTGCATAGTTTTCCAAAGGACCCACGTCGTAAAAAAACTTGATCGAATCCCGATACACACTAAATTTTCCACAGCTAATCTTCCTTCACGAAGAGGCCGGTCAAATCCATTCAGAGCGTCCACTAAATGTTCCAGTTCATTAAAGGCACCATTTCTCAATTGACAACACTCTGCCGGTACGAAACACTCGACTGATACAAACAACAAATATAAATTCAGGAGCGAAAACCTTATACGGGCTATGAGTAAAATGCAGTTGTCACGCTCTCGAAAGTTCTCGCGCGTTCCGCTGTGGCGCTGCTTGAGCTGTTTGAATCGCCAATTGCTAAAAGTGTTCTCTTGAGAAAATGAATCATTTTACAATATGATCACAAGTTGCGTCGTGCTAACAAATAAGTAGCTGTAACTTTCCATTACTCAAATAGGTATACAATATAATAATTCTACATCTTGGCAGATTGGTCGTCACAAAACACTTAAAATGTCAAGATTACACTTTACATGAAATACAAAATACTATTTATTTCAATAATATACGACCTTTTGGACACAAAAAAGACTGAACACAATCAGCAACCGGCGCCGGCGTGATGATGGTGAAGACCAGGCCATAATGATTTGTAACCAAATATCTCAAATTTTAAAATCAGCATCTTTTTCCTTGAGAAAATGGCGTCAAATAGTGACAATATCCTGAAAGGACTTGAAGACCTCCGATTCTTCTAGTACCCTTGACACCGATCGTAATTCAAGCCTAGCTTTATAAATCCGGCTCAATTTTTTTAGGCGGGGCTTGTATCTAGTTTGTTGCACCGTCCTGATTATTTGACAGGTCTACTAAGCGGGAAAAATGAGCTATTTTGTTCAATTTGACATCTTCAACCAACTTCACACGAGAAAATCCAATTTGACAGAATTAGTTGAGGTCGAGGTTTAGGTTAATAAAAATTATATGTTTGGATTACAAAATGAAGAAAAAACTGCACTTTAGTAAATATTCGATGGTACAGCCACAGTTTATATAATATACAGTTGGCTCACTCCATGTCGTAACCATTGGAAATCATGCTCCCTCAATTTGCCAAAATTCTCAAGATCAAAAACCAAAACCGGTCGACAACTAGTTTTACGAGAGAGACAAGTTGGAAAAAGGCGATCGATTTCGAAGCGGTGTGCAAAACTCCAAAGACAAATCTCAGTCGCGATTTCCGATCGGCAATACCTTGTATAATATGGGGATCAGAGCGAGACTGGGAATGAGGCGTGCCGGAACCATTTTTTACGAGTGAACCCTCTAGTCTTTATAGTTAATATTCGATGGTAGGTACAGTATACGAGGATATTGGAAACGGTAAAAGATACGACGTTGCTTAAATGGAAGAAAAGTTGCGTATTTGTATGCTCAAAAATATTCTACCTTTGTTTCATTTTGAATCGATTTCGTTATGTTCATACAGGGTGAAAAAAGAAAAGGTTCATTTTGAAAAAAACACAATATTTTGCTTGTTATAAAACCCAACACTTTCAAATTTCCAGGATATAGGTAAGAGGATACGACGATTCTAAAACGGCGTCAAAGAAATTCTAGACCTACTATGTTGCGTCCAGACAAAGTCAAGTCTGTTTTTTTTATGGAAGTCATATTTTTGGAAATTATTTTCAATACGGACCATGAAAATGGAGAAGTTCAATATGGCCTCCATAAGAAAAACCAAAGTTGGCCTCGGCCGGACGCAACATCGTGGGCCTACAACATTTTTTGATGCCGTTTTTAGAATCGTCATTTCCTCTTACCCATATCCTGTAAATTTGAAAATATTGGCTTTTATAATAAGCAAAATTTTGTAGTTTTTCGAATATGGACATTTTCTTTTTCACCCTGTATCTACATCACGGTATCGATTCAAAATAAAACAAAAGTAGATTATTTTTGGGCATACAAATACGCAACTTTTCTTCCATTCAAGCGACGCCGTATCTCTTACCGTTTCCAATATTCCCATGTACATCATTTTATTCTAGACACACTGTATAGATACTGACCGCACTACATTTATTCAATTTGCCGAGCATAAGCCTGCCAAATTGAATCGGGACAGCAGTTTCTATGCATGAACAGAATCTTGATTTTTTGATTAGTTGTTTGCCGTGACGTGCCAATATACTGCATTTCGAAAACTTAATAAAAAAATAGCAACAATCCAAGATCGAAAGAGAAAGTCTTTGTTTTCCAGGGCGTCTTGATAAACTTCACAAGCCAAAATAGGTTATAGTTGGCCACTCAAGTGGAACATCAGGCTTCGAAGGACGAAAGCGGTTTCTCCGAAATTCAAAACAAAGCCAACCCATCATGCGCGAGCAGGGGACAGCCTCTGGTGGTGGCCATCGTTCTGTCATTTTGGCCGTTTATGTCGGCAAATATCATCCTTTGTGATAGCATCGGTAACGCATTTATTTGGCCTGTTGTTGACAGCATCTGCCGTATCGGAAGACGTTACCATAGTCGCGTTCATGAGACGGAACAGTTACGGCTACGCTTCGAAAGCGCTCTTTGGCAACTGACAATCAACTGTCGAGTCTTATGAAACAGCTACAAAAGTAGCACTTCATTCATAGGGCATAGCGGTAACGGTTCCACAACTGTTCCGAGTGAGCAATGACTTAACGACCCAAAATAATAAAAAAAAGCGAATTAAGTTTATTCCTAGTCCTCCTCTTGTATGACACCCGCGAAAAGCAAAACTTCTCACCGACATAATTTTCAAATAAGGATTCGATCAACTACAGACGCTCTAAAAACACAAATTATTGATCCACGTATCGACAGTCCAAACTGATTGAACACTCGAACTAATAAACACCTGACGAAGCCTATGACAGAAACCGTCGCATCCCCCACGCAATTTTTTTGGGGGGAAACGTTTTGTCGCTTGACATTGTTATTTTATTCTTGGGCTTCATGATGATTCAGTGGTAGGGTGAGGTCACATCCACCGTGAAGGTTTATTATTCGACTGCGAAGAAAATACCAAAGACTTCCTGATTTTCAAATGCCCTTATTTTAGCGAATGTATAAATAAACCAAAACAATATTGTTTTCAAATGTATTTGCACAACAAAACAATAGCAGACATCACAACTCAGGTCAAGGGGACCATTTCTCAAAAACTCATCTATACCTATGATTTTGATGTCTAGTCCCCATGATACTCGGAAAACTAGTCCCACTATCTCTGTTCACTTCTTGAATGATAAATCCATCGTGTTCAAATTGGCTTTCAGATGGTGAGTGTACAAAACTGCTATGATAATTTTCTTCGGTGTGCTTGATTGGCGACCCATAAGAATCCACTGCACCAATAGTATCGTAGGTTGATTTCCCCTCATCATTTTCCAGGGGATGAGATTCAAAATGGGGTACCTGCATGGAAATAATATTGTAATTGAAGCATCACAAAATGGAATTCACGGAGATCGCAAAAATAAACAGTCTAATCGGTGAATTCACATTATATTTTTTTTCTAAGGGAGGTTTGTGCGGTGACGTACTGTATGATTGACATCGTATAGCCGTCAAATGAACGTTCCTTTATTGTTATTTCATACATCAAGTGGAATGTACTTGACAAAAATGTTTTTATCAGAAGATTGCATTGGAAATCATTTATTTGATCCGGTATATTCTGATGAGTATAGGTCATGATACTGAAACACACAAGATAAGATCACTTGCTGGACGAAATTACAACCGACTTGGCCATGGTGACTTAAATATTTTGTAGGAAAGATATAGGTATCAAAACATCATAAACGTAACCTAGCAACCCAGTCACCTAGGTAACCTACAAGGTTTGTATATAAGAGGTTGCCCCACTTTTCGGTCATGACGTCATTTGTGTCTACTGTAGCGCCAATACGGCCATTTCTCGAACCATTCCATCATAAAATCAAGAATGTCATTTATCAATGTTATAACCTCACTATTTATTTCGTGGTGGACGAGAGATTTTTTGCTGTCGATGGTTTTTCTTTTGTGTTTCATTTACGTTTTGAAAACTGTTTATAAGTGTCTTATCCTTGGATTTGTCTATCAAATATAGTGTTTTAAAGGTGGGTGTGTCTAGAAATGATCATAATAGAGTTTGTTTACATGTGTTCAACTGTTTAGTTTATTCTATTCTACCTAAATTTAGCTTTCATTATAGTTCAATAGTAGATTTCTCAGTATATTTAGGCAGGACTAATATAGAATAATAGTTAAAAAGTTGTGGAAATCTGAGGGTTGATGTTTTGAATATACATATTATAGAAAATAATCACATTTGGAACTGTATTTTCGCTTCCCTGACCAATGATATAAAATAATTATGTCCCAAAAGATAATTTTACACCTCTATTAATATTTTATTTCGATTTAAATGATAAAATTTGCAAGAAATTCAACGTTTCATCAATCATTGATCGAATGACACATGACACGACACGATGCAGTCCGATTCAATTGCATGACAGGAATGACAGAATGCGGACTGTTTCAGACCGCTAGCCTCAAATGACGTCATATTTTCCCCCTTCCGTCTTTACCCCAGGCGAAGTGAGGCAACCTCTTATATAGAAACCTTGGGTAACCTATGCATCTTGAATGGATAGCACCCTCACATAACACCTACAATCATTGAACTCCATACTACGTACCTGGAACGGACCCGCTTATTGTCGAGAGTGAAGCAAGTAGAGATAGCGATGGTTACGGATATCTATCTCTTTCTAAGTCATTGGCCTATATGGACAGAGTTCACAATAACACATAAATTATATATTTATTAGACATATTCAAATATTGTATTATTGCTTTGATTATAGAAAAGAAAAGACATCTACCATTCACGTGCAAAATTTCGTTTAATCAGGAATAAAAAATGAATATACCCAGACTAGACTCTGGGAAAAATAGTAGTTCAGTAGGCTAATTAAACTCACACGATGAGTGATGAAAAGACAAAATGTTCTTTCATTTTAAAAGTTTTTACATCCGACTGCAACACAATAGATTACAATATTTTTTCTGTCCTCAAGCTTCTTCGATAAAACAACTTATCTAAAAGAAAACAAAGCACAAGATGTACAATATTATATTATTACTATAATAACATGTATTTTCAACACCAATAAAATAACACAGAACGCCAAACTACCACTGAATTATCACAAAACATTTTTTTTTTGCTCCTCAACCATAAACTTAATACCCGGTAATGAGTTCGTCAAGGATAGGTATCTGTAACGCACTGTCTATCTCTGTCTAACCAAAAGTTGCATACTTTGACGCTTCGTCGACAACGGCCGGGGCCTTTCCAGGTACGTAGTATGGAGTTCAATGCCTACAATATAATGGGAACTGCAATCAGTGCAATCACAGCAATGATAAAGGTTGTTGGATTGTTTTGACGTTATAGAGTGGCGCCCTACAATGGTTGTTTGGATGACCACATAAACCACGTGACAGGATATGGTAAAACAGAAATCTTTATCAGCATACAGAGCGCCATCTGCAGGTTTCTGTGGCAGTGATGTTTCTGAGCAAATTCAAATGCTAATAACTTTTTGGAGCTTTTGTTCCTGGTTTCAAAATATTTATGTATATTTAACCCAAATCAAGAAATAGATATGTTTTCAATCAAAATTTTCCAAACATCATTTTAATGATGAATGGTCTGAAGAAAGTTGTTTTTTTTTCTTTTTTTTGATTATTATACATGGTGATAATACCCACTAGAGTGGAAGTATAAATGTATCTACTATGGTTATTCTTATTCACCCAATGTTAAAATAGTACCTTATTGGTGCCGACTGTAGCATTCGTTTTCAAATAATAAAACAAACATTTTGAGATCAATTGGGATGTCCAACTATATTTACGTTTCCTATTTCCTGGAAAATGCCAAGTGTTCCATTCAAAATATACCTGATTTTTATCTTCTTATCATCTTCTAAGGCAACTAGGTTTCACAAAAATCGATTATATTTTCGTTTTTTTCATTTACCTTCAAACGAATTAGCGAGCGGAGGCAAAGATAAAATTCCAACATCGGTTAAATAGGAATCACTTGGTAATCATCACAAAATAACTTTCCCACAACTAAAAATATTCTAGAATTATAACATGGTTGAAAAAAAATATCGATTAGGTAAACTATTTTTTTCGTGATAATTGGGTTTAAAATTACCATATTTTAAAACCAGGAGGATCCTGGATATCACACACCAAATAAGATCTATAGATTTGTTTCTAAGTCTTATTCTGCGGTGATGGATTCCGCACTTGACAAATCCACTTTGCGAATAGTTCCGAATTATCCTTAGGGAATCTATGTCTCTTACTTGCTAAATCATGACATTTAGGAATCACAAAAAAGCTGTTATAACGACGCTTTTGATCACACTCCTTTTTCAAAAAGTTTACTTCAACAAAGATTAAATCAAATGAGCTTATAATAAGAACTTTTGACAATGACAACCATATTGACAACCATATAACAAAAACATTTAGGAACAAATTCTAGCGCCGCGGTAGATGTTGGCGAAATACATTTTCATGTATTACTGGTTGCTAGCTAAAAACATGTCACAAGTTGCCATTTGACTTTCCTTTATATTGTTTGTGTTATGTGAGCACCCTATGATTTACCAACAAGACGTGCGTTTGCTTATCTTGTTGTCGTAGTATAGGTATTGTTCCATTGATTACTGACACCACGGTTATTGTTCATGATACTATAACCAACAAGATAATCTCACGCGCAGGTCATGATACAAAAAAAAACAAAGATAAGACACTATCGAGTCTTAAATTCGTTTCTTTTGTGACAAAAATTCAATTGATCGACTTTAACAGCTAAGTTTCAAGTTTGGCATAAATCGTTAGGTTATCAAGTTCGCCATTTTGTTGCATTTGACAACAAAAATGTCTGTATTGTAATTAGAACGCCATGCATATTCATATAATTCAGTAGAATCGGTTTATAAGAAAAACAAAAAGTATTCGGAGTCAAACTAAATAGGACCGTTTTAAAATATAGAGGGTGAGTCTGAAATAAGTGAACATTTTTTCAAAATAAAAAGAGTATTGTAAGGTAATCAATTTTTGTAGATGAACATATTGTGTTCGCACAGTGGCGGATCTACAGCTGTTCATAGGCGGAAAATTTAGAAATCTTTTTGGCGTAGAGTTGGCTCTATCAGTTTTTTTGCCTGCTGAGTGCGAATCTGACGTTTGTCACCTCGACAGGCGTCGGCTTCACAATGAAAATTGCAGGGACGAAGTTTTATACGTAGAGTTTAACAGCAGAATATTCAACAGAAAAACAAACATCCGTGAATCAAATTCAAATTCAAAATAAGCTTAATTGTCGCCATTAATTGGTCTGTACTTGAGATTCTCAACCACTAAGATAAAGCAAAATATAAATGTCTACAAAATTTAGTAAAGGGAGCGAGAGAGGGGCGACGAGCGTGTGTGATGATAGTAATCAATCAATACATGGTTGAACAGACACAAGGAGCATGTACCCCAAAGCTGAGACCGTATATCAGGGTGGGATTCGATGCGAGAATGGTAAACATTTCTAGCAGCAGCAACATCCAGCTCCCTCCTAACCAGTCGAACGGCAAAGCACCCTCTGGACAACTTTATAGATAGGTTCGAAATGTGGCCGTCAAACTTCAAGCTGTCATCAATTATCAGACCGAAGAATCTGCACTCCGACACCTTCTTCACCTCCCCATCACCCATCCTAACCTCATAAAGGTAGCACTTGAAATGCATTATCTTTCATAGTGGGATTTCAGGAATAAAGGACACGTCCATACCGTTTCTTCTATTTGAGTTAACATATAAGGACGTTATAACATTTTATCATGGCTCCGAACTTACATATCATAAGGTCGTTAAACCATTTTATCATGCATTATCTTTGTTTTGGAAACATTGAACGATAGACCATTGGAGGTACACCACACCTTTAATGATGCGAGGTCAGTCTGCACTACACCCCTCAATACTTCTAGATCGCTGTCACGCCACTGAAGAGTGGTATCATCTGCAAAAGAGGTGCATTTTCCATGACTGATAGACTTAAGCAGATCATTGATATAGATCAGGGATGAGAGAGGCCCTAACACTGATCTTTGAGGATTTCCAGCACAAAGCTTTCCTACTCTTGAGCAGAGGAATTTTTTTCCGACGGCGTAGAGAGAAATGGAACGTGGGCGTCCCACGCGATTGGGTCAGTTTGCATATTGACAAGGTGGGTAAGGAGAGGCGCGGGAAAATTTGACAGGTTTTGGCTGTTTTATTTCCGGCTGCGTGAAAAGTGAACAAAAAAACGTTACGGGTACGACAAAAGCCTCTCTGTGATACTTTCCCTGGAACCATCCCAACAATGTTGAATAAAGAAACCTTGAAAAAAAAACCATTTCGTCAGAAATCGTGGTTTTGAAATTTGTCTGAAATTTCTCACCCGCGGAAGAGATTCGTTCCTCTAAAACTTGAAATAAAACAGAACCCCAGAAACAGAAAAGAATCTGGAAGGATTCCGTAGATCAAGTCTCACACCAAAGTATCACGCGACGAGCGACCGGTTGCAAACATGCTACTTAAATTCATAAGCTATGAAACCATGGCAACCTGGTTCTTATGTTTGCATAGATTTCAATGTAGGTGTGAAAGCCAACTAAACAGAAAAGCATTTTCCCGGAAACAAATCTGATTTTTCCAGGTAATCATGCTGAAGAAAACAAGATCTGTCCCAAGAAAACTCACCAGCAACTTATGACTCCGAAAGTCATGTTTTCCACCCGGCTACTCACTTCATCACAACGCGGTTTTACTTGAGAGAATTTTAGCAAAAATAAGAAATAAGAACGGGTAAAAAAGTTCCCTATTGGGTGAGTTTGGGTTGGATATCTATTAGATAAGTTCATTGATACTAGTAGCGATGTCTCGTTAGCTGTCTTGGTATTGACTGCAGTAAGCAAAGACACGTGATTCTCTCCTAATGGTACTGCAAGATCACCGGATTGGTCCACTTGATAACTAGTCGGCGACACCACTTTTACTTTTTCGTTACTCCATCTCGTTTCGGATAAACCCGAGGATAATACGTTGAGGTCCTTGCTGTCGTTGCTTAATGCGTGAACTTTGACTCGATCCCCAACTCGTTTTATGGGAGTTTCTCGTCTGTTGTGATCCCGATAATGTCTCCTTCGGTCTTTTTTCTGCACCAAGACAACAGGCGAGGCCCAAGCACTTTCGCATACTATTTCCCCTTTTAGGAGCCGGTCTGATTCTTCCTTCAGGACTTGCCGCTTTTGAGAGGCGCGTCGATAAAGAGGAAGTTCTAGAGGCTGATGATCCTTAATATTGATGTAGTGTTCGCAAAGAGTATTGGTTCTCCCCCCACTTCAAAGATATACTTTCTGGTTATCAAAATCGCATTCAGCTTTTCCCTTTCATCAACTCTGTGCACAGCCCCTCCATCTGGACGAAGGATATCCGTGTATGACATGTCCAAAGTTACTTTAGCTTAGGCTTGTGCGGTATGAGAGATTGTATACCGGCATTCGGTATTGAAAAATATCGATATCATACCGGTATTACGGCATTCATACCGAAAAAAGGTATAGCGGTAAACCTGTTATACCGGTGAATGTGCCGGTAATTATACCGTATGTAATCAGTGTACCGGATTTCGCTATACCGATTGTGAAAAACACTACGGTCTCATAATATATCATATCAGTATGCGGCATGAAGAGATTAAACCGGTATTTGGTATTGAAAAATATCGGTATGATACCGGTATTGCGGTGCTCCGGTATTTATACTGAAAAAGATATAGCGGTTTGCCTTTTATACTGGAATGTGGTAACTAGGCGATTATGTTTTTTTTTTTCAGTTGGTTAGGTACCACTAGTGCCGAAGAAAAAACTCAAGTTGTCGGACTCGTCACCGTTTAGATATTCATGGACTTACAGCTTGATCTTGATAGTAATCATCTTTCTCTGGTACGCTGTATCAAGGACTATAACTTGAACAGCGCATTGAAAATGCTGGTGATATTATCCGTAGACAACCGAATTTTGTGCATATGTTACAGTAAATGTCAGAAATTCAGTGAAAGCTAGCTTTTACTAGTTGATGCTAGCAATTACTTGATCCGTTAGGAAATGTTAAATTTTGAAGAATATTGTACACTTTCACTAGTGAATGTTGGAGAAACTTAATCAAATCAACTTTTACTGAAAGCAGTTGGGAAAAGTACTTTTTAAAACTTATTTCCGCCTTTTAACTAACCCAAGGTGCACGGGGCACTAAATGATGTCACTCACGCGACATCAAAATGTTTGCCAAACCCAAACTAACCCAAACTAACCCAGACTAACCCCTTCTGAGAATACTTAAGTATTTTCTATAATACGGTATCTCAACAATGTTCACATTGTACACCTGCGATTCATAACTCTCGTATTTTTCAGAGCGTCTAATCTGTCGGCGAATTCCAACTCGGACCAAAAAGGATATTTATAATTACGATAATAATTTTCAGTGTATAGCAGCTTTCACCAGAAAAGTTACGTGAATGCTAACAATTAATAGTAAAAGTATGATGAAGTCGATCGAATTCAACATTCACTAGCTAAATGTTTCCAAATCAGGAAAAGCTCACTTTTCCTAGTAACAGTTAGCTTTAACTGATTACCAGGTTTTACTGTGACACATACAAAAGAATCATTCAATGCCTTTGCCACCCACTACTTACGCTCAACTTTTCTTCATGTTGATTGGCCGTAGATAATTGATTGAAAATTGGTTTTCTCCATATATGGTGAGAATGTCCCATATTGCTCTTATTCAAAGTACTTTTGAGTACGTATCCTTGTAATTCGGGTTTAACAATGTGCCCGGAAATTTGGGAAGGCTCTGAAAGCAAGAAAGAGATTAGATTATCAATAAGAAGAGTTGTTAAAATCTTGTTTATTTTTACTATACACTAAAAGATTCTGAAAAACTTCATCACAGACCCCTGAGATCAAAATATGACGACTTGATACAACTTACCCTAGCGAGATATAGGGCGGTCAAGTTCACAACTAAAAATTATCAATTTTTCATTCTATTCTGATCAAAAACTACGTTAAATCAAATAATGGTTTTGTGCATATATACCTTTTTGAACCTTTGCGTCAAGAAGGCGATTATAAGTAGGTAGGTAATTTTTTGTTATGGGCGAACATTGAAAAGAGTACCTTTTCAACTTGAAATTGTCTTTTATATCAAATATTAGAAAAAAAATACTGAGAAAATAGTTATGGCCATTTTTAACCACACAATATGCAGTAGAGGGCGTCCGCTAGTGGTCACGGTAAAAGGGACTACATGATCGGATTTTTCGTACCACAAAATTCCCGTAAGACAATCTTCAGAGGAATATGTGGAGAAGTGACTTCGAAGAAAATTCGATTTTTAATTTTAAACTTGACCAACATGTATCTCGATACGGTGCAATTTCGGACTAAGGTAAGTAACGATAACTCGTCTCTGTTCGCATGAGTATGTGGAAGTATATTCTCCGCAGCTTTTAGAGAGCCTCTTCATTATACTCTCTATGTACAGGGTGATTCATCTATAGCGACAGGGTGCCAGCTCTCGTAAACTATTCATCATAGAGACCCAGGGAAAAAAAATCTGTAGAGTAATGTGCCAAAAAAAAATGCTGGAAATTTCTCAAGCTTCTAGGATTGCTGCAAGGTTGTGTGATGATACTATGAAAACAGAAAATTGACATATATATATATATATATAAGAACTAGAGGTTAGTGGGGATGCAGTCTTGTAGATTCTTCTTTGATAAAGAAGAATCTACAAGACTGCATCCCCACTAACCTCTAGTTTTTTCTCAACTAGCCAGTCGTGCTACCCTTCTGCTTATATATATATATATATATATATATATATGTCAATGTTTCCCATTGAACTACCAAAAAAGAATATGGAAACAGTGGACGATAATCTCTACCAAATTGCTTCTCGACACTTCTCTCTAAAGGTGGCTTTTGTGCGAGCGGTATTGGGAGATTTAGGTATTCTGGTATTGAGAGATTTGGAGGTGGGGAAGTGGCACTGTCAAGATACCCTTTTATGCACCGGGTATTTGTTGATACGGCGATAACGTGATTGCGTTGCCTTAAATTTTTATTAAAAATGAGAATTACCTTTCTGTTCTTATTACTCATGAGAAAAAATCAATAATTATTGATTTATTCTACAAGAAGAAGGAAACAAGCTTTGTTTTGTACAAACTTTCTAGGTTAGGTGGCATCACAGCAGGTCATTGCGAATGCGCAAAGTATATTTTACGGCGAAAAGATAAACTTCAACGAAGATACGGGTATTTGTAGAAACGGAGATTCCAACAAACGTGCTGCCGTCACGTGATCGTCATCCACCAATCCGGCGAATCTCCGTTCAAACAAATCTCCCAATCCCTTTCGCACAAAAGGCACCTTAAGTTGTCAAATAAGAAAGCTACAGGCTGTCAAACGTACTGGAAAAATGAAAAATGTACTTAGTAGATCTGTTTGTTTCGAACCACGCTTTTGAACTAAGATATCAGTAGAATCAGCACAATTATTGTACTAGATTTGACACAGAGCTGAAAAAGTAAAAACGCTTTCCGTCCCTAGTGTGTATTCAAATAGCGCACGGTAGCGCCCTTACATCGGGCAATTTCCCGAATACTTCCGACAAATTTCCATAGCGAAATTTGACTGGAGCGCCGAATGCATACACACATGGGCTGAGAAAACTGTGACTATGCAACGGAGTGGAAGATGCTAGAGGTGCCGCGGTCGGAGGTCTGTGTTGATAGATAACGATATTTTTCCACTTCTGTGAGACTCTGGGCTATATGAAAATAGTAAAAATGAACCGTTATTCGAAATAAAATTGTTTCGAGGATCACCCCTTAAGATCTTGTTTTTATTTCTTCTTCTTGTTGTCGCTGGCAGTGCGCGCGCACGGGCGCTGCTATTGACGAGCCGCCCATGCTATGATATGTTACTGGACACAATGTTTATCCTCTCCGAAATGAAATGGAATTCGCACGGGAAAGTTACAAAATGCGCTAGAGATTATGATTATATGCAAAGATTACCGTCGCCGGACAATTCGCCAGACATGATAATCCCATTAAGAAAATGTGAGATTTCGTTGGACAAGCAATCTCGAACCAAATTGATCTTCCTAGCACCCCTCAGGAAATCACACTTGCGGCCCCAGAAGCATGGAACAACATTTTAATGGACATCCCTTATAATTTCTATGCACTCAGAATTTAACACCATACAACAGAATAGGGGAGGACACACCGTTTATCATGATGATATCAAGTATAAGGGGGTACTAGAATTTTGGCGATGTGTGTATCTTCTTTCAAATTTAATTAGTGTCTCAAAAATGATCATTGGGCATAATAGCAGAATAGCAAAAACCGTTTATGAGGCGCGAACGCCAAGTGTTGTGGATGAATTGACGTGAAGAGATCGGTAATACGTGTCTACATAGAAAATCGGTTGAATCAAGTTTCGTAATATATCGTTTATGGACCGTCAAATAATAACAGGTTTGCTGACTCATTTTCTCTTTTCCGAGAATTCCAACACTGTAAATTGCGTCAGTGTTGAGCTCAACAGATGAAAATTTAGACCAGAAGGGGCATACGGGAAATTAATTCCACTTTTGCAGATTTTTTTCAATTTCTTGTCATGGCATTTCAACAAATGACAATAATATTACAATCTCTTCTCTCTTCTTCTTTGTCAACCTCATGTAGGTCTCTGTTAGTTGTTTCCATCACCTTTGCTATCCTCGATGATGACTCTGACCTACGACCTACGACTTATCCAAATGATTTGAAACGATCAGAAAGTTGTGTGTGAACGCGCACAATACGATTGCGCAGAATCCTGACTGTTTCTGACTGCTGTGTAAACAAACCTATTATTTCATAAAAAAGACGATTTTTTCCACTTGTTGGATAAAACATTGTATGCCACTCGTGTGTTATGTTTCGCAAGTAACTTGAAAATGAATAATGCCCGATTTTGCGTGTGGTAAGTACCATATTATTATTGATCGCCGTGCTGTGATAATTTTATCAAAGCACGTATATAACTCGTATGGTAATTAGGTATTACCGCCCTCCTGATTACAATTTGCAATTTTCAGACTCGTGGGGTGATACCCTACTCACCTTACCTTATAATATACTATTACCGCGCTGTAACTTTATTAAGTTACTAAAGCAAGGCTCACTTGTTCGTTCTGTCAAGGGTGGCAAAACGCCAGAGACAAGTTTTTGAATCTTGTAAACTTCTGTTGAATATTTTGTTACCGCACGGTTGTGGATCAAATAGTGTATATGTTACAGTAAATGTTAGGAATTCAGTGAAAGCTAGCTTTTACTAGTCGATGCTAGCAATTACTTGATCCGTTAGAAAATGTTAAATTTTGAAGAATATTGTACACTTTCACTAGTAAATGTTGGAGAAACTTTATCAAATCAACTTTTACTGAAAGCAGTTAGGAAAAGTTCTTTTTAAAACTTATTTCCGCCATTTAACTATCCCAAGGTGTACGGGGCACTAAATGATGTCGCTCACGCGACATCAAAATTTTTGCCAAACCCAAACTAACCCAAACTAACCCAAACGAACCCAAACTAACCCAGACTAACCCCTACTGAGAATACTTAAGTATTTTCTATAATACGGTATCTGAACAATGTTCACATTGTACACCTGCGATTCATAAGTCTCGTATTTTCCAGAGCGTCTAATCTGTCGGCGAATTCCAACTCGGACCAAAAAAGATATTTATAATTACGATAATAATTTTCAGTGTAGCAGCTTTCACTAGAAAAGTTACGTGAATGCTAACAATTACTAGTAAAAGTATGATGAAGTCGATCGAAATCAACTTTCAATAGCTAAATGTTTCCAAATCAGGAAAAGCTTACTTTTCCTAGTAACAGTTAGCTTTTACTGATTACCAGGTTTCACTGTGACATATGTAATTAGTATGGTGATAAGGTTATTACCGCCTTCCAGTGATTACAAACTTTGCCGCACCGGCTCGTTTCGCAAATTTCACTCTCGTGCGGTAATACCCTGTTCACCACACTTATTAAATAATATACATTCACAGGATACCCTTCTGAACTTACCCTCAAGATTAACTTCGAAACTATCAAAATGTTTGTTCAGCTCCAAGTTGGTCTTTAAAAATTGGGGAGTCTCGTGAGCACTCAAGAGATCTATGTGGGCTTTGAGATCATCAAGGTTAATCAGGTGCTCTTTTGGCACATGAAGAATATGTAGCTCACCGTTTCTTACAAAAACCTCTTTTTCGTTTTCGCTGTCGGTACTGTCAAACCCTGCAGAAAATGAGCTAGATAAGGGATCGATATTCTTGCCAAGAGAATGTTCCCAAAAATGCTCCCTTAATGACTCAGATCTCAAATTTTCGATAATGCTGGGTTCCAGATTGTGACAGTAGGTATAATGTTTAATAATGAATGGTTTATCTGGTGAGGTTTCAGAAAAAATTTTTCGTTTCATTGACGATGATAAAGATGTAGAAAGCGATCTGGGTTTTCCTTTTCTTGATAAAAGCGTTACTGCATTGTCATATTCCCTGACCGGTTCTGAAGATCCTTTGAGCGTTTGATAAAATGGCAGAGCTGTTATGTGGACTCCCAACCATATCTGCAACAAAAACAGTGGCGTGCAACCAATAGAAGCAAAAAAGCAGTGCCTACCCTAGAAAAATCATCGAGGCACATTTCTTATATTAACTCTGTATTATCTCAGTCCTTCCAAAACTCATAATAATATTGATTCGAATAATGACAAAATAATGTAGTGACTTGACGAAATCATATGCACATTTCGTTGTTTTATTTCATTTTCTATCGCGCCGTCCGCTATGAGTATACAGTGCGGCTCTGAAAGATCCCCCCCTTTTTTTTTATGTGTGCACCAAAAATTTTGAAACTTGGCATACTTCACTTGCTGTCGAAATACTACTTTTTGATGTTACTGACGTACTTTTAGTATTCAAGATGGCGGCTGGGCGCGATTTTGAAACATTTTTTTAAATGGAAAGGTGGGTCGTGTGACACCTCATTTTGAAGATCCTGATGAGTACTTTATAACCCTGGAATTGAGTCGATATCGTCAAGTACTACAAAATGGCGGTACATTCAATTACTACATTGATATATACACTTTTTGAAAAATATTCGTCAAGTTCAATTCAAAAGATGCTTTTTTGACATTTTTGTCATTTATTCCTAACCCAAACTTTATGTCAAGAATATTTCCAGCATCTTTTGAATTGAATTTGACGATTTTTTTTTAAAGGTGTATGTATCAATGTAGTAATTAAATGTACCGCCATTTTGTAGTACTTGAAGATATCGACTCAATATTCAAGGGTTATAAAGTACTCATCAGAATCTTCAAAATGAGGTGTCACACGACTCCCCTTTTCATTTAAAAAAATGTTTCAAAATGGCGCCCAGCCGCCATCTTGAATACTTAAAGTACGTCAGTAACATCAGAAAGTAGTATTTCGACAGCAATTAAAGTATGCCAAGTTTCAAAATTTGTGGCGCACACATTGAAAAAAAAAGAGGGGGGGGGCTTTTAGAGCCGCACTGTATAAGCATCCCATATAAAAAGAAAGCCAGGCAATTTCAGCTGGTCAATCATAGGATAAAGAATCAATGGATCCTATGATTGAACGTTTACGTTATCTTAACATGTCCATATCACCATGGTAACGCTGTTATCAAATGGAACATTTGCATCAGTCATCGAGATAGAATCAAAAGAGTCGCTAAGGAACATTCAAACAGTGATAGAAAAATGGGATCGGTAGGTGGAGCTTAGAGTAGCTGCAATATGGTTACGTAGACAGGGGCGAACTGGCCGACAGATAAAAAAACTTCCGAATTGTTACTTTAGATTTAAACTTTATTCGAATTTATTTACGGTAACATTATATTTTTGATTTATTAATCATAATTGTTTCAATTCACTATTTACTATTCTTCATATTATGTGTGAAGTATTATAAAACAATCCAAAAAAGTATTTTCCAATCGTGAAACTTGATTTAATATTATGTACAAAACGGAACAGTACTGGAGTAGATACTTAACAAAACAATAGGAACTAAAACTAAAACGAAGCAAAAAACACAGATGTAAAACAATTATTAGTTATGCCGAGAGTTATACTATAATAATACAAACCATGCAGGTCAATATTCACTTGGACATAAATAAAGAGGAATAAGAAAGATGATAATTATTATTCGAACATGTTCTATTATATTTTGAAGGATTAGAAAAGTTCTGGAACAGTTTTATGTATTTAAGAAATAAACAAGTATTTGGAATCTGCAGAAACAAGATATTTAATTTGATGGTTGCTAGACTTTGGGTTTTAGGGTCGATGAAAACTCCAGGATTGATTGAAAATTTGTGATCAAAAGGATTGTTTTTATGCAGCCCTGATGAAGGTGTATAATGTACATCAAAACGTTAACACGAGCTTTCAATCAATCCTGGAGATTTCATTGACCCCAAAACCCACAATCCAGAAACCTTAAAATGATAAGATTGGGTCCTAACATGCGATAAAAAATATATTTAATTTTGAAAATTATACTTTCTACCCAAGTAGTAGGATGCAAGGTGACTAATAAAAAGAAATAATGATAATTGAGATTTTTTTATTGTCCTTTGGATAGTATAGTTTCATTACTTTTATGTCTTATACCTACTATTAGCTTCAAGATTACCTATGATTGCCCAACACAAATTGATCATAGCCATGACTAAGTAAATTGGAAAAAAATATTGGAATCTACAATTTAATGTGATTAAACATTTTCAAATCTCAACCATATAAATATTTCAGTGAACTCGATACAAATTTCATATCCCGGTCCTGTATTATGCTATACAAACCTATGAAATGCTATTTCAGTCGATCGATAGCGTCTCTTCTCGCACAACTTCTCAAGGCACATGAAACCATCATTGAGAAATGTAACAACACACAAAAATCATAAAATAACCCTCACAACACAGCTAAAACTGAAAAAAACCGTTCTACAAATGTAAACTGACACTTTGACAAAACGATCACGGTAAGATGGCGAAAGTGATCCCATTTTAGTCACGTGATGTCGTCTCCACCCCTTTCTACCTCCATGGTCACAAAACAAGGGGGAATGCTTTGTGCTTTAATGGCGGGTTTAGCGGAGGCATAAGCATAACTTATTGATCAAAGCGTTATTCTAGGGCACTAGTCATAACAGTTAAATGTATGGATACAGACTACAGTGTTTATTGAAAACATAAGTCTCAATGGTTAAAGCATAAACATAATGCATAAGCGTAAAAGTTCCCAACTTTCAACTTTTATGCACTAGATTATGCATAATCAGGGACTGTCTGATGACATTGACAATCTGCTGGACGGACGGTTTCTTTCTTTTGTTATTTTTGTCGTTTACAACGGTGAAATAGTGAAATATTGAGGTGAATTTGAGTGAAATTAGTCTAGTGGAGTGATGAGTTTTGAGAAGGGATTTTTTATTGAGACCGTTGAACAGTTTCCATGCATTTGGAATCTGGGTCATGTAGATCATAAAAATAGAATCATGTTGGAGCATGCCTGGAGCAAAATATCAACGATCACCGCGTCTACTGGTAGGCGAGAATCATATGTTTTTTATATGTTTGACAGTTGTTGTGTATTAAATACCACATTCCATAAACACCCTAATCTCTTATGCTCTATGCATTAATGAAGTGACTTACGCCTTGATCATTATTATTATGCTTATGCGTTCACTAAACCATACATTAGTTTCTTTGAGTCTACGTCAAGTGTGTCAAAAGTCAGTCAGTTTTAATATACGTCACTGTGTTATCGTAGCATTTTCGTTCCGAATAAATTCGATATTTTCAACTGATAAAAGCAGAATAAAACTATCTGTCGTTCTCGTTGATCCAAGTATTCCATTGCGACCAAAACCCCAACAGGTTATGGGCCCAGAGCTCGCGTAAAACGGAAAAATGGGCGGTGAATAGTCGCTACACGTGAAATAAAAAGTGACAGTCAGACAAAAGTGCGCGAAGGAAGTTTTCCAAGGAAAAAAGAGTGACAACTGACTAAGTGGTGTAGCCATAAAATCAAACAACGAAAACTGGCCGCTGTGGAAATTTCAAATATCCATAATATTGAAGGGGCAAGGATATATTTTGATGTAGTTGATGAATCCCGTCCCAAACCAACAACAGCTGATGAGAACCTAACAAAATGTATGACAGATTTTGCCAAAGCTCAAGAGGTTATAGTGGCACGTATGGAGCAGGGGCCGCTGACCCACATTCTGTCTTGTGAAACATCCTATGATATGTGGCAGAAGCTGAAGAAGATCTATGACAAAGAATCAGCAGTGAGCATTCATCTATCCCAACAAAGATTTTTCTTGTTGAAATTTGATAGCAGCGTTGCCAATTTTTCATCTCAAATAGAGGAAATAAAAACAAAACTAAAATCAGCAGGTGAAACTCTTTCTGAAAAAATGATAATGACAAAAATTCTAATGTCATTACCTGAAAAATACAAGCCTTTTAGATCTGCTTGGAAATCAGTGCCTGTAGACAACCAGACATTAGAGGAGCTGACGTCAAGGCTATCGTTGAATTGGTATTGGTATTGGTATGGTTGGGGGGGCAAACCACTGCCCGGCGAGCAGGCCTTGAAGGCCCTTTTCGCCAACTCCAGGACCATTGCAGTTCTAACTAAGTTGATGATGGAGAACATCACCTAGTTATATATATTGAACTAGCAGGACCAATTAATTTAGGCTAACTATTAAACTTTTCGACTGTCAGTCATTGATTATACTGCAGTCTACTCAGTAGCGTTAGCCAGTGAGAGTGCCACTAAATACAGAACAGAAAATAATTTCTGCCCACCGCGGGGCTCGAACCCACGTCAATCAGAACTAACGGTCTCTCAAGCCGGCGTGTTACACGCTCGGCCACCGCGTCCCGGCTATCGTTGAAAGAGGAGCGCTTAAAATCGTTTGAAAGTAGTACACCATTTAATGTTGGACATTTAGCTGAAAGCTGCTTTTTCAGGAGTAAAAATTAGGAAAAGAAGCCTGAGAATAATAAGGACAAGAAATATTGTACATGGTGCAAAAGATCCTCACATAACATAAGGGACTGCTGGTTAAAGAAGAAAGGGGGAGGCTCTGGACCAAGTGACAACAGTAGAGGAGATGAACAATCCGACACCAATGCATTTATGGTATACTCCCAAAAGTCTCAAACGGATCAATGGTTCCTCGACTCAGGCGCGAGTGAACATGTGCTGGAATAAAAAACTTTTTGAGTGAGCACATGAAGAAACTGGAAACAAGAAGATTTGTTCAAGTGGGCAACAGACAAAAATTGGAGGTCAAGGGCATTGGGAAAATACATTTGTGGGCATATAACGGCAAGAGACTGATAAAAACCACACTATCAGAAGTTCTGTTTGTTCCAGAATTAAAATACAACTTATTCTCAGCTGGGTGAGCGTTAGAAAAAGCCAGAGACAAAAATCATGTCATGCTATCTGATCATCAAAAGTGTCAAATTAACGACAATATGGGTGAGGTGAGAGTGCTGGCAACACGAGTGAACAAGCTTTATCGACTGCATTTAACCAGCGATTATAAGGAAGATGTAGTATGTATTTCAAGAAGCTGTCAAGATTCAAAGTTGATTGATCTGCAGGATGAAGTTGAAGATGAAGATGAAGACTGTATGATGACTGTTAAAACCGTGGATAACATTAAGATGATCTTAACTATAGACACGATGAACTTAACAGGGAAAGTTCAGAAAATCAAAAGATAGAAAATAAGTGCAGAAGAGTTAAAGGCTCATTGATGTACGCCATGCTATGTTCACGCCCCGAGTTATGCATATCAATAAGTATTTCAAGCAGGTACCAAACGTCAGCAAGCCTACAACTCAGGCAGTCTTTGAAAAAAGTGCTTCGATATGTACAGGGTACATTGAATTATAGTTTGGTGTTTGAGAGGAATAATTACAAAAATGTTATCGAAGGGTATGCGGATTCGGACTGGGCAGGGGACAAGTGTGATAGAAAGTCAACCTCGGGCTACATTTTTGAAGTTTCTGGATGTACATTAAGTTGGTCTTCACTCTTCCAGAAAGCAAGGCACCGTAGCACTGTCCTCCACCAAGGCCGAATATGTAGCACTTCGCTTAGCTGTAAGTGAGGCCCGTTGACTAAAAGGTTTAATATATGATTGAAAAGTGTTAGAAGTGGAATCTTTGAGTTTAGTTATTTTCGAGGACAATCAATCGGCGATCAAAGTGTGTAGTAATCCTGAGTTTCATAAGAGAATAAAGCCACCATTTTGTTCAAGATAAGGTTAGAGACAAGGTGGTGATATTTAAGTACAGCTGGATCGTAAAAAAACTGGTATTGCTCATAGAAATGTTCAAAAAATTGAGCAGTGTAATATTTTTTTTGACAAAACAAAAACGTAGGACGTGATATTTTTACCAGGTTGATACTTTTGATTTTTTTTTCAAATGACTTCTCACATGAGTAAAGGAACTAGAGCGAAAATATTGAATATTTGGTCGATTGTGTGTATCAAAATCTGCAAATCTACCTGATTGAAATCAATTATTTACATACATACATCATAACACACCCAAACTTTTCACTTGAAGGACATGTCACTGTCGTATAGTTTTGTCAAAACAAATATTACACTGCTCAATTTTGTAAACATTTCTATGATTTCTATTTACGAACCAGCTGTACATCCCAACCAGCAATCAAGGTGTTGATTTGTTCACAAAGCCACTGTCTTTGGCCCTATTGAAAAAGTTTAGCAATAAATGTCATTTGAGGGAATAGTTGCTAGAAAATACAAATTTACCATTGAGGGATACATTAGAAATCAACATCAATGCGGCATCACCGCAATCAATGTTAAATTTGTGTTGGCAACCTTAGCGCTAGTTACTTTTAGTTTCTTTAAGTCTACGTCAAGTGTGTCAAAAGTCAGTCAGTTTTAATATACGTCACTGTTATGATCGTAGCATTTTCGTTCCACGTAAATTCGATATTTTCAACCAATAAAAGCAGAATACAACTATCTGCCGTTCTCGTTGATTCAAGTACCATTGCGACCAAAACCCCAACAAATATGCGCAAAGCGATCCTTTTACATGACAGCTTTCATACCATCACCTCAAACCTATTGCTTTCATTTCAGATTTGATCACAAATATATCTTTCAACATAGAACTGTTTGAGGAGTTTGAGTTCAATTGAATTTTTTGGCGGTAAAAGTGAGACTGCCGATATAGTACTGAATGTTGTGGAAGAAGACGTCACTAGAAAAACTTATATGAAACGAGGTGCACTCTCATATATTATTTTGGAGTCAGAACAGCATTCCTTCGGAATATATTGGTTGAACGCTGAATGTGTGGTGGGCGATCTGCTATCAAAACTTGATATAAACAAAATATGATTCCTAGACCAACTGATAACTGCAATTTATCTGTCACAAATTTCAGTCAGTCGCGTATACTTCAGATATCAGAGAGGTATAACTGAAATCAAAACCCAGATTGTTCAAAGCTTATCTAGTACTGAAAGTTATGGTAAATGTACCAGTTGTACTGGTTATACAGGGTGTCCCACAATTATTGTAAGTTGTACCCCTAAGAAGTTGTTCGCCTTGCGAGAGGTTTCAAATTTCGAAAAAAGAAACAATATCTCAGTTAGACCTGACCTTAGAAGCACCAAATTCAGTTCATTTGAGACGTTCTTAGGGGTTCATAAGGAATGATGCACCATTAACATAAAACGAAACTTCTAAACCCGTTGACGGTCTTGTTTGTTTCATTTTATGAGGTATTTAGTTCTTGAACTTCTCTTGTTCTTGTTATTTTTCAAAAAAAATGCCGTTTTCTGCAAAATCCCAAAAAAGTGAAGATATGTATTGTAGCTGTCAGAATAAAAATCGTCTAAAATACCAACTTTGGCTATGAAATTGAATGTCCGACTCTACAATAATTTATAAAGTTGAAATGACAATCATTTAATAGAAAAAGTAACAATTTGAACAATAGAAATAACATACTGAGAAGTTACAGAAATTGTTCAAAATGTTAGTTGTTTCTAATAAGTAGACATTGATCTCTAATCCGATTCCACAATTCGGCACGATAAGCAACTGACGAAGCACACCCAAATTATTTTAACAGTCTCTAAACAAAGAAGTCCCATTTGAATCGGTAATTTGAGAAACCCCATAAGTTTTATGTAATCTTACAGGACTCATGGGGTTTCTCAAATGACCGATTCATTTGAGGTCTGGAAATCATGGAGGACAAACTTGTGAACAAATTATTTTCCCTCCCAATCCATTTATTTAGATACTGATGGTTGAAAAATTCTCTAACATTATTATTAAAAGGAGGCGATGTTCCATCGTGCATAGACTAATATTCCAGTCCAAGTTGTAGTGGCATTTTGTCAAGTCTCGTGTCAAGTAGAACTGGAAAGGTGTTCTGAGGAAACTACAAATGAATAGAGCTACTGATCAATAAAACGGATACATTATTATAAATTCGCATTGAGAATTTTGAAGAGCAAAATGTCCCGGTAATTTGGACGATAAAAAAATCAAGAATCAGTAATTAAATGACTCACTTAATTTATGGTCTAGTACGTTTGATTTCATAGCCAACGTTGAAATTTTCAAAGGCTTTTAATATGCTAGCTACAATTAGTACAGGGTAATTAGCCCGCCTACCAGTGAAGATTTCTTAGAACAAAATAAAAAGTTAAAAATTCGTAAACCCATAACTTTCGGTATAGCAATTCTTAATTTCTGGTGTTGCAGCCTGAGCGGAGTGGTGGGGACGCGTAGCGACTTAGCGAGTGGTGAGAGACGACGAGACGACAAAAATGTAGCAGAGGGTACGTGTCATGTCTGTCTATTATCAAACAAAATAAGTCGCTCACGCGACACAAGGTTACTACTATACAATAGTCTGCCCAATAACAACAACTTCTTATTCACGCGTCACGTCATCTGTTGAGAATCTTCATGCTATTATAGCATAGGAACGGGACAGTTTTTGTGGATTTACACGACAGGTTTTCAAGATAGAGATATGAACCCGGGTATATCTATTTATATCAGGAAAAAAATATATTTTTAAATATCTAATGATATACAGGTATTGCCATATAAAAATAAACATAAGTTGTACTTTTTCACAGATGTTTATTGTTTTCTCGACTACAAAAAATTATATGGCAGTTCACAAAAAATCGTTAATTTTTCATAGGTGATACGAATTCCTTTGGAACTTTGGTTCTTTGGCTATTCTGGTCTTTGGTACTTTGGTACTTTGTTACTTTGATTCCTTGATAATTTTGTTCTTTGGTAATTTTGTTATTCGGTGATTTGATTGTTTGGTACTTTGATTGTTTGGTACTTTGGTTCTTTGGTACTTTAGTTTTGTGTTACTTCAGTTCTGTGGTACTTTGGTTTTGATACTTTGGTACTGTGGCTCTTTGGTTCTTTGAATATTCGGTACTTTGGTTCTGTGGTTCTTTGGTTCTTGGGTTCTTTGGTACTTTGATAATTGATTGGTTTTTTGCTACTTTGATTCCTTGCTTCTTGGATCGTTGGTACTTTGGCTATTGAGTATTCTTTGGTTCTTTGGGTAACTTTGATTCTTTGGTTATTCGATACTTTGGTACTTTGATTCTGTGGTACTCTGATACTTTGGTTCCTAGGTTCTCTGGTTCTTTGGTACTTTGCTTCTTTGGTTCTCTGGCTCTCTGGTTATTTGGTACTTGATTGGTTCTTTGATACTGTGACGAAACATGCCCAGTGGAACGAACTTCCAAGGCAGTCGACAGCGGACACGACGTTACAACCATTGCATCTCGCCATCGAATAACTCGGCTTTTGTCCCGTTTGTCACAAGCACAAACCACTGTTAAGTTCTAGAATAGCAAGGTTTATTCGGTTGCCTATACCTAGAATATTG
This sequence comes from Orchestes rusci, assembly GCA_958502075.1. Taxonomy (NCBI): domain Eukaryota; kingdom Metazoa; phylum Arthropoda; class Insecta; order Coleoptera; family Curculionidae; genus Orchestes; species Orchestes rusci. The sequence continues at coordinate 9,333,531 of OY293310.1, forward strand.
GAGAACTTTCGCCATATATCGAGGCATTGAAGAGGCTCTATATAAGAAGCTCCGCCATTCGGACAGGGGAGTTAGATATTGATTAGCCGCGAATTATGAATCGTTACAATACGCTGCGATTGTGAACATAAATATTTCTGGTTGTGTCAGTGACTTTAAATAAACTAATCAAAACCGGACAAGTGTTTTCTATAGCGAAACTCATTACATTGGTGTCAAAAGTGGGATTTATTGTGTGCTATAGAAACGGACATAAATATTCACTGTTATGGCTGTACTAGTCTTGTTAACCGGATTGAAGGGGGAGCTGGAGGAGCGTGACCTGGATAGTAGTGGTAGGAAAACTGATCTACAAACAAGGCTTCGTGAGGCTTTAATGGAAGAAGGCATGGATCCAGAAACGTTCCAATTCGAGATTCCCGATCCCAACGCAGTAGTTGAGAAATTGTCCAAGAACTTGAACGATCAATTGGAAGAGAATTTTAATGAATCTTCTAGAGCCATGGCAGAGAATTCGAGGAAAATGTAGGAGAAGCTCGAAGAATCTTCCAGAGCTATGGAAAAAATCAATGAGCAACTGGCGGATAACTACAACTGTTTGAAGGCTCATGTAGCAGAGGAAATCGGAAATCTGGAGAAACAACTCGGAGAGACTGCAAAGGCTCTTGAAGATGAAATCGACGAAGTGAGAAGGCAAGTGGCAGTAATCATGCAACAACCGGAAGTAACTATCGGGAACCACGGTGCGAGTGCCAAGATGGAAGCTGATACCATCAGAATCCACATGAATGCCTCACAGTTTGATGGCAAGCTGTCCTGGATCAATTACCATCGCCAGTTCGAGGCAGCAGCAAGGGCAAATGGATGGACTGAACCAAAAAAAGCCCTGGCATTGACTCTGGCGCTTCGTGGGGAGGCAACGGAGATCCTGCAGACACTGAACTACCAAGAACAGGAGGACTACGATGTGCTCGTCAAGCATCTGGAGCTGCGGTATGATCAAACTCATTTGGAGCATGTCCATCATCCCCAGTTGAAGAACCGCATCCAAAAGTCCAACGAAACCATGCAGGAGTTTGAAGCGGATGTTGCTCGCCTGTCAAGACTGGCTTATCCAATCACGCCAGAGAACGTTATGGAGAGGCTTGCAGTTGAAGCCTTTTTGGATGGACTTCGAGACCAGGAGATAAGGCAGTCCTTAATACTTCATCGTCTTGACAGACTGGTGGATGCGCTGGCAAAAGCCCTGGAGTTTAAAGCGGCTAAGCAATCCGTCAAGCTTCCTGCGCGCGTGCGAAGGATGGAGGAACAAGATCTCGCAGAGGAAGACTCCTTCGACGCAAATGTGAGGAGAGTCGTCAAGAAAATGGAGGCGTCCAAGCGAAGGGAGCTACGATGCTGGAATTGTGGGGAGCTTGGCCACATTCGCAGCCGATGCAAGAAGGAGATACGGGCACCTTCTTCGACGTCGGAAAACTAGCGAGGGCGATGCGAAGGGGCAATCGTCGACCTCTATTCAGTATGCCTCGAAGAAAACTGCCATAGTTGCCTCTTTAGGACAGAAACTGAACAGCGTGTTTGTGGATGACTTGGTTAATGGAGAGAAACGCACCATGCTGCTGGATACAGGTGCGACGAAGACTATCATCAGGCCCGACATTGTCACAACACCGACAATGATCAAACCAACAAAGTGGCGACTACGGACGGCAACAGAAGGCTAGGATCCATGGTGAAGTGGAGGCAGCAGTGACTCTGGGAAGCACCAGCTTCGAACATCCAATGCTGGTTGCCGATATTGAGGTAGAAATCATAATTGGAATGGTCATCATGAACACCCAAGGCTTCCAATTAGATTTCAAATATGGAACACTGAAAACCAACAACGAAGAGGTGATACTGCATGGTGGAGAGGAAGAGACAGTTCGTGTTTTGCTGGCTGAGAATTCTTCAATTCCTGAGAGGAGCGAGATGATTTTGTGGGCTCGCCTGGAAGGGAAGATGAAAGAAGGAAGCCACGTTTGAGCCTAAAATACACGATTCTGAAGTAGGACGAGGCATTGCATGTGGAAAGAGCCGGGTACATGTGGGAAAGACTGTGCCCGTGAGTGTGATGCACGTCAACTATCACTCTGTAAGTTTGGCAAGGGACACAGTTTTGGGGCTCTGCTCGTCAATTTTCTCTGTGGTGCGACAAGTATGTGAGACTGAGCAAACCATTTCTGAGTTCACCGGAGAGATGTAGAAGTTGGTTGTCACCTCTTCAAAAGATCTGGATAAGAGACAAAAACAACGATTGAGAAACCTGATAAGGAGTTAAGGCGACATCTTCGACAACGGGATTGGGGAAAAGGGCCGAACGAACGTGGTGCGGCACACCATCAACACAGAGGGAGCACGACGGATCAGCCAGACAGCTAGAAGACTACCTTTGGCCAAGAAGGAGGAGGCGGACAAGATAATCAAGGACATGGAGAAAGGCGGTGTCATCGAGCCTTCTAGTAGTCCTTGGTCATCGCCAGTTGTTCTGGTTAAAAAGAAGGACGGTTCAACTCGATTCTGTGAGAACTATCGTCAGCTGAACAACGTGACGAAGAAAGACAGCTACCCGCTACCACGGATCGACGACACTCTGGACACCTTGGCCGGATCGAAGATCTTCTCAACCCTGGACCTCAAAAGCGAATATTGGCAGGTAGAAATGGCCCCTGAAGATCAAGAGAAGACTGCTTTCAGCGTTGGAGCTGGGCTGTGGCAGTTCACTGTTATGCCATTTGGGTTATGCAACGCACCTGCTACGTTCAAGCGGCTGATGGAGACTGTGCTCAAGGGACTATCCTGGTCAACATGTCTGGTATACCTGGATGACATAGTTGTGGTTGGCAAATCATTTGAAGACCATCTGAAGAACTTGGAGGAGGTATTCCAGAGACTCAGAAGTTCCGGTTTGAAGCTGAGTCCAAGAAAAAGCCAACTGTTCCGGAGAAAAGTACAATACCTTGGTCATATCGTGTCGGCTGAGGGTGTAGCCGTTGACCAGCAAAAGGTGGAGGCAGTTAAGGAGTGGCCAGTACCAAAGAACCTCCACGAGCTAAGAAGTTTCCTGGGTCTGTGCACGTACTACCGGCGTTATGTCCAGGGATTTGCGAACATCGCCCGGCCTCTTCACAGGCTCACAGAGGCACAGAGACGCTTCCACTGGTACGAGGATTGTCAGGAGGCCATTGACACACTTAAAAGGGCACTTGCCAGCGCGCCTATCCTAGGCTACACACTACCTGAGGGAAACTACATCCTGGATACAGATGCCAGCAAATGAAGGACTTGGTGCAGTGCTGTCCCAGATCCAGCAGGGACATGAAAGGGTGATCGGCTATTCCAGCAAAACCTTGTCGAAGCCGGAACGGAACTACTGCGTCACGAGAAGGGAACTACTGGCGGTAGTCAAAGGGGTGGAGCACTTCTACAAGTACCTTCACGGGATAAAGTTTCTGCTGAGAACCGACCACGCTGCGCTCAAATGGCTCCTACAGTTCAAAAATCCGGAGGGTCCAGCTTCTCTCTCATCTGAAGCTTGTCATCGGATGGAAACTGGCAGGCCAACGACCAACCTGGCAGAAAGTCGCGCGATTCTCGGCCACTGTAAAGTCTTACTGGGCTCAATGGGACTCTATGGTCCTTGATGACGGCATCCTGAAGAGGCTGGTGAAGAATCTGGATGGCACGGAAGATCGGAGGGAGTTAGTCGTTCCTGGAAACAGACAGGCAGAGGTGATGAGAGAGGTCCATGATGGCGTCACGGGTGGACATCTGGGTGTAACCAAGACGCTGGGAAAGCTGCGAGAACGGTTTTACTGGGTCAACTGTATAACACGGCACCTATTTAGTGGGTTTGCATTTGAAAATTTCGAAAAAACCGCAAATACAGGTTTGACTTTTACAATTCATGTTGTGTGGTCGGCTTAAGCAGATAAAATTTACCTCGACTAAATGCACCAGAAAGAGCAGATTTTTTTCTTCAAAACGACCTAAAGAACAGCCAAATCGGTCAAGGAATTTCCAAGTTATAGGCAAATTAGTGACATCAAGTTTGACAGCTTGTAGCTGTCTTATTTGACAACTTAGAGAAAAGCGTCGGGGTGCAATTTTGTAGAGAATATCGTCTAAAATCTGTTTCCATATATTTTTCGGTAGTGCAATGGGGAAAATTTCGAAAATGTGTTGATTTTCTGTTTTCACAGTTCCGTTACGCCCCCTTGCAGCTATCCTAGAAGCTTGAAATATATTTCCAGCATTTTCTCTTGGACACATTACTATACAGATTTTTTTTCCTGAGTCTCTATGATAAATAGTTTATGAGAACTGGCACCCTGTCGCTTGAAATGAATCACCCTGTACATGGTGATTCACTATACAGGGTGTCTCACGGTCTATGGTACCTTAGACGTTTACGGAAAACTAGATATAGGATCGATCTGAAAATTTGGCTCAGCACATAATCGAGTATGATCTATATTTTAAAAATATTTTCAGTTCTGCAGTGTTGCCGCTTCTACCCAAAAGTCGTGGCAACTTTCTTATTTTGAATAGACCACCCTGTATATTATTATTTTTTTGAATTCCTTGACTGATTCTTATCACTTTTGCTTGATATACTCCTATACCTATCGGAAGCGGTTTTCGAGATATAAATCAATTCATAATATTTTTGTCGTAAAACACATCAGTGGGTTGAGTTCAATAATTTCGTACTTGAAAACGATGGAGAGTTGAAATTGCTATGCCGACCAGAAGAAGGTAGGTTTATATGGTTCCAATGGAGAAATCGATCTGTAAATAAACAGGGTGCTTCAAATTTATTAATCTTTTTCCTATACACAAAAATGATAAAAAAAGCTATTTTTTCAAATGGAATGTATGTATGTATATCACTTGAAAAATGAAAAGACCAAAAGATTTCCTTTCAAATGGTATCCCATGTTCCTATACCTAAACCTTCAGGTTCTACAAGAAAAATGCATTTGTCTAAAAAATAAATTATATTGGTATTATTGATATGAAACATAATGTAGTTGCAGTTTGCTACTAAAAATAAATTGTTATTGCTGTGTGACCTGGCAACTATAGGTTGCCCCAGAAACTACATTATGTTTCATATCATGTATACCAATATAATTTATTTTTTAGTAAAATGCATTTTTCTTGTAGATCCTGAATGTTTAGGTATAGGAACATGGAATATCATTTGAAAGGAAATTTATTGGCCTTTTCATTTTTCAAGTAATATACAGGGGGTTCCATTTGAAAAAATAGCTTTTTTCATCATTTTTGTGTATGGGAAAAAGATTAATAAATTTGGAGCACCCTGTATATTTACAGATCGGTTTCTCCATTGGAACCATATAAACCTACCTTCCTCTAGTCGGCATAGCAATTTCAACTCTCCACCGTTTTCAAGTACGAAATCATTGAACTCAATCCACTGATGTGTTTTACGACAAAAATATTATAAATTAATTTATATCTCGAAAACCGCTGCCGATAGGTATAGGAGTATATCAAGCAAAAGTGATTAGAATCAGTCAAGGAATCCAAAACAATAATAATATACAGGGTGGTCCATTTAAAATAAGAAAGTTGCCACGACTTTTGGGTAGAAGCGGCAACACTGCAAAACTGAAAATATTTTCAAAATATAGATCATACTTGATTATGGGCTCAGCCAAATTTTCAGGTCGATCCTATGTCTAGTTTTCCGTAAGAGTCTAACGTACCATAGACCGTGAGACACCCTGTATATTGACCCCCCTCTAACTCATTCTATACAAGGTGTACAGAAAAAAGTTGTGAACAAAAGATGTTTGGTTTATACTATATTTTTTCAATTTAGCAGTATCATTTATACAGGGTGTCACAAAAGCTGTCCGCAGGGTATTTTAGTCCATTTTCAGATTCAACGTTAAATTCTAAGTCAAATGTGTATGAGGTATATTTATCTTATCTTTGTGGCTTTCGAGATAAAGGCTGTTAAATTTTGTGGAAAATCCAATATTTTGACTCCCTGTAACTCATTTTACACAAGGTGTTGACAAAAAAAGGTGAACACAAAAGTGGTTGGGTTATACTGATTTTTTTAAATCGGGCTATATCATTTTTACAGGGTGTCCCAAAAGCTGTCCACAACACCTAGCTTTAAAATTGGCTGTTCAATTTTCTGAAAAATCCAAAAATCAGGATTTGTATTTTGAAAACCATATTGAATAAAGATTGCTTTGAAGCTTGAGTCTGCCTCATATAAGATAAAAAAAGATTCTAGTTTAGTTCAAAAACAGCTACTTTCCATTTTAAAAAGGCTCAGGCTTTATTATGTATTGTAGCACTAAAAATAAGGCAAAATCCAACAGGATTTATCTCAAAAACGGTCGACGATAAGATAGGTCTATCTTTCACAGATTTGATTTAGAATTTAACGTAGAATCTAAAAATGAAATAAAATACAGGATGTCCCATGTAAAATTTCAAAGATGGATGCTGTGTTCGGCATTTGCGACACCCTGTATAAACGATACTGGAAAATTTGGAAGAATTAGTATAAACCAAACAACTTTCGTGAAAAACTTTTATTTTGTACACCTTGTATAAAAGTTATAGGAGGGTCAAAATATAGGGAATTTTGTATTTTTAACAAAATTCAACAGCGTTTATCTCGAAAACGGCAAAAGATAAGATATAGATATAGCTTACACAGATTTGAATCAGAATTCAATGAGGAATCCAAAAACAAAATGAAATAAAATTTCAAAGTTGGGTGCTTTGGACAGCTTCTGGGACACCTTGTTTTAATGATATTGCTCTGTTTAAATAATCACAAACCTAACAACTTTTGTATGAAACTTTTTTTTGTAGACTTTGTTAATAATGAGCTGGAGAGGGGGGGTCAATATATAGTGAATCACCCTGTTCATTATTTACAGGTTAGGATGTAAAGAATGAAATCTGTGCTCTGAATTGTTTTTGAGAGGAACAAGACATAGATTTTGTAATTCTATCGTCAAATACTTTCCATAAATTGTTCTGTCTATAAGAAAAACAAATAAAATGGCCCAATGGACAATTTGCACATTTTTTGGAAATATGAAAAATATAAGGATTAGTAAGTACTGATGCCATTGATGTTTAAAAAATCAACCTACGACCTCTAATAATGTAGTAATCACCGATTAAAGAGCGCCAATCAAAATCCAATACGTCACAGAATACGCTATCTATCTCCGTCTGACGTATTGACTGAGATGACTATCTCTCTCTCGGGAGGGTAATATGGCCCCACCCCCATTGCGACCATGCAGTGAAATTCGCGTCTTCTTTTTCATTTATTAAGTATATTTTTGGGTATTTCGGAAACATTTTTTCGCTGGTGACTTTCAAATAATGTCTAGAATACGTATATTGAATTTCAAGTCATTTGAAAATGTATGCAAATTGTCCATTGAGTTAACAGGTCCAACATATCCAATAACACCTTTCAACTGATATTAAAATCCATCGTGTCTCACACTTTTTGGCAGATCATCCAATTGAACCTCTATTTCTGCAGTTAAAAGTTTAGTCCATACGCTCAATAAAAAAGTGAGTTAGTGATACATTGGTTGAAGATTTTATACAGGGTGTCCCGCATAAGAACCGACACAGAGCAGGAGCATGTAGGGAAACCCAAAATATTATGATTTAACGCAACTTACCTGTATACCAAATTGCACCCCTAAGAAGTTATACGCTTCGCAAGTGAGGTTTTAAATTTCGAAAGAATTCAATATCTTGGTTATGCCTGAACTTTTGGTACACGTTCCAGGTGTACTAAGAGCATTAACCGATAGTGATTGGAGTTCAATTCAGGTGTTCTAAAGTTCTCAAAATAAGATTTGTCTAACCTGCTGGAGGACTTGAAACTTGAAACATCATTGTTTCATTTGATGGGAAATTTAGTTCCTAGACTTTTCTTGTTCTTGTCATTTTTCAAAAAACTTTGTCGTTTTCAGCCCCAAAAACCCAATATATGAAAAAACGTATTTAGTACAGGGTAATTAGCTTATTCGACTTAAAAACAAAATATAAAGCAGAAAATTTGTCTGAAGGTTCATTATAGGTAAGTTGATGATAATTAATGGTCTTGCACCATGTGCGTGATGGTGGGGTGATAGGGAGGGGGTGGAAAGGTGCCCACTTTTGGGTTTTCGCTTATAATTTTAAAACGGTACCTCGCATTGAAAAATTTCTCACACAGAAAAGAAAGTCAAAAACATTTTCTATAAAATAAGTTCTGAACGTGTTTTCGCTAGAATGCACCGTTTCCAAGATATCTGGTCTCAAATGTCAGTCCTCTCAGAAAAATATTCTTCTGTCCTACTTTTTTTGTCATAATATGTACTTTTTTGACAGCAGATATTTATAAAACGGTGCATTGTAAAAAAAAATGGTGGGAACTTATCTTTTAGAAAGTTTTATTGATTTTTTTTTCACGTAAGATATTTTAAGCTACGGGGTAACGTCTTCAAATTATAAGCAAAAATTCAAAACAGGGGAATCTTCCCCCGGAAGCGGACGTGCTAGGGGCAAGGAATTTTGGTATGTTTATGTCACTACCCCCAACAAATTTCTGGAGCAAAATCCACCCCTCTATATGCACTTCACAACCCCCTCTTTGCTTCGCCTAAGAAGTAATAATTACTTAAATAATTAATAATAATTATATAATAATAATAATAATAATAATACTTTGATTTTTTGGTTTTTTGCTACGTTGATTCTTTGGTTTTCTGGCTCTTTGGGATTTCGATTCTTTGATACTTTGGTACCTAGGTCCTCTGGTACTTTGATTGGCTCTTTGGTACATTCATTCTTCGGTACTTTGGTTCTCGGATAGTCTGGTTCCTTGGTACTTTAGCACTTTGATTGATTGGATATTTGATACTTTGGTTCTTTGGCTCTTTGATATTCTGGTTCTCTGGTACTTTGGCTCTTTGTAACTTTGATTCTTTGGTAATTAGATACTTAGAAGCAAGAAATAAAAGTATTGTAATGAGTTTCGCTATAGAAAACACTTGTCCGGTTTTAATTAGTTTATTTAAAGTCACTGACACAACCACAAATATTTATGTTCACAATCGCAGCGTATATTTATGTTGTAACGATTTATAATTCGCGGATAATCGATATCTAACTCCCAACCGAATAAACCTTGCTATTCTAGAACTTAACAGTGGTTTGGGCTTGTGACCAACGGGACAAAAGCCGAGTTATTCGATGGCGAGATGCAATGGTTGTAACGTCGTGTCCGCTGTCGACCGCCTTGGAAGTTCGTTCCACTGGGCATATTTCGTCACATTGCTCCCTCCTTAGAGCATTTCGTCCCAAAATGTCCTCATGTCGATATCAGCAACTGTCCCCAAACCTGCAGTGTGATGTTCGGTGGAAATAGCAGTCCACTGTCTTCTGGCTCGTCCTTCTGAAAGGATAGCAGCACACCAGGATGTTAACGCCACTCCCCTTGAAGATCACTTCCAGCGTGCTTCTCACCATACGCCAGTCCACGCGGTCATTGGTCATTTTCGGAATGGCCAAATGAGTCAGGTCCTGTGACTGCATCAAGTCACGAAGATGACTGAGGGCTTTCCAGACATCACTGTAGGTGGTCAGATGATGTGGAAGCTTCTTCGTCACAAGGTAGAACAGATGTCGTGTACCTTCCATGATTTCCAGTACCTTCCCCACCTCTGGTTTTTGTCGTCGTAGATGTTCCAGTTGTCCAAATTTCCGCTTGAACGCAGCAGCAAGACCACTCCTCATACCAAGGTCTTCAGTGACCCAGTGAGCCAACGAATATTCGGCCGGTGCTTTGAACAAATCCAGCTGCCTTTCTTGGACAACGCCATTCTGGATTTTCTGGCCATTGGAGTGTAGAGACATGAAGGTTTCTAATGACATGTCTTTCTTTGGTGACCTGATCTGCCTCACTTCAGCGTCCTGATTTTCATTGTTTCCAGCATACCGAGCTAAACGGTTGAAATGAACAACCCTCGGCTTCCCTCGTGGTGGTTTCTTTATCCGGTAGACGACGTCATTGATTCGCTCCAGAATCTCATACGGGCTCTCCCAAGAACTTTGCAGTTTTGGGGAGAAGCCACGTCGCCTCTGTGGGTTGTGAAGCCAAACCAGATCCCCACCTGGAACCCGCCTTCCTCGGCGTTTATGTCATAGGCCTCCTTCATCCGGTCGCTGGCACTCGGGATGTTCAAACGGAAAAATGAAAAGGCCAATAAATTTCCTTTCAAATGATATTCCATGTTCCTATACCTAAACATTCAGGATCTACAAGAAAAATGCATTTTACTAAAAAATAAATTATATTGGTATACATGATATGAAACATAATGTAGTTTCTGGGGCAACCTATAGTTGCCAGGTCACACAGCAATAACAATTTATTTTTAGTAGCAAACTGCAACTACATTATGTTTCATATCAATAATACCAATATAATTTATTTTTTAGACAAATGCATTTTTCTTGTAGAACCTGAAGGTTTAGGTATAGGAACATGGGATACCATTTGAAAGGAAATCTTTTGGTCTTTTCATTTTTCAAGTGATATACATACATACATTCCATTTGAAAAAATAGCTTTTTTTATCATTTTTGTGTATAGGAAAAAGATTAATAAATTTGAAGCACCCTGTTTATTTACAGATCGATTTCTCCATTGGAACCATATAAACCTACCTTCTTCTGGTCGGCATAGCAATTTCAACTCTCCATCGTTTTCAAGTACGAAATTATTGAACTCAACCCACTGATGTGTTTTACGACAAAAATATTATGAATTGATTTATATCTCGAAAACCGCTGCCGATAGGTATAGGAGTATATCAAGCAAAAGTGATAAGAATCAGTCAAGGAATTCAAAAAAATAATAATATACAGGGTGGTCTATTCAAAATAAGAAAGTTGCCACGACTTTTGGGTAGAAGCGGCAACACTGCAGAACTGAAAATATTTTTAAAATATAGATCATACTCGATTATGTGCTGAGCCAAATTTTCAGATCGATCCTATATCTAGTTTTCCGTAAACGTCTAAGGTACCATAGACCGTGAAACACCCTGTATAGTGAATCCCCATGTACAGGGTGATTCATTTTAAGCGACAGGGTGCCAGTTCTCATGAACTATTTATCATAGAGACTCAGGAAAAAAACTGTATAGTAATGTGTCCAAGAGAAAATGCTGGAAATATATTTCAAGCTTCTAGGATAGCCGCAAGGGGGCGTAACGGAACTGTGAAAACAGAAAATCAACACATTTTCGAAATTTTCCCCATTGCACTACCAAAAAATATATGGAAACAGATTTTAGACGATATTCTCTACAAAATTGCACCCCGACGCTTTTCTCTAAGTTGTCAAATAAGACAGCTACAAGCTGTCAAACTTGATGTCACTAATTTGCCTATAACTTGGAAATTCCTTGACCGATTTGGCTGTTCTTTAGGTCGTTTTGAAGAAAAAAATCTGCTCTTTCTGGTGCATTTACTCGAGGTAAATTTTATCTGCTTGAGCCGACCACACAACATGAATTGTAAAAGTCAAACCTGTATTTGCGGTTTTTTCGAAATTTTCAAATGCAAACCCACTAAATAGGTGCCGTGTTATTTGGATGATTCCTATCACTTTCATACAGATCATTTTTCTAGATTTTTTGAAATAGAAGAGTTACGGTAACTTCATCAGGAATCACGTGAGGAATACTTTTGAAACAGTCCCTAGAAATTGGAATTAGTCGAAAAGATACACATCAGATTTGTTCTGATTCGCGTTTAACATTTTCTTCAGTCGATGTTGAAAACAAAAGCCAATAAGTGAGAATGACAACTATTTCTCGTTTTTTTTTCTACGAGCTGCTGACAAGTAGAATTCAGTGTACCACTTGCAAAAAATCATACGGTTGACCAGTAAACACCTTATTTCAAAAATATTAAAAAAAAAATGAAATTAACTAAAAAAAAACAAAAAAACTAGTGCCAATGCTCAAAATCCCAACTGTTGGCAAAGCACTCCTATCTTTTTGACACAGTCAAATTTACAGGGGCTGTTTCAAAAGTATTCCTCGACGGATTCGTGATGAAGTCTCCGTAACTCTTCTATTTCAAAACATATAGAAAAATGACCTTCATGAAAGTGGTAGGAAATTATCCAAATAACACGATGGAGGCATCTATTTAGTGGGTTTGCATTTGAAAAATTCAAAAAAACCTTAAATTCATGTTTGACTTTCACAATTCATGTTGTGTGGTCGGCTAAAGCGGAGTAAATCGACCCCGAGTACATGCACCAGAAAAAGCAGATTCTCCTCTTCAAAATGAGCTTATGAACAATCAAAGCAGTTAAGGAATTTCGAAGTTATAGGCAAATTAGTGACATCAAGTTTGACAGCTTGTAGCTGTCTTATTTGCGACTCAGAGAAAAGTGTCGGGGGGCAATTTTGTAGAGAATATCGTCGAAAATCTGTTTCCATATATTTATTTGGTAGTTCACCGGGAAAAATTTCGAAAATGTATCGATTTTCTGTTTTCACAGTACCATTACGCCCCCTTGCGGCGATCCAAGACGCTTGAAATATATCTCGAGCATTTTCTCTTGGGCACATTATTTTATAGATCTTTTTTCATGGGTGTCTATGATGAATAGTTTACGAGAACTGGCACCCTGTCCCTGTAAATGGAACACCCTTTACAGGGATTTTCGAAGTTTTTTCATATCATTTGCCGCTTTAGGGACTCTATTTAAAGAGATACCTACAAGAAAAAATTGAAGTTTCATGATTTTACCTGAAGATTGTATAATGACTATGCGAAAGAACAGATCACTATTGGAAATCGGGAAAGTTTTTTTTTTCAAATGGAATGCCCTATACTTTATCACAGATTCAAGATCTCCCCATTTCCCGCTCTTCAGAAATACAGGATGTCTCAGATTTGAATCGGGAAAACTCAATAGACGATAGAACTTGCAAAAATAAAACAATAGAAGCTTCCTTTTCGAGATACAGGGTGTTAAGATTACTTGAACAAAAATATATATTTTTTTAGATATTTCAGAAACTATTTAATCGATTTTGATATAGCTTGAGTTGTGCATAATACTTACTATGGGACTCAATTTGATGTAATTAGATCTAAGTTTAATGGGCAGGGGCAGCAAGGCGGTGGAGCATCATTGTTAAATTATTTTAAAGAAAAATAGGAAGGTCAACTTTTTGTTTTATTTTTGTGAGTTCTATAACTTAATATATCCCGATTAAAATCTTAGACACCCTGTATATAGTTTCCCTATGTTTGAAACTCCTGTTTTTGAAATTCAGAAAATTTCCCTGATTCCCAATGGTGCTTTGGTCTTTCGCTTGGTTACTATAAAATCTTCAGAAAAAATCATGAAAGTCTCATTTGATTTTTTTTTAATCACTTCAACTATACAGTGTGTCTGCTTAAGTTGGCCACATATGGGAAACTTTTTTATTATTAATTTTAGGAAAAAAAGTTATTCTTTATAAAAAATTCTGCATGTTCCAAAACCTAAAATGCAACCATCAGATATTACATTTTTTTATTTGAATTAATGCATTGATTTAAATGTCCAATAATTGATTTCGAAAAAAATTGATTTGATACCTTCTTGATTAGCTATTCAGAAAATATTTGGAAAATAAAGTTATTAGTGCTACTTTTCTATTGATACCAGCTTAAATTTTAAACATGTTCAAGAAAATGCCATTTTAAAATTTGAAGAATTCCGACTAGGTAAAGGTACCATTAGTGGTCACCATATCAATAGTTGTCAGTTTCATTCTTCAAAGTTCAAAAATAAGCAAAACATCACTTTTTTAGTATTTCTGGTGCCATCTGTCAATAACTGATAGCGTTTAGTTTACGAAATTTCCTAGTTCACACCTAGATAGCGCTTTCGATTGTTGTAATGACATTCAGAATTGGCGGGAATCACTCACTTTCCAGTGAAAGTCACCGGTAGATAAAAAGATGGATCCGAAGACTGTTCTCACAGCACAGGAAGAAAAATCATTGGTCAACTGGATCAAGACAATTTCAAAGGAGGGGTTTTTAGATTTTCAAACGGAAAAAAGTGGATGAAACTATTTCTTAAAAGACATCAAAACGAAATTACATTCAGAATCCCCGAAACGCTTACCAACTCAAAAGCTAAAGTGACAGAAGAACAAATTAGAAAGTGGTTTAAAGAAGTGGAAGATTCTCTTGAAAATGAAGGCTTATTCGAAATTACATTCAGAATCCCCGAAACGCTTACCAACTCAAGAGCTAAAGTGACAGAAGAACAAATTAGAAAGTGGTTTAAGGAAGATATATTCGAAGTACTATCCCACCAGGAAAGAGTTTTCAACTGTGATGAGACGGCCTTCCAGATATGCTTGAAATCAGGAAAAGTTTTAGCCCCTAGGGGAGAGAGAAATGTCTATGATTTAGTTAAAGGATCTGGCAAGGAGTCATTGACCGTTAGTATTATGAGTTGCGCCAACGGTGACATACTACCACCGTTCATTGTTTATCCCTACACCAGACTACCTGGAGCTATTGTCCAAAATGTTCCCGATTCCTGGGCTATTGGTAAAACGGAAAACGGATGGATGACTGGGGAATCATTTTACGAATATGTGACGAACGTATTTTACCAATGGCTTATACATCCTTCACGCAACACAAAATTTCTCGTCATTTTGTTTATTGATGACCACACCTCACACCTCACAATGCATCTAAGTAAATTTTGTAGTGAAAAGAAGATAATTATTGTTGCACTTTACCCGAACTCCACACATATTTTGCAACCTTGCGACGTCAGTATATTTAGACCTTTGAAAGCTGAATGGAGAAAACGAGTACATGAATGGAAGTTTCTGAATGACCATGATACTTTAACAAAAACTACATTTTCTGTTTTGTTCAAAGATGTGCTCAAAAAGATCACCAGAGATACGGTTACGAATCGCTTTCGGCGGTGTGGACTAAGCCCCTGGTCTCCAGATGCCGTGGATTATTCAAAATGCATCAGTTCACGTGATACCGTCCATACATCTGACCTTAGAAGAACTGTAAGTCGTCCACTATCCCATCTGGAATATCTGGAAAGTTTGATTGATCCAGACCTATTGATGACATTTAGAGAATGTGAAGATTGGACAGGCGAGGAGAAATCCAAGGACTTGTTTGAAGTATGGAAAAAAATGAAGATTGACGAAGAACAGAAAAAACAACAGAAAGACGACCAAGTAGAACATATAACAGCAGAAAGTATTTAACCATCAATTCTTGATGTCAGTGCTATCGAAGAGGCTTGCGAAAATACTATAGGATCTGACAAAACACCATCATCAATGGAAAATAAGATAGCCCCCCAGTTACCCTCTACTTCAAAGCAGGCCAGTGATTCACGAAGGCTTCACAAACTCCCGAGAAATTATCGGCGTACAAGACTCCAGATAAAAGATCTGAAGACTCCTCTGACACACCTTTCAAAAATGTCTTTTATTGGCCGCCAAAAGAAAAACAGCTAGTTTCTGCAAAAAAAAAATTGAAAGTCCCATGTGTTGTCACCTCTCAAGAATGGAAAAAATTGTTTAAGAAAAAAGAAAATGACAAGCTTAAAAAACAAAAAGATATAGAAGACCGAAAAAAAGCTCGTGAAATGAAGAAACTTGAGAGGGAAAAAAGTTTGCTGAAAAAAAAATTTCTTTAAAAAAAAGTGAAACAGAAGGATGTGAGCGAAAGCGACAGCAATTCTGAAGATTCCAAAGAAATAGATTACCAGGAAAGTGATGAAGCGGAAACTTTCTCTGATTTAGAGTCGAAAAACAATCGTGATGACGAAAATCGAGATGAAAATAAAATATCTTTGGAAGTTGAAAGATATTTCGCCGTTTATTACACAGAACAGTATTTTCTCGGAAGGATTCTGAAAATTGAAAGAAAAGAAGCGGAAATGAAAGTTTTAAAAGAGATCTCCGAAAATTCTTTTGTATGGCCATCTGCCATAGACATGGACACAGTTTCAACACATTTTATATTTTATGGTCCAATAGATTTATATGGCGATGAACCCTTTCATGTCGATAATATAATTTACAAAAAAATAAAAACCTCTTACCGAATTTTTAAATGTAAGAACAAAAATGTTTGATAAATTAGTTTTTTTTGTATAATAATTATTGTAGTTTGTTTTCCTTTTATATTAATGCGATTACCCACACATTTTCCCAAATCTGCTCTCAGGTACGTACCTATTAATATCAGAATGTGGACTGACATCCCTTGGTTAGCTCTAGTGATATCAATTGGGTTTTCCTTTATTTGATACCGACCGATATCTATTGGATGATTTGTATTTTTTTTTTCTTAAATAATGTTTTTAAAATAAAAACCTATGAACATTTTATCTATACTAATGTGGTCCATACACTTAAATCTTTCTTTTGATACATTGGTTTTCAACAGAAAGTTGAAAATTCAATGCAAACAATGCCGTTCAAAGAATATTTTTGCTTATAATGACAACTATTGGTACATTTACTACTTCCAAAGAAAAAAACCGAAATTTCGCAAAAACTTTTTATTTTTTCCTGCTTTTGTTCGAAAAGATATTTTAGTTTTGATTACACTTTGTCATCGCCACTTTTTCCACTCAACAAGATGGTGGTATCAAATTGAAAATCTAACTTTTCGTCCTCGAGCTGACATCATCAACTTTATTCTTTTAAATACGGACCTAGATTTTTTATTTTATTTCTAGTTATCTTTTGACGTCCTTGAGCCATTGAGGTGATAAGATGACGGTGTAGAGTGATGTGTTGCCTTAGCAACCTCAATATTTTCAATTATTATTTTTATTGTTTATTATTTCACCTATTATTGTTATTTGCAATATTTTATATTTTATATTTTTAAAATGCCAAT
The DNA here is from genome assembly GCA_958502075.1 of Orchestes rusci. Lineage (NCBI taxonomy): Eukaryota > Metazoa > Arthropoda > Insecta > Coleoptera > Curculionidae > Orchestes > Orchestes rusci. Next base: position 9,350,565 of record OY293310.1, read on the forward strand.
ATTCTTAAACACTTTCTCAGAAATCGATTCAGTTTTTGATATGCAATTTTGGAAAATTCATCCATGTCATCTGTGGATTTAATTTGATTTCATTAAATGATGTTATTTTGATTTTGGTTCAGTCAATTAGTTTTGTTCAGGTTTGGAGGTTTTCTCATGAGAATAACATGTCGAATAAAGATGAATTTATAAATCAAACTATGTGTTAGGAAAACAAGGATTGCCTAACTAATTTTCTCTGGTATTATTTTTTAGATGAGTATTTTTTTCTGCGGTTGCGATACCATTATGCATTAAGGACGTCAAATGATGACTAGAAATAAATTCAAAAATTAGGTCCGTATTTAAAAAAATGAACTTGATGTTGGCCGCTTAAAGACGGAACGTCAGATTTCTAATTTGAGACCGCCATATTGTAGAGGAGAAAAAGTGACAATGAGAAAGTGCAATCCATTTTGAAATAGCTTCTCAAATAAACTCAGGAAATAATAATAACGTTTTTGCGAAATTTCGTTTTTTTCCGAATATCTTCGGAAGTAGTGGGAATTTTCAAATGTCAAAATGATATTTTGTTGAGCATAAATATCCGCAACTTTGTAGCCATTGAATCGACCCTGTATCTCTTATGATAACGGAGATCCCCATGTATGCACTCGAATCTATGGCACCCCGTATACGGAATGACCCTCTATATATGAAGTTTGTGACTTAGCATAATCTGTTTCTAGTTAAGTTTTCTACACAATTAGCTTTTTTTTTAAATATGTTATAGAGTTTATACTTTTTTTTTCAATTAATACTCACTAGAAGTTTAAGATTTCATTGCCTAGTTCCATGAGGGAGTGTGTGCAAAATTTGAAAATGTGTGTGCAAATTGTGTATAATTCAAAGGAGAGATCTACATTCAAAAAACTTGTTTTGAGTAATGTCGGGAGGAACCCTTGAATTTTCATAAGGACATAGATCGATAAGAGACGGTGTGCGAAATTTGGAAATGTGTTTCAAAATTGTAGAAAATTCAAAGAAAAGATCTACTTGAAAAAAACTTGTTTTGGGAAAAACTTGACATTTTCATAAGGGCATAGATCGATAAGCGAGAGTGTGTAGAATTTGAAAATGTGTGTGCAAAATTCAGAGAAAAAACCACATAAATAAAATTGGTTTTGGATAATGTAGGGGGGATACTCGACATTTTCATAGGGCATAGATCGATAAGGAAAGGTGTGCAAAACTGGGAAATGTGTATGCAAAATTGTGCAAAATTCAGAAAAGAGAACTACATATAAAAAATTCGTTTCACCCAAAACCGTTTTCCTCATTCCTCGGCTCATTCGATATCTTTATCGGTTTAGGCGCAATTTAGTTTAAGATTACCATAATTATCATAAGAGCGGAAACAGAAAAATAATTTACTGAAATTTGTTTTCTTATATTGAAATACTATTTCATAGAGAGTTGTGTCGTTGACATAAAAAACAATGAACAAATGATCTTTATGATCAACAGCTATTTTGAGCTCACTTATTCACTTCAGTAGTGATAATAGGTTAAAAATAAAGTCCAACCAATGTTCAGGAATGCTATAAACATTGAAGAGGGTAGTGAACAGTTTAAGAATATTCATTGGAGAAAACATCAGACGACAACAAACTACATACTATTAACTTACAAGAATCCATAATGTCTTCATTGTGTCAACAATGATTTAAAAATTCAATGCCACCAAAGTCAAAGCACTGCACACCTTTCGAGGACTATGAACGACACAACCACTTTCCCTATACGTGTCTCAAGAGATATTGGCATCGGTGTAAAAGCTTATCACTGGATAAAAATAAAACGGAAGAAAGTACTATCACGTTCGAAGAAGATACTGTATGCCGCAAATTCTCTAGCCGCAGCCGCAGTCCGCACTATCCTTTTCCGCTGGTTAGAGAACGGCAAAATATTGATGCGATAAGGGAATATTTTTCAAGAAGACTATTAATCACAAACATGTTTCGTTGAAGTTACTCAGTATGCCCACTTTCACCAGAAGAAAGTAATCAGGTATTTTTTTCTACAAAATAAGGTGTCACGATCCAAATAACTAACATCTTTTAAGTTTAGTTGCTATTGCTCTGATTACTGTGATTTGTTTCTTTTTCTTTCTTTCTACTGTTCTACTCGTTGTTTACAATATTAAATAATTTTGATCTGTATCATTGTATTCATAACAATTGATTGTAACTTTTTTTTTTTTTTTTTTTTAGTCTTCTTTTTTTTTTTGTAATGTCCACATATTTATATTATAACTAGCTTTGTCAATAAGTTCATGACTTGGACAATAAAGCATATTTTGATTTGATTTGATTTGATTTGATCTGTTTCTGTCGATTTTGTATTTTTTTAAATATCTTATTGAATTGGGTAGAATACATCATACAAAATAAGTGGTTTGGAGGATAGCAGGTTGAGGACATGAAATGAGAACTTCAGTTTTTCATAAAGTATGCCGACGTTTCGAACATTTATTTTGTTCTTTTTCGTGGCTATTTATTAGCACCGAAGTCTTAAGTTATATTGTCTACAAACAATATGACATGAAGATTCGGTGCTTATAAAATAGCCTTGAAAAAATATATAAATGTTCACAACGTTGGCATAGTTCATGAAACACTGAAGTTTTCATCCACGTCATCAACCCGCTATCTCCCAAACCACTTCTATTTTCGGGAAACTGGAATCACTAGATTCAGAGTCATGATAAAAAATGAGCGAAATATGAAGATAAAAATTATGTTGAATAGTCTTTATTTTTTGTGGGTCTACTTTATTGAAGAAATATTTCTCTACAAAATGGCGTCATTAAATTTATGATTCGACGTTTCGTCTCCTTGCAACTATACTTAACTTTTAATCGAAAACAGAAACTAGTCTTTTGCAGATTGATAAAGAAGTGGTTGTTATTGGGAATGAGGACTGTGATAAGAATAACTTAATAAAAAAAAAATCCCAACGTCTCGGCCTTTTATTCAAGCCTTTTCCTAGGGTCAATTACAGTAAGTGATGGTACAGTGAAAAGCATTTGAATTCGCACACAAATTGTTTAAAAACAACCCTCGTGAAATGCCAAACTTTGTCATAGTTACACATCACTTTGTCAAAATGACAAGTCATTGTTAAAGATCAAAGCTGGTTTTTGGTTTTGGGATTGATTATTTCACAAGATGCATGGTTCCTCAAATATATTATCCAGTGATGCGAAGGGCGATTGAATTATTGGCTAGTATGTGAGATATTTATGTAGAAAATAAAATATAAGAAGGTAATAAAAAATACATCTATTGCTTCTTTTCTATTAGACCGTCAGATAACGACAGATCTCGCTGATTGATTTTCTCGCTTTAGGGATCTTAACCACTGAAAATTATGTCAGTGTTGAGCACAAAAAATGAAAATTTAGCGACCGCAAGTGTGCTAGGCATATGGAAAATTAACATTTCTTCTGCAAAATAAAAAAGGTTTTTTTTTCCATTTTCTCGTTTATGGCATTTTAACACATCAACAAATATTACAATGTTATAGTGGAAAAAAAGCCATAAGGATTGGACGTGCTCAAAGGGTTGAAATATGGGTGCCCTCTTATAAAAGAGTACTTGACTGCCAATGCATTTCTCGCTTATGGCAATCGACAGAATAAATTTTCATATCATAAGGAATCCGACAAAAATTTCTCATAAGTTTTCCGGACGGAAAATTTTGCGAAAATGTTTTTCGTCATCCGGCAAACTCTCATTTATGGCATTCGAACAATATGGTTTTGATAATTGATAAAAATCATAAAAAAATTCCCATAGGCCTTCTATGTATCTCGAAAGAAGCAGTAAGTGGTAAAGTTGTAGGAAAATTTGTGTTTTTTTTCATCTTCTTGTTTACGGGAATTAGCATCTAGGAAGAGAAATTGATTTCAAGACCAGAAATAAAAAGCTTTAAGTCGGAGACATGATATCGACGTTTAATATAAACAAACACATATAAAGTGCGTGGTGACAACCAATTTCCTGACGTGTCTAACTTCATTATCAAATTTTTCAACCAAAAAAATTCATTTTGATTTTCATAACCGTTTAGGATATTGGCTTTTTGTAATTGTATTAATAGAAATAGATGTAATTACAATTTGACAATGAAGTTATTGGTTGACAGTGGCTTATACAAGGCATGTAAAGAACTATTACTTTCCAATTATTTATAAAAGCATTTTTTCTTTTTTTTTCAAGTTTTTCCGTACTAACTAGTGAATAATAATCTCTCTGCACCAAAGTTCCACCGTAAGTTTCAGCTGTGTGATTTAAATGGAACTACTGCTAACATGGGATTGAAAATTTAACATGAGAACCCCCATGTTCCGTCTGGAAAAAACGCAATACCTATATTATAAAAATTATTTGAAAATACTGCTGCGAGACAATGATAGGAAACAAATTGCTTATTGAATGAGTTGATAACCAATGTGAGTTCTTCATACTAATGATCAAAAAACGGGTCCAAAAATCTCACAGATTCCAAAAAAGATTTGGAATCTGTGAGATTTTTGGACCCGTTTTTTGATCATTAATAAATTGCTTATTCCTTCATGGGATTTGACGTACAAAATATACATTGCAAATTTTATTCTTAGGAGCCATAAGGCGGAGGCATGATAATAATGTCAAATACAGGCATAGCTTATTAAATTAATAATTTTTTTGAGAGTGACAATAATTATTTATCTAAAATTACCATGAGCAGCAATGTTTTTGTCATTATGACAGCGGAAAAGGTTTGTCCTAACTTTTCCAGCGGCAAAACAGAATCTAAATTTTTTCCAGTCACAAAACCGAGCACAAAAAGGAACTTTTAAAAGCGTCTTTTTGCTATTTTAGGGATATACTTATTCATCTAATTGTCATACCGGATTATACTCAAGTAATCATTTTCTCGAAGTAAACTTAGCAATTTGATTTAATTTTACTCAAAAATCATCAAATTTTTATTGAAATGTCAAGTTTGGTTCGACAAAAAATAGGTTTAGTGCGTAATCAGAATATGTGAAAAAAAAAATAGTCATAGACTTGGGTCGTATAAAATGTTGACCAAAGAATAATAATAAATAAAGGATACATTCAATTAATTCAATTTCTACATCATACTAAAAAAAATATATTCTCAAATGATAAAAAATAATATGCTTTATTCGTGGAAACTCTCGCGTAATAATGATTCATCGTCTGAATCTATAATGATTGATAGAATATGGAAATAGAATAATGTGTTATAAACTCGTAATTAATGCTATTTTTACCAATACCAATAAGTGGCAATAATCGGTACTTATCATCATTTCTTATTGACTAAACTTTTTGGGTGGTTTTGGATTTTCATTCACAGAGTCGTTCTGTTGCTGTGATGTCCTAGACTTCAAAAAAATGAGCAGATATTTCAATTTTCTCACAGCATCATTTTCAAATGATTCTATATATTTATTTAAATAAAACGTCGGTATCATGTTTCCGACTTATGGCTTTTTTTATCCGATTTTGAAATCAAGTAGTGAGTAGTTCACAAACTATGATAAGCACGAGCTAGACTCATGGGTTTTTTTATAACTTAGATTGAGACATTTGTATTGCTTTTTATTTCGTTCAAGAGAAAATCTGCCGGAATAGGAAGAAAAAAAATGCAAGATTTTTCCTCTGGACTTCAACATCATCCGATTGGCTTATGGAAAACTTTTGTCGTGTTCCTTATGATATTAAAATTCATTCTGTCGATTGCCATAAGCGAGAATATGCAATAGCAAACAAGTATTCTTTTACAAGATGGCACCCTTATTTCAATCCTTTAAGCACGTGCAATCCTTAGGGCTTTGTTCTCACTATCACATTGTAATATTTGTTGATGTGTTGAATTGCCATAAACGAGAAAATGGAAAAACACCTTTTTTTTGAAGAAGATATGTCAATTTTCCTTATAGCACACTTGCGGTCGCTAAATTTATTTTTTCTGCTCAACACTGACATACTTTTCAGTGGTTAAAATCCCTGAAGCGAGAAAATCAGTCAGCAAAATCTGTCGTTATCTGACGGTCTATGTCAAGGGCAGTAATAATCCCTTGGAAAGGCTCCTAGATATTGCTTATGGCCGGGCCAGCACTTGTCACAAACAATAGCTAAGAGGATTAATCTAGTTCAAAGAACAAGTGTCAAAGGGCGTAATAGTCCCTATGTTAGTTGGCTCGAAGGACCAACGTCAAGGGCGTAACAATCCCTTGGGAATGCTCCTGGATACTGCTTATGGCCAGGCCACCACCTGTCACAAACAATAGCTAGGATGCTGTCAGAATAGCAGCCTCACTATTCTGCGATGGTCTAAGGGAGGCTTGGACACAGCGTTTGTAGTAATGAATCACAACATGCAGTTGATATCTGAATTTTTATCGAACATTGCCGCTATTCATATTAGTCAATAATATAAACATCTACGTAACAATCATAATATGATATGTACGCATACTGCGACAATGCTGAATCGGCGTTTTACACTGGGCAATGGCTGGCACAGTTTTAGCCGACTGCTGAACTTGCTGTCTGAGCATATTACTCAATAATATGTGGAAATTGAATATAATATTTGAAATGAGATATTTTACAATATGAGACGAAAAGATTAGAATTAACATGATGTACATAAACCCATTATTATTATTATACAGTGCGTTTTTTTAAAGATGGAACATAGCGATTCCCATGTTAAATTTTCATATATATGTATATATTTAATCGTATACAAACTTAAAACCCAAGAAATAATATGATACAATGCCTAACTATATATATATATAATCAATATCATTGCATAAAAAAACTACACACCGCAGTGGCTTGATAGTTCTAGTTTTTCATGGTTTAAGACCAAAAGTCATCGAAGTAAACAAACTACACGTGATAAGAGACAGAGAAACGATCTAGCAGATCAGATGTGTTGGTTGGCATACTACGGGGGTTGTCAAAAAATGATTGTTTGAACTAAAGTGTGCGAATTCAAATGATTTCCATTGTACATCAAAGATGAAACCCAGCATTACGGGCACTTACACTGAGTACCCAATACATAATAAGATAAACATGATAAAATACACTTGATGATGATGACTTCGGCAAACGAACATGGAAACCTGCTTGGGGACTTTGACATGTTGTGTCTGCAAAGGATAACAATTTTTATTGATAATAATTGTTATTTTAATGATTAATTTGAGCTTCGTGTTTAGTTTCCATGGTCGTTTGTCGCCTTTAAAGTTATTTAGTGCATTTAACCAGTTTTGATAACTTATACAGGGTCCTGCATTAGTGCGTCGGGCAACCATAGCGTCCTTATTTACAACAGTGGAAAAAAAGTTTGATACAAAAATATTTTTAAAACTTAAAATTTCCATAACTTGGAAACAAAAAAACTGAATCAAAAAACGCTCAAAACAGATTGTTCAGGCCATAGACTTGTTCAGGCCAACTATAGACTGAGTGGTTCGTGACACCATTGCTCTGCAGCGCCGCTCATTTCATGATGACTTTATTATTGTTTATTGCCCTGAAAACAATAGAAAACAATCTCAGCCAACTCTGTGAATGAAGTGACGTCCAATTAGTATTAGCTCTTGTAAAATTGCATATTTTTTGACTAATAAACCTTTAAAAAATCACAAGCTGAGTATAAGCGAGAATAAATACAGTCCACAAATTCTCTGAGCCCACAAAGATTCTATAAATCGAAGGAGGAACAAAAAAAAGCCTCTAAACCCACCCTTATCTGTAACCCCTACGACAGGGTGAGATACACCCCTGAGATCTTAAATAGAAAGGGGGGTTGAGTGATACCTTATTTTGAAGGGTTTTCGACACTGATTACAACGGCCGAGTTTCAAGCCTCTGCTTGACAAACTTATTTTAACGGCATCTATAGCGCATGTTTTCAAAGCATGCTATTTTTTGAGTCGAAGATAAATTAAAATAATTTTGTATAAAATGGCAAGCAGATTCATTTTAGCGTTTTTCTCGAAAACGGTTAGATTTATCGAAACAAAAGTGGTATCTCTTCTTTTTGTAACAAATAAATATTTGGTCAAAAGTCGCATACAGTGTAGCACAAAAAAAATGACACCATTCTGATCGAAGTAAAAGCTCGTATGTGGCGCCGTCTACAAACTGCGAGAAACTGATGTGCTTGGCAAAAGGTATTATTGCAAAAAAACTGCAAATAATATGTAACACCCTGTAAGTCCGTCAATAATCAATTTTCAAAAAAATATTATATAGAAAGAGGTGGCATTTATCTCATGTCTGGAATTCTCACCTGAATTTTTTGCTTATCATTTCCGGACACCCTGTATATTTTTTTTAATGACCTTTTGTTGTTCTCTCTAACGTGCCAAAATATTTTCTCATTTGGACGGCCTAATCAGATATTCCTTATATATTCTGAGTTGATTGAATCCTAGACATTCAGGATACGAACTAAAGTTCACACTTTAATGTCATCGTTTGTTTTGACTTCTGCCATCTTGATTTTGGCTTGGCTCTAGAAGCTGACTGAAGCAGTGTTGCCAAGTTAAAAATATTGGATGGATGGTAGGATCGATGGTTTTGATTGTCGCCTTGGCTACCAGGTAAATTGTCAAATTACGGTTTAAAGCTATATCGTTGATGAAGATTGATTATGAATAAACTCCAATGAGATTGAATATTCTCTGGGACATAAAAATGATGTGAGATAGTTTCAATGTTTTTAATGATCAGCTTTTTCGTGTTTTTTGAAATAAGTAGTAGGAAATACTATTATCCACAGTTAGGTAGAATATGTTGTCAGCAGAAAAATAATGTGTAGACCACGGCGATGAAGTGATTTTTCCGGGCTGAAAGAAGAACTGTACGGGCGAACTTTAGCGAGGCCGGACACTTCTTGAAGTGTCACTTCACCGCCTAGGACTACAATATAAAGGGTGATTCAATTGGAGTTTCCACATAAGAGTATTAAAAAAAACTAGGAAACCTTGAAAAATCAAACAAAATTTTATTTGATCTTTCAGTTTACTCTTTTACAATTATGAATGAAAGATGATATCTTGCAAATGACTCATGCACTTGCTCATGTCACATCACGTAATCCGTTGATCGAAATTTTCGACTAATCTGCGGCATAAATCAGGTTCTATGCCAGCTATTTCGCGTCTGATTTTCTGTTTTAGCTATGCAATAGTAGGTATTTGGTTTATTCTTGTGGACTCTGCTTTTCAGATATCCCCATAGAAAAAAACTGTGGGTTTTTGAACCACATCTCAAATTGTCTTCTCAGAAGGTCAATTTTGCGCACCAAAAAACTCACGTATAGAGCACGAAAGGCATTTTTCCTCGATCGGTCATTTTCATAATTGGCTTGGATAATTTTAACGCGTTGTTCCGTGGTGTATTGCTCCATAAAATTTTGTTAATGTTTCTAGGTTAGAAAACTAACATTACCCTTGACAAATACATTGATACTATATCAATTCTTCTTGGATTGTTAAATTTTTCCTCCTATGCTTAGATGGTGAGAGAAATTGAAATACAGTAAGTTGTGTGATTCAATTCGTCTTTTTACGTAAAAAAGGGAGTTAATAGCTTCATTGCTCTATTTATTTTGAACATTTTATTGAATGGATTGCATGGAGTTGGCGTCTTTTCTGTGCATGTTGAAATAAAATTAGGTTAGGCAGCTGGCACCACTCATGAGTTGCATCGGTGTGAGGGGTGCCAGCTGCCTTACTGATGAGTCCAATTCCGGGACAAAACCGGTATAAGGAGGGCACTACTCGCATGGATGTAACTCTAGACATTTATTACGGTTCTGTACCAACCTTTCCGTTTAACATCTAACTCCCTGTCAAGTAGATATGATTTGTAGTTTTGTGGCGCATCCATGATTTACCTGATTGTTTGGGTATTTCGCCACACCCTATCAAAAAACAATCAAACTAGTGTTAATATACCGGATCTTTTATATTACCTGAAAAAAATTCTATTAGTAAACAATAAAACCTAACAATATCAAACGTTTCAGCAGCGAATCTGCTTCCGTCGTCAGTGGAACCTAAAAAAGAAACAATTAATTCAAATTCAAAAATTATTATACGTTTTTTTAGGATTTCGCAGTAAAAATTGTGTTTTTTTGTGTTTTTGGCACAAAATGTCACTTTTACTGACATTGAAGTGTTTGGTGTTGATTGTTTAACTTTATATATGTTCAGTATTTATAATTCATTTTTTTGGGCTATGTTCAATTTCTTAATAAAGGTAACCATGTATTACTTAGATTTACAGAGCAAGTTGCTACACATTCGTTATCATTCAACATCATATATGCACTTTCTTTAAGTTTACGTTTTTTAGAACATGGTTCTTTTGTTAAGATTTTTGAATTATCCCAATTTATTCTATGATTATCATCAAATGCGTGTCGACAAATTCCCGATCTATAAAATTCCCTTTTTTTCAGGTATGATTTATGTTCTTCAATTCTCTTTTTCAAGGGTCGTGAGGTCTCTCCAATATAAAATTTATTACATTCACAAGGAATTTTATAAATTACATTTTTACTGGACTCATTAATATTATTAGGTCTAGTATTTGTTAAATTAGAGTGAAGTGTGTTATTAGTTTGGAAAATGGTCCGTATATTATATGTTTGACCTAAACGTTTCAGTTTATGAGAAATTCCAGGTATGTATGGAATAATCAAATTAGTTATAGGTATATTCTGATCTCCTTGTCTAGGTTGTTCAAAACTATCAAAACACTTTTTAATAAAATTTACGGGATAATTATTTTTTGACAAAACATCTCTAATGAAATCTTTTTCGGATTCAAAATCGTCATTATCACAGATTATTTTTGCCCGATCATATACACTTTTCACCACACCCTTTTTGATATTCAATGGATTATTGGAATTGAAATTAAGATACCTATTTGTGTGGGTTGGTTTTCTATAAATTTTGGTTTTGAAATTTCGAAGATCTTTTCTAATTAGTATATCTAAAAAGGGAATTTCATTATTTTGTTCCTTTTCAATTGTAAATTTAATCGTGGGTCCTTTATCATTAATGTGAATTAAAAAATCATCAAGTTTTTGTTCATCATACTCATATATAGAAAAAATATCATCTACATATCTCCACCAAATCATTGGTTTGTATCTATATGTTTCTACATGAATTGTTTCAAAATGTTCCATGAAAATATTACTTAAAAGTGGAGATAAAGGAGAACCCATTGCCATTCCAAAGTATTGTTGATAAAATTCATTATTATATGGGGATATTAACGCGTGGGGGGTATAGTTCAAGAGAACTTTTTCCCTTTTTTAAGAGTGCTTGAGCTAGGATATGGTTCTAAGATTTGCGGGGGGAGCAAGCTCCAATAGAGGGTTAAGACATAAGTCTCAGAAAACATGGTATTGGTATTTTCATTTAGTTATAGTGCTTATAAAGCTGGATTTTGTTTAGACAAGAAAAACCAATCTTTTAATCTGGGGGAGGGAAAGGAGGAGGGGGAGGGGTGTATTCCATGATGGGGGTAATGTTTATGTATTGCCGACCAGATATTACGGAATTTTTTTTTCTTCTTTTAAACTTCGCACGGCTGGAATGTATTGCTGAATATTTAATTTTTTGCAGTAAAGTGTTGGAGTGCAGAGCGATTCTGGATCTTGTTGTGTACTTGGCATCCAGGATAGTATGTTGTATTGGTTCTATTTGGAAGTTTTTGAAGACTTTGTCCGTTCTAATGAACCAAGGGGTACAAGACCATCTTCTAACCATCTTGTTCTGGAATCTTTGTAGAGTTGTCATGGTGCCTTTGTTGATCCACATAGCGCCTGCAGCGTAGACTAATTTGGGGATGAAGACTTGTTTTAAGATTGTAAGTTTATTTTCAGTTGACATTGCACTATTTGACGCTAATAAAGGGTACAGAGCACCGTAACATTTATTGACGTCTTGTATTTTTTCCGAGAAATGTTTTTTTCATATCATTTTCCTGTCAATAATAACACCTAGGTATTTAATTTGGGCTGTCCATGGAATAGGTGTATTGTCTACCTTTACCGGTGGCACATTTTCAATTTCCTCTGATGCGATGAGGATCGCTTGTGTTTTGCGCGGGTTTAACTTGATCTTCCAGCGGTCATAGTATTCCAGGATTATATTAGAGTAATTTTGTAGTCTGAGTCGGACAATTGAAGGATTCTTGGTTGTCGCATAGATCATAGTGTCATCGGCGTACATCCCTATTTCCGTGTTTGGATACGTCGGCGTGTCCGAGAGGTAAAGATTGTACAGGATTGGGGACAGTGTGGAACCCTGTGGGACCCCTGCCCTTAATGATTTGAAATTTGAAAATTCGTTGCCGATTTTTGAGGCGAATAATCGGTCCTGAAGAAATTTTTTTATAATAAAGATTATTTTTTTGGAGAATCCCGCCAGGCTCATTTTAAAGAGGAAACCCTGGTGGCCAGACTCTATCGAAGACTTTTTGAATGTCGTAGGATATGATGCCTGTCGTATGGTTTCGTTGTAAGCCTCTTGTGATGTTCTCAACCAGTCTGGCTAACAGGAGCTCTGTACTCAGCTTTTCCGCAAAACCAAACTGGAACTGCGGTATGATGTTAAGGGTGTCGCATTGGTCTTTTAGCCTGGAGAGGATTAATCTTTCAAAAAATTTACCCTTACTACTCCTTACCTAGACAGCTAAGGAGAGATATCGGTCTATAGCCGGAAGGGTTTTGGAGATCTTCACTTTTCTTTGGAATTAATATCACAATCGCCCTTTTCCATTTTTTGGGGAAGTATCCAGTTTCCGTGCATCTATTGAAGAGAGTCACCAGGAAAGTCTTGATGTTTATCGTCAAATTTTTCAGAATTTTGTTGGTTAACATATCCTCCCCTGGAGCTTTTCCGGTTTCAAGTGATGTTATGAGGGATTCCAGCTCTTTTATAGTGATGCAGTCTGCTTCGGTGACTTTATTTCCTTGTGGTATTCTTTTCTGCGCATCTGGAGCATTGATGGGATGGCCGTTGATGAGATTAGTGAATTTTGGAGTTCCCAAGTCATCGTTTATATTGAATTGTTCGTATAGTGATTCCGAGAAAATCTCGGCCTTTTCTTTATCACTGTGGACTAGGAAATCCCCAAATTTAAGTGGTGGATATCTTTTAGTTTTGTTCTTGACACAGAAGTTTTTGTAGATGTCCCAGTATGGTCTGGAATAGCTTTCCAGGCTTTCTAGGTGTTTCTGAAAATTTTCATTTCTGAAAGAGCTTACTTTTCTTTTGATCACATTGGTCAGTCTGTTGGCGTGCCGAAGTAGTCATGTTTTTTGGCCCTCTTCTTTAGTCTGTTTTTTTCCATAATCAACCCCTTGATGTCTGCTGGAAATTCACGATGGTTATAAAATTTTGTCCGGATCTGGGGTGTTGCCTCGTCCACTGCTTTCTGAATGTCTTTTGTGATTCCAACTGCTGCCGCTTCAATGTCATCTGGGGTATCGAGTCGGTATTGTGAAAGCTGTTGGTTGAGCAATTTTTTGAGCAGGGGGAAGTTTGTGATTTTTTAAAAATTATCATTTTCCGGGATGAAAATTTGTTCTTATTGCAAGATTACAGGATCGTGGTCGTAATTTAGTTCCGATTCACAATGGATATGTGTGTTCAGCTTGATCCCTCTATGAAGAGCTATGTCTAAGATATCAGCCCTTCCCACGAAGCCTGAGAAATGTGTCGGTGTGTCGGGAGCAAGGATTTCAATTTGGTTGTATTTGCAATGTGTTAATAATTTGATTCCGTCCCGGTTGTTGGTTTTGCACCCCCAAGCAATATTTTTAGAATTCAGGTCGCCCATTGCTATTGCAGGTAGGTTGTGTGGGAGTAGTTTATCCAGAACATTCTTATTCCATGTTCGGTCGGGTGGTTTGCATACAGACGATATCATAATGCTGGAGTCCCCCAGATCAAGCATGATCGATGTGGATTCTATTTTGCCGTCGTTGGCCGGAGGAAGGGGCTTGGAGGCCAACCCACGCCGGACTAGTACTGCAGTGCCACCTCCCCTTTTTGTCACTCTGTCGTCTCTGTATATAACGAAATTAGGAAAGTTAAATTTTACTGCGGGGGTGAGCCAAGTTTCTTGCAATAGAATTACATCTGGGGTTGTTCTCTGTATGTAGTCAAGGAGTTCCATTTTTTTATTTACGATTGAATGTGCATTCCAGCTGATGATCTTGAGGGTTTCCGTTGGTTTGTTGTTTTTAGGCATTATTACTGACTACAAATGCTGATACTGCTGCCATATCCAGTTCCAACTTCTGGCATTTTGTGTTCATGCTATCTTCGATCTTTTAACATCTTTTGTTGATGTCATCGAAAGCGACCTTGACCAGATTCAATTTATGATAAAATTGTCCAAATTTGTCGTTGAAGATCGAGAGTTGCCCCGCCATCTGAGCAAGACTCGTCTCGACATTGTTGGGAGAATTATAGATTTTGGGTGGGATGTTTTGGTTTGTAGGTGTCATAGTTGTTGTAGCTGTAGTCCTGGCGTACGATCTGCTTCCTGGTTGAATTGAAGGTGTTGGTGCACCGAACTGAGGGATGATTTGGACCTGAGCATTTTCTCTCGCTTGTCTTTTTTTAATTTTCCTCAGGAGGTTCGGGTTTATAGGGCATCCAAATCAACTGGCTGCATGGCTCCCTTGACAATTGATGCAGGTCATTTTAGTCTCAAACGGTTTTTGGCATTCTGAGTAGATGTGGTCCCCAGCACACTTATGGCATTTCGGGTGATTGAAGCATGATGATAGGGAGTGTCCGTACTCCTGGCAACGATGGCACTGAGAGATTCTCCCTGGAGTAGTCCTCTGCGCCTCGACTGTGATGGACATGAACAGTAGGTTTGTTAGTTTGAGTAAAAGCTCTCCTTGTGAGTTTTCTATCAAAACTTTTAGAACTCCGGTGTTTCTAAGTCTTCCTGCGCCAGTCTTTATCCAGTAGATCTCGGCGGGGAAGAAGCCTTCATCCCCAAGTGCGGATTTTATTTCTTCTGTGGAGATGTGCGAATTTAATCCTTTGATTACAAGATTCATTTTTTTTTCTTCAGGGAGTAGTCCAGTATGGTATGTGATTTTTTGAAGAGAGAAGTGTTTAGTGATCGTTCGGTGGTCCGTGATTGAATTTGGCTGTATTTGGATACCGGGGGCGTGTCTGTAGTTTGTAATATTTTGGGGAGTGATTTTGACCAATTTTGCGATTAAATCTCGATAAACTTTGGATCAATCCTTTAAGTGGCTGGTCATCACAATAGGTGGGATTTTGATCTTGATATTATCAGTATCCATCTTGTCTGGATTTGTGGGCTTTTTTGACTCGTTTAAAAGTACAGGTGTGTTGGTTTCTGGGAGTGTTACATTTTCATGGATTATAATGCATTTTTTCTTTTTTAGTTCGAGAAAATCAATTTTTTCCGTTGGGATTTTGACAGGTATGGAGAAATTGTTAGGTTCAATTTCGTTTTCGATCTTCCTCTTTTGCGTTGAGGCATCATCCATAGGCTCTAGGGGGTTTTCATAGCGAAGAATGGTTTTGTGTTGTTCTTTGATTTTATTTGAGTAGCCTTCAAGTTTCCCGGAAAAATCCTGTGAGATGTTTTCAAAATTCGTTTTGAAATCTAATTGCTGCTTGGATATAATGCTTTGGTAGTATGCTTGTTGTTCATCTGGTTGGTTTTCGAAATGTTCTTTCTGGTGTTTTAATTTATCTTCATATTTTTTTTCCGTATTTATCAATTCTTGTTTTTGTGCTTCTACGATGATTTCTAGTTGATTAATCTGTCTACTGAGTTTTTCCACTTCTAAGAAGATTTTTTCTTGAGATACCGTTGGAGTTTCTGGGGAGACAGGTCAATTTGTTGTATCTTCCTTGTCCGACAGCTGATTTGTTCTGTTTTTGTGATTTGGGTGATTGTCCTCAAGTTCAATAACCTCGTTTTTTTGGTTTGACATGCTATCGTCTGAATAAGATCGTTCGGAGCTTGTTTCACGTTTTTGTAGCTGCCTGCTGATAAAATGTTCATCGTTTTTGCAGTCGCCGGTAAGAAATTCCATAAATGTTTTGGGCGAGGTTTGTCCGAGTGTTTTCTCATAAAACGAGTGAACATTTTCCGCACTGATAGACATTGGTGGCACTTCACTGATGTTTCCCAGAAAATTGGAGGTTGAGGGAGGATTTACGTGCAGGGGGGGTTGGAGTTGGGAGGAGATAGAGCCTTCTTTGGTGCTCATCCTTGCCGACGTTGTTTGCGCGTATGGCGCCCGGCCATGCCGTATATTGGTTAAAGTCCCGTAGAATTTGCTTGGTACGTTATAGAGATCAATGGAATGATTTAGGTTACTATGAAGAACTCGAAAAACGTGGAGGTTGTGCTCCACGATGTTGACACGTCGATGGCTAAGAACCGTCCTCAAATCCGTTCGTTTTTAGACAACCACTGCCATCTATTGGCTCACAAGTCTGCGAACCTTTCCGTTTAACATCGGATAACCGTAAAACAGTGTCTCTTTATTCCATGACCGAGCGGTACAGCTCGAACATACCTCACATCTATTAGCGTTCGCAGACTTGCGAGCAGTGGTTGTCTAAAAACAACCACTGCACATTCACCCAGATTAGGGTAGTGGCTAGAGTTGCGTCGGTGTGAGTGGTGCCAGCTGCCTTACTGATGAGTCCAATTTCGGGACAAAACCGGTATAAGGAGGGCACTACTCACATGGATCTAACTCTAGACATTTATTACGGTTCTGTACCAACCTTTCCGTTTAACATTATAAGATTTATTCAAAATCAATTTTGATCTGATTCTAAATATAGAAAAACTTAATTTCAATATAAACATGACAAAAAGGAATATAGAGATGCAAGTTGCTTATTACGACTTTGATCATATATGTCATTGTTTAGATAATAGTTTTCAATTATATTTTTCTCAACAAAAAAATATTCAAGTCAATAAACTGAATAAATTGATTAATGAAAGTTCAAATCATGATACAGAACAAACTACAAACAATGACATGATAGAAAAAACAGTTATCAATTTATCTGATAGATAGAATTCTCTCAAATGATGAAAAAAATGTTTTATTAAAAGGTTTGAATTTTGCTGTTACACCAAAAATTATAAATAAATTAGATATTATATCATCCATAGAAGCAAAAACACAAAATTTACCAGAAGAACAACAAGAAGAATTTAGAATCAGATCAAAATTGATTTTAAATAAATCTTATAATATTAAACAAAATATCAATCATGCAGAACGTTTAGCAATAAAAAATTTGAAGTCAGATCATAGTATAAAAATACTTCCTGCAGATAAAGGTAATGCAACAGTAATTTTAGATAACACAACCTATGAAAATAAGATATTGTCTCTAATAAATGATGGAAATTACACAAAACTGACTAAAGATCCAACAGAACGTTTTGAAAGACAAATATATCCGAAACTCAGAAAACATGAAAGATTTTTTTCACATAATGAAAGATCTAAACTGACACATAATAGTGAAGCACCACATTTTTACGGTGTGCCTAAAATACATAAACAGAATATACCATTCAGACCAATAGTCAGTAGTATTAACTCACCAACTCATACATTAGCCAGATTTTTACTAAACATACTCACTCCTTTAGCAGGCAACACACGATCATACATAAAAAATTCACAATATTTCTTAGAGAAATTATCAAATATTAATTATAATCCCAATAATCTTCTTGTAAGTTTTGATGTAGTAAGTCTTTTCACTAATGTACCTGTTGATAAAACATTGATGATCATAAGAGATAAACTCGAAAATGATACACATTTAAAAGAAAGAACAGACTTAGATATTAATGCAATTCTAGAACTTTTAACAATTTTTGTTAAAACAACATATTTTCAATATAATAATGAATTTTATCAACAAGACTTGGGAATGGCAATGGGTTCTCCTTTATCTCCACTTTTAAGTACTATTTTCATGGAACATTTTGAAACAATTCATGTAGAAACATATAGATACAAACCAATGATTTGGTGGAGATATGTAGATGATATTTTTTCTATATATGAGTATGATGAACAAAAACTTGATGATTTTTTAATTCACATTAATGATAAAGAACCCACGATTAAATTTACAATTGAAAAGGAACAAAATAATGAAATTCCCTTTTTAGATATACTAATTAGAAAAAATCTTCGAATTTACAAAACCAAAATTTATAGAAAACCAACCCACACAAATAGGTATCTTAATTTCAATTCCAATCATCCATTGAATATTGAAAAGGGTGTGGTGAAAAGTTTATATGATCGAGCAAAAAAAATTTGTGATAATGACGATTTTGAATCCGAAAAAGATTTCATTAGAGATGTTTTGTCAAAAAATAATTATCCCGTAAATTTTATTAAAAAGTGTTTTGATAGTTTTGAACAACAAGGAGATCAGAATATACCTATAACTAATTAAATTATTCCATACATACCTGGAACTTCTCATAAACTGAAACGTTTAGGTCAAACATATAATATATGGACCATTTTCAAAACTAATAACACACTTCGCTCTAGTTTAACAAATACTAGACCTGATATTATTAATGAGTCCACTAAAAATGTAATTTATAAAATTCCTTGTGAATGTAATAAATTTTATATTGGAGAGACCTCACGACCCTTAAAAAACAGAATTGAAGAACATAAATCATACATGAAAAAAAGGGAATTTCATATATCGGGAATATGTCAACACGCATTTGATAATAGTCATAGAATAAATTGGGATAATTCAAAAATCTTAACAAAAGAACCATGTTCTAAAAAACGTAAACTTAAAGAAAGTGCATACATAATGTTAAATTCTAACGAATGTGTAGCAACTTGCTCTGTAAATCTAAGTAATACATGGTTACCTTTATTAAGAAGTTGAACATAGCCCAAAAAAATGAATTATAAATACTGAACATATTTAAAGTCAAACAATCAACACCAAACACTTCAATGTAAGTAAAAGTGACATTTTGTGCCAAAAACACAAAAAAACACAATTTTTACTGTGAAATCCTAAAAAAACGTAGAATAATTTTTGAATTTGAATTAATTGTCTCTTTTTTAGGTTTCACTGAAGAGGGAAGCAGATTCGCTTCTGAAACGTTTGATATTGTTAGGTTTTATTGTTAACTAATAGAATTTTTCTCAGGTAATATAGAAGATCCGGTATATTGACACTAGTTTGATTGTTTTTTGATAGGGTGTGGCGAAATACCCAAAAAATCAGGTAAATCTAACTCCCTATATCAACACATTATTGTCCAAATCCTTGATACTTCCACATATTCAGAATTGCTCGACAATTCTTCATAATATTACACAGGAAAAATTATGTCAAATACAAAAAATTCAAAATAGAGCACTTAGAATTATATAGGCCATTTCAGAAACCTGTCAACATAACGTCAAAATTGACAACTTGTACTTAAACAATACATATATTACAAACAAATACATTAGAATGTTATCAAGACATCAAGAAAAAAGGGCTAATTATGTGACTATAACTTTCTTTAGCTCTGATAATATGATCTGCAACTTTGCAACTTCCACAGTGACTACAAAACCCGGCCTTTAAATGTTTGAAAGCATCATTCAAACTTTTATAAGCTTTCAACTGCCTATGCAGTATAATAACTTGTGGTAAGCACCAAATAACTAAATATGTCCTTGTTAGTTTTTTTTGGAAAGCCCTGAGGGCTTGCGTCCAAGTCCGAATCACTTTAACTAAAAGGGTGTATGTTGTTCACAATCGAAATTTTGTATTTGTATTAAATCAGAATTTCTGGGCTTCTAGCTTCTAACTTTGCGAGATAATCACTCATTTCACAGCTTTTCAGGATCAGAATCTCAACAAAGCCATATTGCACACTTGGTATTTCGAAAAATGTCTCAGAAAGTGAAGGGAAAAAGTGACAATTAGAGGTTAATGTTTGTCTACGGTACAATCACCTGACTTCAAGGTTATGTTCTGAAATGGCCTATTGCATGGTGACAGGTATACTTCAGTTAGTTTAATGTTACAAATGGTTGGAGTTATGAATGTTCAGCGGGTTGTACTGAATAAGACCTACATCATGATATTTAAGATGATACATAATTTAGAATTTAGTACCTGAATATTTAACACGAAAATGGGTGTATGTGAGATAAGTCCATAATTATAATGCTAGGAATGTATCTAATATGTATGTACAAACAAATCGTTTAACAAGAACTCAATATAGCCTGTTTTTTAGAGGACTTACTCAATTTATTGCTCTTCCTCAGGACATCAAAAATGTTGAAGAACTAGATACGTTCAAAAACAGATTAAGAGCTTACATCTTTGGTACTTGATGTATCTATTTTGTTGATGTTGTTTTTGTTTGTTTTAATTATTATTATTATGTTATGATTTATTAATTTCATGATTTTTAGTTATACCTTTTACCTACCTTTTGTACGATATTTTTCTACTATTTATTTATTCTACTTATTCATACCATAGTGCATATTGTTTTTGTTTTGTAAAGCCTTGCTTTATAAACATTCATTTATTATTTTAGTATATCTTATTTGTGTTAAAAGGACGGAGAAAACACTTTTTTAATTTAAAGAGAATATACGGGTGTGTACCAAAAAGTTATGACTATTTGAAAGAGTGAAAAGGTGTATAAGTGGCGCCCCCTACTAGTAAGAGCCATACCAAGGCAAGATTTGAGTTTTGCTTGTCCAACCATGCTTGTATACCAAATCTCAACCAAATAACTTTATTATGCCTGTCCATGCACCTGTTTGTACCTGGCAACCTTATAGTTGTACCCAAAGGAAAGTAGGCTACCTATATTTTTCCAATTCCTTGTGCAATTTTTTTTCGACTGATGATCGATTCTCATAAATAACAAATGAGGAAAGTTGATCAAAAAAAATCATTCCAAGTAAATATTATTCAACAGTGAAGGCAGAGAACTAGATAACGACGAGAAGCGACAAAAATTTTCCCGCCAAAAAAATTCAGGTGGGGGATCCGATACTTTCTGTCAAAAGATTTATGGTCTCGACTCGACTGTCGAATTCAACGGTTACCATGGTTACCATAAGTAGTTTATCGTTAGCTCCAGTCGATCAGTGGATCAATCATTATTTGTGGTTTGAGAAATAAAAAGCTCTGTTAAAAGCTTGATCGGATCTATTTCGAAAAGTTTTATTAATGTCTGAGAAGTTGTGCTTTTCGCGGGTGTCGTACGAAAAGAGGGGAAGGAATCACCTTCTTTGGTTCTCCCAAAGACGGAAAACTTGAATATTAACCTGGTTTTAAAAATAAAAAAATAGAAATAAAATGAAATAAAACAAGTGGTTGTGGAGCCATCTTCACATGAACTTTTTGTCTTAAAATTAGTCAAAGATTCACCCCTTGATGTTTTCACAAGTACTTAATTTACACTCTGTATATAGTACAGAATTAGATCTTAACAGCTTGTCCAAAACACATTTTAATAAAACCATTCCGAAAATCATAAATCACATTAGAATGACAATAATATGTGGGCAAACGGAATTTTTTAGCTAGTGGTGATGACCAACATTATTGACCAATGCTCTCAAATGAAACCTGTAGCAGCGCTTACCCGTTGATTGAATAAAACTTATTCAATCAACGGCTAACCCTTCCCGACTATAAATTACAGAAAGCATTCCAACACAGAATGCGTTTACATATGTTTGTGGCTATATTTTAAGGCGAGCACTGGATATCCACATTAATTGTTATAATTGTCAACTCTTTGGCAGACAATGCCAAGAGTTAGAAATTATCAATTTATTGACCAGCTTTAAAGGATTTCGCATATTTGATATTATGTAAATATGTAGATTTATTATAGAAAATCTTTATGTTTATTTTGTGTACCGGGCTTTTCCTTAAAATTTGTCACTCCTTCAGAAACTCTACATACATACAAAAAAATTGTTCGAATGAAAGTTTCATGATTATTCCTGAATATTTTATAATAACTGAGCGATAGAACAAATTACTATTAAAAATTTGGAAGGGATCATTTTTTTAAATGGAATGTCCCATATTTTATCACATATTCAAGATCTCCTCATTTGCCTCTTTTCAAAAATATATAGTCTGCCTATGTTTGGACTTGCCGTTTTTGAGTTATTCCACTTTCAATAACTTGCAAAGTGCGGAATAATAAGATATTTTATCGCAACTGCCATGGATCACCAAGGGAAATAATAATTGTTACTCGTATCAAAAGTACTTTTTTGTACAACCTACACGTAAAGTTCACTTTTTAATGCATGCAAAGCAGGCGGAAAGTCGCTAATTTCGGCAGCCGGGCCTAAAAGTACTTTCGCGCCCGCGGGCGCAAAAGTAGGTCGCCTAGCAACGGTTCCTTGGATCCCAACGCCTCTGAAAAGAATAACCACGTGACAGTCTAGCATACTAGAAGGAACTAATCACGTGACAATCACGGTGGAAATGAAATGAAAGCACCACAAAAGAATACGGGAACACACCTATATTTGTAAACATGATTGACAGTTGCCACTTGTCAGTTGTCTGACTTGTCAGCAGTGTAGTGCAGTGTATCGATTATTTATTTTTGATTTTCATAATTATTATTCTATTTTAAATGATTACAAACTGGTTGTACAAAAAGAACTGTTTGCATCACGGACGAAAGTTGATTTTGACTCGGCTAATATCTGCCCTCGCTTCGCTCGTGCTGCTACTTATACCCTCGTCAAAATCATCTACTTTCCGCCCTTGATACAAAATGTACTATTCTGCGTTCAAATATTTTGTTTTCCTTGGTTTTTCATGGTTTCCCATAACGGGCATTATTCGCCGGCATTGCAACTTAACACTATGTTAATCAAAGTGATATAACTCAAAAACGGCTACTATGTATTTTTGAAATGAGGAAAATGAGGAGATTTTGGGTCTGTATTAGAATATAGGCCACTCCATTTGAAAAAGTTGAACGTTTCCGCATTTTCCCGATTTCCAATAGTGATATTATGTTCTTTCTTAGTTATTATGAAATTTTCAGGAAAAGTCATGCAACTTTCATTTAAACACTTTTTTTGTATCCCTGTTAATAGGGTTTTTGAAGTGGTGGCAAATTATAAGGAAAAACCCTGTACACATGAGTTTGTATTTTTTATTGTCAGATAAACGTTCGATTTTTCAATCATGCTTGATGTTTGTTTTTGTTGAATGTTTTGGAGTACGTAGTATGAAAAAATATATCAGGTATTGCATCCGGAAAAGCTACCCGCATATTCCGCTCTGCAACTGGTTCGAATTTATTGGGGAAAAAGGAAAAAGACAAACTCTAGATTGTTATCCGAAAATTACCACGTGTTACAGCTTCTCATGGCAAGAATACAGTGATTAAATATTAAATATTAAATCAGATCAAATTCGACTTTTTTTATGACAGTTTTTTTTGACAGCGACACGTCAAAAGTTATAAGGTTAACGACGTTAGCGCCACAAGAAAGAAAAAACGAAGCGTGCCAATGTTGCCGCCTGTACTTGAGCTCCAAAATAATTCTTGTGGCCTCAACATCAGGCTTTTTTTCTACGATTGGCCTACGTCTTATTTTTGTTAAACAGGATCAAAAATCCACCTTTCTTTTTTTCAAAATATTCATGATATTTTTCGTCATTGAAATTGAGCAAAATGTATTTTTTTGCATAAAAAGGATTAAATATCGAATATAGAGATAGAGATAGATTGTTCCATACAAACTAACCCTCGAACTTACCTTTATTTTTGGTGAACAATCAAAATCCAAAATTATATACAGGGTGTTCTTGAGTCAAAGTCAATAGTCAAATTCAAAGTTTTTAAGAAGTGTGGATCCGAACTCGGAACTGAGTGACACTATCCGTCTCGGCAAACCCATCTATTCAGATTGCCTACTTGTGAAAAATTCTTGAGTATATGGAGGCAGAAAACTATGCAACCACTTGCCGTTGAACATAAGGAAGATGAAATGTGTAAAAAAAATAAGAAGGCAGTCAATGATTTCCTGTTGAGTGAGGCTTTTTATAGTTTGGAGGAGTTTCATGCCAGGGAATTGTTTGAAGTTTGTTGTTTCATGTTTTATGGTATCTAGGTGTAGTATCTCCATTTCAATTTTTAATCCATATGTTCAAGCGTAGTATACACATCACAGGCTTTGTCAACAACTGTCACAGTTTGGACAATAAAGCTATCTTTTGACTTTTGACTCTGACTTTATATCGGACCTGCGTAGTCCACACCGCAGTTCAGGACGACTAGGAACAACAAGTGTTCCAGGCAAGGAACCCATTTAAAATTTGACAGGTTTGGGATTTGTTCTACGGAGTGCCTCGATTAAGTCGGCACCATTGCTAACTTCTTTATCATTGAAGATATGAGGTCGTTTAAATGAGAGAACTAATAGTTTCTTTGTGCGGATTAACTGACAAAAAAACAACAACGCGTTCTCGATTTATTTCAAAAAACGCATTTTCACGTATCGTGTATATTTTGATCATAATTGATCAGCCACTCTTTCCTGAACATAAAAAGTTATTATGAATTTTTGTTCTGGACAAAACTAACGAAGTTATGCGTATTTTCCTCTACAAATTTATAAACGTCAAAGTAACAAGTTTCAATGATTTAATTGTTTCAATATGAGCTCAACAAACAAAATAGAATAGAATAATAGAATAGAATAGTGTGACGAAACATGCCCAGTGAACGAACTTCCAAGGCGGTCGACAGCGGATACGACGTTACAACCATTGCATCTCGCCATCGAATAACTCGGTTTTTGTCCCGTTTGTCACAAGACCCAAACCACTGTTAAGTTCTAGAATAGCAAGGTTTATTGAATATATATAAGAAGCTCCGCCATTCGGACGGGGGGTAAGTTAGTTATCGATTAGCCGCGAATTATAATCGTTACAACATAAATATACGCTGCGATTGTGAACATAAATGTTTGTGGTTGTGTTAGTGACTTTAAATAAATCAATTTAAACTGGACAAGTCTTTTCTATAGCGAAACTCGTTAGAATAGCAAATATGGCAACCGATACGTTTTATGTTGTAAACATTTCAAATTTCATGGCAAAGTTTCCAAAAAATTAAAAAAGGCACAACACCGTTATTTTTGGTTCCAGGACAAAATTCATAGAAACCATTTATGTTCAGAAAAAAGTGGGCAATCGATAAAAATAAGAATATACATGGTGTCTAATTTAAAAAAAGTATATTTTTTCAAATAAATCGAGAACGCGGTGTTCAATTGTTTTTTTGTTAATACCACGTTAATCAGCGGAAAAATACTACTAGTTCTCTCATTCAAACGACCTCGTATCTTCAATGATAAAGAACTTAACAATAGTGCCGACTTAATCGGGGTCACACTGTTTAACAAATAATGCACTCATTAAGAACCCTTTTCACTGTATTTTCACTTTTAATAGGCCAACATCTTAGACGTATCATAGAAAGTAAAATTGACTGCCTGCGTGCAGATATCTAAGATGAGCATCCAAAACAATCAAATCTTATGCTTGTGTGGCAAAATGATTTGATGTCTCATA
Source organism: Orchestes rusci (assembly GCA_958502075.1). NCBI lineage: Eukaryota > Metazoa > Arthropoda > Insecta > Coleoptera > Curculionidae > Orchestes > Orchestes rusci. The sequence continues at coordinate 9,376,357 of OY293310.1, forward strand.
ATTCAGTTTTGAATTTTGCAGTCTTCCACCTACACGTAATATTTTTTCAGAATCCAAGAAAGGATGCTAGCTCAATATTGAACTGTGGCGACTCAAGGGTCTTGAATTCTCAAGGCACGACATCCTTTTCTGGAATGATTCGCGTTGAGCTAATCGTATTAGAATGAAAGAAGCTAGGCTTTGTTTAGTTCAAAAACTGACGAACTGTTTGATGTTACGGGAATTTTATTCAAAGTACAATCTTTGAATCTGAAAATGTTTTCTACCATTCTTGGCAATTTGCAGAGAGTTGAATATTTTTCAAAAATATTGAATGTGAGCTGAGTATTTCCGCTAGAATGTGTTACGTCTGTTGTATCCAAGACTTATTGCGCTTGATCTTATTTCTTGAAATGAGTCCAACTCAGAAATATCATCACTGCAATAACTATCTTCGAGATCAAGCTTGGAGAAAAGTTCAGGACCTTTAAACCAAAATGTTTGGCTTTCAATCAATGCTCGTGGTCCTAAGCCTCGAGATATAATATCAGCAGCATCATCGTGACTTTTGACATGCTTCCAACTATTAAGATCCGATAATTCTGATATTTTAGAGACTCATTTCGCGACAAATGTTCTCAATTTGCAAGGATTTTAACCAAGACAAAACTATTGTTGAATCCGTAAAATAAACTGTCTTTGATATGTCATGATTAAGTATTTTTGTTACTCTTGAGACCAATTCTGCTAATAAATGAGCTGCTAACAATTCCAATCTAGGTAAAATTTGTTTCTTGACTTATCTGTCAAAGGCCGTATCTGGTTTCTTCCGTTTTTATCAATTGATGATAAATATAAACATGATCCATATGCCTTTTCCAAACTGTCGCAAAAGCCATATAATTCAGATTTCTTCGTGTCGAAAATCAAAACGTGTCGATTGATTTCTAGTTCATTCAAAACTTTAATTTCTGACATGAATTCTGAAAAACGTTGTTTCAAATTTAACGGAATATCTTCATCACATTCGGTTTGTTGTTGCCATAACCCTTGCATAGGAATTAGTGCTGTGATGATTGCAGGACCAATTAAGCCTAGAGGATCGAAAATTTGTGAAATTGCTGACAGAACGCCACGTTTGGTTATTTTTGCATGAAGATTGACGTTTATTTGATGTTTCAGGTGTCTTGATGTGTATCTCAAATTATCTCAAGTGTTCCCAATTCTGTCTCGGCGTGATTTAAAATCGATTTGTCATCTTTGAGATGACTTTTTTCTGAAATCTAATTTAGGATTGTTTGGTAATTTGAGGACCATTTTCTGACACTTGGTCACAGGTCGTCCATATAGAATGAGTTTTCAATAATTGTCGCTGTCCGAGAATATTTGTCTCTATTTTCGATTGCAAGTTGCATTGCTTGAAAAGGCGCATTTACGGTTCCGTAGGTAACCCTGTTGAGGTGATAAACTTTTATATGCTCGTCTGGATGACATCTTAGTAAAATTTGTTGATAGGGTCACTCGATGGAATCAATCAATATGCATCGATAGATCGATACATCATTTTGACGTCAGCACCAAGGACGTACTTTCTCAATCGTAATCGAATTAAATAAAGATCGGGTTGTATAGCATCGAATACTACTCTACACCTTGTTGTAATACTGCTTTATGAGGTAGAAAATAGGAATTTTTGTCTATTGATTCATCGCTTTCCTAATTGTTTTTGAACTGCATATGCTTCAAATGTTCATTTTCGGTCATGAATTCTACATATTATTATTTAACTTTCAAACCTTCATTTTTTAAAAATGTCTTTCTAAATTATTGAATCTTCTTAAGGTCATTGTTTTTGAATTTTCTCCAGTTTCCATCACAATCTCTCTTGAATGGATATTCCCCTATAAATAAATCTTCCGTCTTTGTGACGTAGTCTCCTCGAAATAACTTTCACACATTTTTTCATCCTCTGAGAAAAATGCTTCTTGTTGTTGTTCTTCAATTTCCCAAAATTCATTCGAACTGTTATTGAGATCTTTATTTGTGATTTTTATGGAGAAATTACAAATTGAAGCTTGTTGTTGATTATTTTCGTGAAACGCGATTCTTCTGGCAAAAATCCATCCTAATCGTGTTTCTGGCATGTCGTTACCTCGTTTCAACCTACCGGTTTTTAGCAAATCGTGAAATATCCCTACGCCTATCAATAAATGTATGTCCTTCGGAATATTGAACTTTTCATCAGCCAATTTCAAGTTGAATAATTGCTTTTTTTTAACGGGTATTTTATGTTTTGTCTATTGAATTGAAATGGTGACCTGTTCTGAGAAAAGGTACAAAGTCTGGGTTCTCCTATAACGTTATATTTTCTTTAGTGGTAAGATTTGCAAATGATGGACAACTGAACAGGAAATGAAATTCACCACAATATGGGCAATTGATATTTGTAGTTGTAGATTTTTCGTGTTCAAATTTTCGAGAAAATGGTTTTGTTGGGAGTTCGATCTTGAGAAATTCCTGCTTAATTCTTTCAGGGTTAAACACTTTTTTGTCAAGAATTGCACAAATTCGTTCAAAGTTGGTAGATCTGCATCGTCTTGCTTGTTTTTCCATCCATGCCGTGTTCTAAAGTCTTTGTTATATGATTGGGATGAGAATGAAGTTCCAGTACTCGACTGGCAATCTTAGCTTTTCCATAGCTGATTTGTTTTGAAATACTGTATCTAACAAAAGTCTGAGATGACTGGCTGATTCTTTTGAAACTTCTGGCAAATTGAACAGTACATTGTTTATGTGAAGATTGATTGTGGATCGTTTTCATACCTTTTTCTTAGAAACTCCAGAGCGATTGAAAAATTTGATCCAGTAACTTCCAAGGATTGGATCAATTTCAAAGCATCACCCTCACAACATATTTTCAAATATAAGAACTTGGCTATATGGTTCAAATCGTTCCTGTGATTAACAACCGAATCAAAAATATCTATAAAATTTCATATCGTCCGTTAAATTCGGGCAATCCTGAATCGGGGAGCTTGGCAATCGTATCCCAGTTTGAAGGCGATGTTATTATACCTCTATGTAAACTGTCTACATGAGCATTTTTGCTTTTGTCGATAGTTTTTTTGGTTGTTGCAATCAATGAGTAAAGATCCGACTCAACGTTCTAGCGAGACCCTTTTTCCGTTGATGATGAAAATTCCAGTCTTGTTTTAATTCGATCATATTCAGAAATATCTTTTTGAACACTTTTCAATCTGATTTTAATTTGACATACCTCATCGCGTCTTTCATACAAAAATTGTCTAAATCTTTCTAGCCTTTCGATATGACTGTACGTGAATGTTCGAGCTCTGAATATTCTTCATACTCAGTATCAGAATGAGAACCTGTTGCATTTGATTTGTTTCTGCAACCCATTTTCATTTAAAATCAGATCAACTGACGTGAATTCGATTAATTCAACAGAGAAGATCGAGTACTTATGTAGCAGCGTTCAAAGCTACAAAACTTCACCCTATAGTTCAAAACAATCGAAATGTTAACACCTCGGTTAACACTGAAACTACTTAATGAGAAACTATCAATGTCAAAGATGTAGACGAGGCACGAGGCAGGAAATACACTGATAAAAATAACGATAAATGATAAATAGTCTGTGCGAGTAATACGAGAATCAAAATGAACGAGGCGAGAAAATACGAGAGCCAAAATATGATACACGAATAAAACGTGAGTACGTGAACTTAAACTTTAGGTCAAGAATCGTCATTTCAGTATAGGCAAAAGTCATATTTTTGACATCTATTCCGCGTTCCCATTGCACGAAAGACGTTATGTTCTATCCTTGTTCTACTTTGAGCTAGACAAGGATAGAAGCACGCTCGTGAACGCAGCCCTCCTTGTCAGGTGCCCCTATATCTATCAACTCTATATGGGAACCGTCCCATTTGAACAACGAGCGACGCTTGATGCCAGGATGAGATAGAAGATCCCGCTGTACTGTGAAGTTTTCGCTTGGTTTTCGCATAAGTCTATCCTTTTCTATCGCGTGGGAACCGTCATCAGGCGATAGAAAAGGATAGACATATGCGAAAACTATACAGTACAGCGGGATCTTCTATCTCATCCTGGCATCAAGCGTGTAGAATAATTGCTTCCCGTATAGTTATTAATAGATATATGCAGGTGCAGGTGCCCAGGTTAGAACGCATGCGCCCAACGCTATCGGCAGAAAAAACAACCCTTATACACCAGTGACAGTCATTCATGGCACTCGTCCTTTTTGCACTCTTTGGCCCGTGTTTAGACCTTAGCCATGCTAAAAGCAGTAACATCCTCATTAAACTGAAAAAAAAGGAAAATATCATAGACAGCTATGGAAAAACAATTTACTGTATGTGTTCATTTATCACTTCAAAGACATTAACACGAACTATCGCAATTTATTTTAACGAATTTAAGTGTGGGTCTGCGTCCTTAAGGACCTCAAGTTGGATATAACTGATGCGGGTAAGTGGAGAGAAGTACGGTGTAAAACAAATCACTCAGTTATGAATCTCTCGACGTTTCGATCATTTATTGCCACCTTTCTCAAGAGTTAATCAGATTGAGAGTTTTTGATAACAAAAAAATGGGTGTTCACAGATAAATGGACCCCCTCATTAACTTTTCAATTTGATGTTTGGGAAAAAAAAATTAAATGAAAGTTTGATGGTTCAAAATGAATTTGGTGAAAACAAGGTTTTCACATTGACAGGGTGTTCCGAAACTCCTGGGCGTGGTCCAAATTATTATTATTATTTCAAATTACAACCCTTTTTTTTGTGTGATTTTTGCCTCCGGAAAATTCAAAACATTTTCCATAAAGCATACCCTATACACAAATCCAACCAATAAGAAGATATTAACGTCAGAAATTTGCTATTTTTTCGAGCATTTTCTAAAATGTATGGTATTATTTCGAAACCTTGGAAACGAAGTGGTTGTTAAAAGATATCAACTTGTCAAGAAAGATTTGAACATGTTATATTGCGAAGATGAAGAGATCTTACACATACAGGGTGAGCCAGTTTTATCCTACAATATTTCAAATTAAGATTCTACCTCGGATTCTACTAAGTAATTAGAATGAACAATTTCTATTCTATGAAAACCCTTAAAATATTTAGTTTGGTTTCAGAAGCATTTTTGAAAAAAATTATAACTCCTATTGTTGGAGTGGATTTAGTCATGGTTCGAGGGGCTATTTCGTGGTCTTTCAGAAAAAATGTCCATAGAATAAAGATTGGTCATTTTAACTAGTAGAATCCAAATTTCAAATATTGTCGGATAAAATTGGGTCACCCTGTAAGTTGTTTAAATCTTCTTTGAGAAGTTGACGTCTATTAACAACAACCTCGTTCCCACGGTTTTCAAATAATACCATATATTTCAAAACATGTTCGGAAAAATTGCAAGTTTCTGATGTTAATATCTTCTTTTTGGCTGAGTTTGGGTATAGGGTATGCTTTATGAAAAATGTTCAGAATCTTTCCGAGAATGTGAACATCAAATAGAAAAATAGGGTTGCGATTTGAAATAAGAAAGTTGGACTACCCCCAGAAGCTCTGGAACACCCTGTATATGTATGTTAAGACCTTGTTTTCACAAAATTCATTTTGATCCATCAAACTTTCATTTGAAACATTTTTTTCCCAAACATGAAATTAAAAAGTTAACAGTTTTTAATCCGTTTGAAAATGTGATAAAAAAAGAAATTGACTTCACTTTGATACAAATTAGACAAAAAAGAATTTCACATACAAAACACCATATTATCAGATTTTAGCGATTCTGTCATGCATCAAAATGGCTTTTATTTCTTTAAACGAGAACCGTTGACCGTACGAAAAAATGTCAAGAGACCAAATCAACTACAGAATAAATGATTATTTCAAAAATAATATTGAATTGAAGAAAATGCAGTGGCGAGCTATTTTTTTTTTCAATAAAAATCCTGTTCGAACGTCACTGGTAGAATTTTTTTTTTAAACTTTCAGATCAAAAATTGTAATTCAATGGTCGAAAAAAGTGTACCAAATTTTGTGAGAATATCGGGAGTGGTAGGAAAGTAATGATGAAAAAGGCATTTTTCTTATGAAAATTTAACACCCTGTATTTCGGAAACGAAGCATTTTCGGCCATGATAATTGTATTTGGGAAATGTTCTTATTTTCATGCATCCATTACAGTGTCAAGAGGAATGTATCAACTTGAGAATCACCCTGTATATTATATGATGTCACAAGTTTTTGGAGCACCTTGTATATTAAAAATATTTTAAAAATATACATTAACCCATATCCTACAACTTTTGTATAAAGCTTTTTTTTCACTGCTGTAAATAAGGACGCTATGTATGCCCGACGCATCAAGGCAGGACCCTGTGTCTTGTATTGTATTGTGTGATCGGTGTAGTGCCCATGATGATGTGTTTCAGTTTTGATGTACCATCATTTGCTGAAACTTACTCTTGAAAATGTCTTGTATAAAAGGCCGAAACCCCGAGAATATTTTTGAATAAGTGATTCTCATTACAGTCCCAATAACAAACGGAATGCTGGGAACCATGACCATCAAGACGCCGAAGTGATGCAGATCAGGTCACCCAAGAAAAACATGTCACTGGAAACCTTCATGTCCCTCAACTCCAATGGCAAGAAAGTCCAGAATGGTGTTTAAAAAAGACCGCTGGATTTGTTCAAAGCACTAGACGAATACACGTTGGCTCACTGGGTTATTGAAGACCTTGGTATGAGGAGTGGTTTGCTGCTGTTCCAAGCGGAAAATTGGACAAGTGAGACATCTACGACGACAAAGAACAGATGTGGGGAAGGAAGTGGAAATCATGGAAGGTACACGACACCTATTCTACCTTGTGACAAAGAAGCTTTCACAACATCTGAACACCTACAGTGATGTCTTGAAAGCCCTTAGTCATCTTCGAGAATTGATGCTTTCACAAGAACTGACTCATTTGGCAATTTAAAAGATGACCAATGTCCGAGTGGACTGGCGCGTGGTGATAAGCATGCTGGACGTGATATTTAGGGGAGTGGCATTGACATCCTGGTGTGCTGCTATCCATTCCAGAGGACGAACCAGAGGACAGTGGACTGCCATTTCCACCGTACTGCAGATAGGGGGGTAATTGCCTATAACGACTGGACGAAATGTTCTAAGGGGGGAGCGATGTGATGGAACATGCCCAGCGGTATGAAACTTCCAGGCAGCCGACAGCAGAGAAAACGTTCCAACCATTATGTCTCTCTTGAATATGTTGGCTCTTGTCCCGTTTTCCACATATCCGAACCACTGTTTTCTATAATGATCTAGTATTTTTGATTGCCTATATCTGGAATATTGGAGAATTTTTGACATCTATCAAGGGATGGCAGAGGATAGAAAAGCCCGACATTCAGACAAGAGTTCAGTTATGATTTTGATCGTGAAACATGATTAAACTGTGATTGTGAACATAAATATCTGAAAAAGAGAATCCTTAACGCTATTTTCTTACAAAGTCCCAGCTCAAAAGACTTAGCATAAATACATGGTGAAGTGGAAGCGACAGTGACTCTTAAGAAGCACCAGCTTCGAACATCTAATCCTGGTTGCTGACATTGAAGAGGAAGTCATCATCGGAATGGACATCACGAATTGCCGAGGCTTCCAATTGGATTTCAGGCATGGAACATTGAGAGTCAACAACGAAGAGGTAATTCTACATGGGCAGGATGGGAAGAAAGATCGTGTACTGCTGGCTGGGGATGCTTCAAATCCAGAAAGGAGCGAGATGATCCGGTGGGGTCGTCTGGATGGAAGAGTCAAATAAGGAAGCACACTTATGTTTGAGCCATAATTGTGGTTAGCAAATCATTCGAAGACCACCTGAGGAACTTGGAGGAGATATTCTAGAGGCAAAGAAGATCTGGATTGAAGCTGAGCCCAAAGTGCTCTTATGCGCCAGTACAATGTTGGGAGCCCGTTCGAGAGTATCGTCATAGATGTTGCCTGACCATTTCCCAAGTCAAGCAAGGGAAAAAAATTTATTACCTCCTGGTCGTGATGGACTACTTCAGCAAGTGGGCTGAGGAGTATGCCTTGCCAAACAAAGAAGCGGCTACCATAGCTGATGTCCTGATTGAAGAATGGATCTGCCGTTTTGGTGTTCCATTGGAACTGCATTCAGACCAGGGCAGGAACTTTGAATCAGCACTATTTCAGTACTTGTGCAATGTCTTGAAAATCAGGAAGACGAGGACGACTGCGCTGCACCCACGATCGGATGGGATGTTGGAGCGGATGAACCGGCGGACCATCAATCGACACTTTGCCACAGGTGTCTCTGACCATCAAAGAGACTGGGACGAACATCTTCATTTATTTCTCTTGGCATACTGGTCTGCGGTTCATGAATCGACAGGCGAAACCCCAGCTAGGATCATCATGGATCGTGAACTCCGGCTGCCCTGCGACCTGAGTGGTCTTTGAGAAAAGATGGACGATATTTATCAACGAGTCCGTTTGAACATGCAAAGTGCCAGCGATAGGATGAAGGAGGCCTACGACTTGAATGCCTTAGTGAAGCAGGTTACATGTCATTGATTAATTCATATACAGAGTGTTTTGACAATCAAAATCAGTTATTGATCGTATTGTTACGAATTTCGCTATAGAAAACACTTGTCCAGTTTTTATTTATGTATTCGAACTCACTACAGCACAACCACAAATATTCATGTTCACAATCGCAGCCTATTTATGTTTTACAATTTATATTTCGCGGCCAATCAATAACTGCCTTCCTCAAATGGCGGACCTCATTATATACCCTCCTCGCTGAAACCGCCCGAATACCGTCGTATGGTATAAAACACGATAGAATAAAGTAGAAATCTTCTCCGCCTTCTGGTTTCGCTAGAATGTACTACAAGCAAATCGATTCTACACACAGTGGTGGCTGATGAAATTTTGTGGTACAAATAAATGTCGCCTCCACCAACTGTTTTCGGTCCGCTGAACTCATGTTTTGACACATTTCCCCCTTCTTAAGGCATTTCGTCCCGAATTGCCTTCATGTCGGTATCGGCAACTGTCCCCAAACCGGCAGTGGGATGTTTTGGTGAAAATTACAGTCCACTGTCCTTTGGTCGTCTTCTGGGAAGGATAGCAGCACACCAGGATGTCGATGCCACTCCCCTCGAAGATCACGCCCAGCATGCTTCTCACCACTTGCCAATCCACTCGGTCATTGGTCTTCTTTGGGATTGCCAAATGAGTCTGTTCCTGTGACATCATCAAGTTTCGAAGATGATTAAGGGCTCTTCACACATCACTGTAGGTGGTCAGATATTGTGGAAGCTTTTTCCGTTACAAGGTGAAACAGGTGTCGTGTTCCTTCCATGATCTGAAGCACCTTCCCTACATCTGGCCTTTGTCGTCGCAGATGGTCCAGTTGTCCGAATTTCCATTCAAAAACAGCAGCAACCCCACGTTTTTATGCTGAGGTCTTCAGTGGCCTAGTGAGCCAACGAATATTCGACCGGTGCTTCGAGCAAATCCAGCTGCCTCTCTTGGACAACGCCATCCTGAACTTTCTGGCCATCGGAGTATAGAGACATGAAAGTCTCCAGTGACATGTAGTTTTCGGATGACCTGATCTGCCCCACTCCAGCGTCCTGATCGTCATGGTTCCCAGCATAACGAGCTGAACAGTTAAAGTGAACAACCCTTGGTTTTCTTCGTGGTGGCTTCCAAATCCTGTGGACGACGTCATTCATTCGATATTCATTTACGAGTTCGTTTGAACATCCAAAGTGCCAGCGACAGGATGAAGGAGGCCTACGACGTGAATGCCGTGGAAGGCGGGTTCCGGGTTGGGGATCTGGTATGGCTACACAACCCACAGAGGCGACTGCAAAGTTCTTGGAAGAGCCCGTAGGAGATCCAGGATCGAATCAATGACTTCGTCTACAGGATGCGGAAGCCGCCACTAAAAAAACCGAGGGTAGTTCACTTTAACTGTTTGACCCGGTATGCTGGGAACCATGACTATCAGGACGCTAAAGTGGGGCAGATCAGGTCATTCGAGGACGACATGTCACTGGAGACTTACATATCTCTACACTCCAATTGCCAGAAAGTTCAGAATGGCGTAGTCCAAGAAAGGCAGCTGGATTTGCTCGAAGCACCGGCCGAATATTCGTTGGCTCACTGGGTCACCTCAGCATGAAAAGTGAGGCTGCTGCTGTTTTTAAACGGAAATTCGGACAACTGGACCATCTGCGACGACAAAGTCAAAGTTTACCTATACTATTAGTTAAATCACTCGACAAAAATACCAGTTCTGCCTACCCCTTACGTCGACCCGCAGTCAGACGGTTTGCCTGTTGCCGGGGCGGAGCTTATGTCCTGAACTCTATACGGTGGCTCGCGGTCGCTTTGCAAATTTGCTGTACTTAATTTCATGCAATTGTACCGAGTGGTCTCGTAACCAGTGTAACATTTTCAGTTATATCCTTGTGCCTTGTGTTAGTTGCGACATTCAAAACATTTCTGACGTGTATTGTGCAGTTGATAATTCAAGTTTAAGTTAAGTAGACCCGATCAAGTGAAATCTTGTCATTAGGTTTTGATTATCGCATATTTGTATGCAATTGAAATTGGTTTGCATCATTTTTTCAAACATCACATAGTTCAATTTCTCAAAATACTAAATAATCCGGGAACGAGGATTATTGATCTGAAGTGATTCACGATATTTTTTATTGTCATGATATTTTGACCTTCTTGACTTTGGCACTTTTTGACAAAAATACATCTTGACATTGTCAGTTTTTGAAATAGATTACAGAATTATTCGCAGCCATTAATGTTAGTAATCATCCTCGTATATGTCTACTTTGATCAACAATCAATCAGAATAACGCAAAATACACCAAGGTTAAGTGACACTGCTTGATCAGATATGACTCGCTTTGACATACAGTGGTGGCCAGATAAACAGAAACGGCCTAAGATTTGATAGAACTTTTACCCTGCATCAGTTGTCAAAGAAGTGATCGTGCATTTAAAAACTTCAATTCATTTGTCAGTTTACGTATCCTGGCGATTTCTTTGAAAAATGTGTTAACTGTCCTTTTATCACCTTCAAAAAAAGGGTTAAAAATAAAACTTTCTTGTGTGTAAATTTTGATAAAAATATCTTGCATCATTCGAAAGAGGGGCAAACAGTATGTACTCCTTGAACATTTCACAATGAGTGAACAAAGGATAGTCTAGATATAAAATCTTGAACTTGACAAAAATTACCAAATTTTCATGTCCAAGTTCAAAATTTTATGGCTAGTCTAGCCTTTGTTCAATTATTGTGACATTTCTGAATACATTGTTGCAATGGAAAATAGGTATATTCACAAGCAAATTTGAAGATTTGGCTTGTTAAGATAATAATGGAAAGAAATTGAGCAGTTTTATTATATTATTTTATCATATGTACATTGTTACAAAATCTACATTTAAATAATAATAATAATAATCATTATTATATATGTTGTAAAATAGCAAGTTTTGTATCACTTTTTTTTTGCTCTGCTGGTTTTAATTTGTTTAGTGAAATATGCCTGACATGTTTTTTTTGCATATCAAATGCCCACTATAGTCACAAAATCTAGAATAATTTGGAATGCACCCGGTATTCGAACAAGGCACCGCGTGATTTCGATTTTATGTTTGGACCCTCGGAAACGAGATATTTTTTGCCGGTGCCAGGAAATTTCAACTATTTTGAGCCGCCTTTGATTCATGAGAATGAAAGGTTCCGCGTGAAGTGATCTAACTTATAGTAACAAGTTAACTTTGACAAAGCCCAAAGGTAGGGAAGGTGCTTCAAATCATGGAAGGGACACGACACCTGTTCTACCTTGTAACGAAGAAGCTTCCACAATATCTGACCACTTTCAGTGATGTGTGAAGAGCCCTTGATCATCTTCGAAACTTGATGATGTCACAGGAACTGACTGATTTGACAATCCCAAAGAAACCCATGACCGAGTGGATTGGCGAGTTTTGAGAAGCATGCTGGAGGTGATCTTCGAGGGGAGTGGCATCGACATCCCGGTGTGCTGCTACCCTTCCCGGAGGACGAACTAAAAGACAGTGGACTGTAACTTCCACCCAACATCACACTGCCGATTGGGGACAGTTGCCGATATCGACATGAAGGCAAATCGGGACGAAATGCCTTGAGAAGGGGAAAATGTGACGAAACATGAGATCAGCGGACCGACCACAGTTGGTGGAGGCGACGGATTTGTATCACGAAATTTCATCAGCCACCACTGTGTGTAGAATCGATTTTCTTCTAGTACATTCTAGCGAAACCAGAAGGCGGAGCAGATTTCTACTTTATTCTACAGTGTTCTACGACGGTATTTGGGCTGCTCCAGCGGGAAGGATATATAATGAGGTCCGCCATTTGAGCAAGGTAGTTATTGATTGGCCACGAAATATAAATCGTAAAACATAAATAGGCTGCGATAGTGAACATAAATATTTGTGGTTGTGCTGTAGTGACTTTGAATAGATGAATAAAAACTGGTAGGTGTTTTCCATAGCGAAATTCGTCACAATATGATCAATAACTGATTTTGAATGTCTAAACACTCTCCATATGAATTAATCAGTTCACTTGCGTAATCCTTCCCAGCGACATCTTCTCAAGGTGGACAGCCAAACTTCAGGTCGCAGGTCAGCTGGAGTTCACGACCCATGATGATCCTAGTTGGGGTTTTGCCGGTCGATTCATGAACCGCAGATCAGTATGCCAAGGAAAATAGATGAAGATGATCTTCCTAATCTCTTTGATGGTCAAAGACAACTTTTTCCAAGTGTCGATTGATGGTCCGGTTCATCCGCCCCACCATCCCATCCGATTGTGGGGTCAGCGCAGTCGTCCCCGTCTTCCCGATTTTCAAGACATTGCAAACGTACTGGAATAGTGCCCATTCAAAGTTCCTGCCCTGGTCTGAATGCAGTTCCATCAGCTGTGGTAGCCGCTTCTTTGTTTGGCAAGGCATACGCTTCAGCACACTTGCTGAAGTAGTCCATCACGTCCAGGATGTATTTCGAGGATCATATCGCAGGACCTCGTAACTATAATTTTTGTCCAAATGCGTTTTATTTGATTTTCAAGCTTAAAATGCGTGTCTTCATCTACCAGAGAAGTTTAATGGCAATATAATATTCCATCTGGAAGAAAATTACAGGAAACGATACCTCGTAACTATAGATAAACTGTTTCTAATCTCTACTGTGAAATTTCATATTATTTGTTAGTTACGATGTCCTGCGTTATGCCCCTCGATATTTTTCCCTTGCCTGACTCGGGAAATGGCCCAGTAACATCTATGGTGATACTCTCGAATGGGTGTCCAACATTGTACTGGCGCATAGGAGATCTTTGGACCCAGCTTCAATCCAGATCTTCTTAGCCTCTAGAATACCTCCTCCAAGTTCTTCAGCTGGTCTTCGAATAATTTGCCAATCACGATTATGTTGTCAAGGTTTACCAGGCATGTTGACCACGATAAACCCTTGAGCACAATCTCCATTAGCCTTTCAAACGTAGCAGGGGCGTTGTGATGTAGTCTAGGTTCAATTATAATAGAAGCTTTTTATTAAATAGAGTCCATTCAGAGGAGATTTCTAAAGTATTTGATGTTTAGAGAGGACAGTGTATACCCGGAAAGAGGCTTTGATCACCAATCAATCTTGTCTCGCTATGGTGAAATATCACTAGAGAAGCGTAGAGATTTAGACTCCATAAAATTTCTGCATAAGCTCCTGCAGGGTGAGATTGATTGTTCCTATCTCTTGAAGCGATAACAGTTTCGTTTACCTTGACTTGAAACACGTCATCATGTGACCTTCGAAGTGGAGCATGCCCGTTCAAATATTTCATATCACAGTCCCACTTTTTTCATGTGCAAAAACTTTAACCTTGTCAGTAATTCTTGCGATATCCATCTCAACTCCATTAATTTCATGCTCAATACCTTCCTGAATCAAAACTCTACATATTAATGCTTGATCTGTATGTGCATGCTTTTATTGTTATTCATATTATGTATTTATTTCATTTACCATATTTTTTTTATTTTGTTTATAATAATTACTGCAGCATTTGTGTATCTGGAATTTCCTGTAATTGGGTAATAACCTGTTGGAAATAAACGACTATCATTATTATTAATATCATTATTATTTGACTCTTCTATCCAGACGACCCCACAGGATCATCTCGCTCCTCTCTGGAATCGAAGCATCTCCAGCCAGCAGTACACGAATCATCTCCTCATTCTTCCAATGAAGAATTACCTCTTTGTTGTTGACTCTCGATGTTCCATGCCTGAAATTGGAAGCCTCGGGAATTCATGATGTCCATTCCTATGTTGATTTCCTTTTCAATGTCAGCAACCAGGATTCGATGTTCGAAGCTGGTGCTTCTTAGGAGTCACTGTCGCTTCCACTTCACCATGTGTTTTTGCTAGGTCTCCTGAGCTGGGACTTTGTAAGCAAATAGCGTAAGAGATTCTCTTCGCTTCGCATAAACATCGGTCGTCACTTGATTTAGGTGGAGTGAATAATACGGGCCCAGCTTATGCTCGCCGGTATTTTGGATCCAAGTCTTGACCGATATTTTAGCGAAAAGAAGAGAATCTCTTTCACTATTTTCTTACCTTGTCCATGCCCTGTTGCCGTTCGTAGTCGCCACTTGGTTAGTTTGATCATTTCGGTGTTGTGACAATATCGGGCCTGAGAATCGTCTCCGTAGCACGTGTATCTAGCAGCATGGTACGTATTTCTCCATTCATCAAGCCGTCTACAAACACGCTGTTCTGTTTGGGTCCTGAAAAGGCAACTATGGGAGATTTCTTCGGGACAACTGGTTACAGGTCGACGATGGCCCCTTCTCATCGACCCCACATATCACTCTAAATATATTGGAAACTTAAATGGGTGCCAATGTGAATAAATTTTTAGGCAACCAGTCAATCAAGTCGGATTCGCTTACAGGACTACCCGTTGGATGGCGCTAGAGACGGAGGTTTTCCTTATCAACGGTTACCATAAATAACACATCCATAACCCTAGACGTCATTGTCATTTCACGTGTAATTTGAATTTTGTGCCAAAAGATTCTACTTTTCTGTACCTACATCATCTTGAAGTTTGTGTTTGAACCTTGGTTTGAACTATAATATGGGCTCATCGTGAGTTCTATGAGAAATGTATCGTCCCCTGGATGTGTGGATATTTTCAACAAAACACATCCTTACCAATAAAAGTTCTTCCACTGTTTTGGAAAATTGGTTCAGCATGTTAAAAATGCGATTTTGAACAACAAAACTGGAGCACAATTAGGTATACAAGTCCCATAAATCTTGTGGTTTGCATTTTATAGATTCAACATTCGAGATTTGATTTAAGTATTGATTTACATGGCTTATCAAAAGTTCTAAACTGAAAAAAATGCATAGGTTGTATTTGTCAAGGACATAGTTTTTAGACATTATAACGAACGTTTTTAGAAAATAGTTATGCATTTTTTCAGAATAACTTTTGATAAACCATGTGAGAAATATTTGAATTATAATTTCGAACGTGGTATAGACTATGAATCCTACTTTATCCAATAGATGGGCTCCACTGTATGCAATAAAAACAGATTTCTTTACGGATTTGAGAAGAAAAAGTCAATAGTACGAGGACTTCCCGTTGTAGGGCGCTGGCGAATTTCATTTCAAACTATTGTATGGGAGTTTCCTATATATTTTGAGTGATATGTGATCGACCCTCTCTTGTTTTCCGATGGCGGAGAAGGTGCCCTTCTCTCCTTGCATCGGCTACGAATATGTCAAAACTCTCCACAATTCCAGCACCTCAGCTTCCTTCGCTTGGAGGCCTTTATCTCCTTGACTCTCCTCACAGTTGCTCCGACGTTGTTCTCCTCGGAAAGATCCTGTTCCTCCATCCTTCGCACGCGTACAGGAACCTTCACGGACTGCTTTGTCGCTTCGAATTCCAAAGCTTTGGCCAGTGCTTCAACCAGTCTATGGGAACGATGAAGTATTGGGGACTGCCTTATTTTCTGGTTTCGAAGTCCATCCAAGGCCTGAACTGCAAGCCTCTCCATAACACTTTCTGGCGTGGTTGGGTGAGCCAGTCAAGCTACATCAGCTTGAGATTCCTGCAGGCTCTCATTGGTATTCTGAGAGCGGTTCTTCAGCTGAGAGTGGAAGACGTGCTCCAAGTGAGTCTGTCCGTGTCGCAGTCCAAAATGCTTGACCAGAACATCGTAGTCTTCCTGCTCTTGGATGTTTAGCGTCTGCAGGATTTCCATTGCCTCCCCACGAAGTGCCAGTGTCAATGCCAAGGCTTTTTCGTTTCCACAATTTCCACACAATTTGCACACTAAGGGCCGATATTTCAATGTCCATTCAAGATTAAGGTACACCTAAAGGCTATTTTGTACCTTGAATTTGTTTCCCGTGAGTGCCGAGTTTCAATTGCGACACGCACATCAGATCCTTAGTTGAATGAAAGGAGTGGAGCAATTGAAAAACAGCACTTTCGGTAGCCAATTTTAAAATTCACATCAACTTTAAGTATACCTTAGCTTAAATATCACTTGAGGTGACATTGAAATATCGACCCTTAGTGATGTATCACCTTCATGAGTGGGTAATTCAGAGACGGGCTTGGGAAAAATTTGCCTCAAATTTTTTGATTATGCATATTTTGCGATTTTCGCTTCAAAATTTGAAAATCCAAGGTTTTCAACATAAATAAGGTACTTTTTTCTATCCTGCTGAGATGCGCTATTTACGCGATAAACGCCTTTGAAAATTGTATTACAAATTCTTTTTTCCGCTTTACCGTGAAGGGTGTAATTTTATTGCTCTAAAAAAGACCTGATTTCGAACGAAACATGTACATATAACACAGGACTGCTATCTGATACCAGTTTTATTAGACAGAAAAAAACTAGACTAAAGAGAGTCATTGTAAAACTGTCATTCCTCTAATAAAAAATAAACACATTTTTCAAATGAGATGCTCAAAAATGTTTCCTTGCTCACGAAGGCGTATTCGGGCTCTACGGGTGATCGCATGTGAGGCTCTAGAAACTGCAGAATGATTTCGCCGTATTTGATTTGCCGCTATGAGAATTCTTTCACGCAATTCCTCTTCACTCTCGACTCCGGTTGGGGGTTGCGTAAACTATATCATTTATACGACCCCAAAAATAATAGTCCAGTGGATTTGAATCCGGGGATCGTGGACGCCATGGAATAGTTCCAGTCAATTTACCCGCAAATCGCCCGTTAAGCCAATTTTTCAAACTAATACCATCATGGGCTGGCGCACCGTCAAGTTGAAAGTGTAATTGCTGTCGGATATTCAGTGGAGGATCATCTAGGATACCTTCAAATTGAGTTTGGATGAAGTTGAGAAACCCATTTGAATCGAACCGTGGTAGGATTTCAAGGGGTCCAATTAGAGTGTCGTCGACTATTGCCACTTGGAGTTTTTGGCGACACACAAGTAGAGAATTCTCTCTCGAATAGATATATGGTGATAAAAACACCATCTCTTGTAAATGTGGCCTCATCGCTCCACATAATAAAAGAAAACAGTTCCTGATGGTCTCTCATCCATTCACAAAACCCCATTCTGGTAAGAAGTCGGGAGGTTTTAGGGCTTGAACACGCTGATAATGGTAGGGGTGAAAACACTGCATTCTTGCCATTCTTGACACCTAAAAGAGAACATTGATGTGAAGGACTAACAAATTTGCTTTGCCTAAATGTAAAACTAGCAGTGGTTGATGGTTAAAAAAAAGGGAAATATGTAATCACATACTATTGCTCGCGGTATTTCCGAGAGTCTTGAAACCGTTCGAATACTCCTCGTAGTAGACAGTAGGATAGCTACATCGCCATCTTTCTAAGATACATAGATCAGTTTGTAATAAATTGTTCAAATGTATTTTTCTCGATAATGGTGTGTCCCAGAAAGATACAATAAGTGTACCCTATTTGTGCAAGAAACTGCAGATTCTCATATTTTTGAGTCAAAACAACGAAGAATAAACAACCAAAAAATGTGAGGATTTTTCCAAACCCGTCCCTGTATTACCCCCCATGAAGGTAATACAATACAAAGTCTCCATCGATTGGATGGAACATAAAAAGTCTATTGACTGTACGGAATTTTATTAAATTATCTTTAACACCTTGTGTCTTGAAAACGAAGAGTTTGTAGATACTAGTTTATGATACAATTTTATTTCTATTTTTGGGCGTAGAATACGTGGTTGGAATATTGACGTCCAATTTGGGGATACCCTGTATTATACAGGGTGTCCAATGAGTAATGGATAAAACGGCTCTGGTTGATAGGGGATGTCATATGCAATAAGAAAAACCACATATATTGTCATGCGATTGTTTATCGTTCTCGGGGTACAGGGTCCCGAAATTTTCATCAAAAAAACGTTTTTTTCATTTTTTGGCCAAACAAAAATCATATTTCAACCAAACTTAATAAACGACATTATGTCATGAAGAGCTAAAATATTCACGAACATCAAGCTCTCCAGTCGACCAGTGGCGGAGATAGGAGTTATCGGGAAAAGTAATTTTGCAAAAAAATAATGTAACACTCCGTGTACAGGGTGTTCCCGTATATCTTTGCAGCCCAGCTAGAGAGTTTATTTGAAAAAATATTGAAATAAAGTTAATACAAAAGTTTCATGGTTTTTATGGACTTTTAGAATCTGTAGGCAAAAATGTCAAAAAGAGTAAGTAAATGTCAATTATTGGCAAGTTGATGATTTTTTCAAATGGAGCACTCTGTATATTATTTCAAATTTTTGTGGACCTTTTTATTCTGTTTTCAGATATATATATTTGGGGCATTTCATGCATTAGATTCCGAAATATAAGCGTCCAAAGTTCAAAATGACTGTCACATATTCGATCATGATAATATCTAATAATTATTATTATCAGAGTTATTTTATTGACATTATTATATTTGTCAAGGGAAACTCATGTTTATAACCAAAACTGATGAGTCAGAAAACGTTTTTTTTTTTTTATCAGAAGAAGAATGTCTTATATGATATTAATTATACATTTTCTGATCCTGATTTCGTTGCTATGGTCTTTATCATGGCTAAATATGTGACATTCATTTTAAACTTTGGACGCTTATATTTCGAAAACCAAAGCATGAAATGCCACAAATATATATATATTTGAAATCAGAAAAAAAAGGTCTACAAAAATTTAAAATAATATACAGGGTGTTCCATTCGAAAAAATCATCAACCTGTCAATATTTGGAATTCACTCACTTTTTATTGACATTTTTGCCTACAGATTCTAAAAGTTCATGAGAAACCATGAAAGTTTTGTTTTTACCTTATTTCAATATGTTTTCAAATAAACTTCCTAGGTGGGGTGCAAAAATATACGGGAACACTCTGTACGATTCAAAAAAATACTATTTTCAGACACACAATTTATTAACGATAAAAATTATTTGAATTTTTTTCCGTATACTACCAGGTCGCAGGTGATGAATCTTTTTTTTAACAATATTTTTAATCTACATGGTAACGCAAAAGTGAACCTGGAGGGGTTTTCAAGGAGACGTTCAAAAAGTCCCCACCTGCTCTAATGCACAATCTGCACCTGCGAAAAAAAAAACGTTTATTTCGTCGTAGGGCTTGTTTATTGCGACTGATTTGCTCCGCAACAGCTATCATTTTTTAAGAAGACTAAATACCCTTCTTATTTAAAATTACCCCGTGAAGAATTAAGTGGGCTCACGTCGGACGAACAAGTTGGCCATTGGATTGGTCGAAAACAATCCACACTTGGATAACAATAAATATATATGTGGTTTTTCTTATTTCAAATGGCATCCTCTATCGCCCAGAGCCGTGTGATCCATGACCTATTGGACACCCTGAATAAGTATTTAAAAATTAGATAATAGGGACATAGAGCAACTGCATTTTTTGGCCGGTATCCGTAACGTTATCGTACTGCACATGTGCAGAATGGATACCGGAGCTACGATAGCGAACGTTCAATGGAAAGTTACGGGCCTCACGCAGCATCCGCATCGGTATCTGTATGTCAATGCAAATGTCGGATGTCCATTGATGTGATTTTTTTTTCGGATTTCAATGTTAATTGCCACTGATTTGCACATCTATTGTTAAGAGGTGATGTATTTTCTATTAAAAGATAGAGCAAATTAAATCAACAGCGAAGTACATAGTACATCAATCAATCAATAAATCAATATATCACCATATTTAAACATTTAAAATAACAATTATAGTTCTAAAATAACAATGATAGTTCTACTAGTCTACTATGGGGTGTATAGTCTCGCTAGGCCATTAATTGGTCTGTACTTGAGAATCTACACTCACTAAAATAAAGCAAAATATAAATTTAATAAAGGGAGCGAGAGAGGGGCGACGAGCGTGTGTGATATGTAGGTATTGTATAATTTTACGAATTAATTAATACCCTCAAGTGGTCATAGTTATGAATGATGACATTTTTTATTTCGCAGTTTAACTTTTTGGTGCACATTTGTTGTTCAATTTTTATTTTCAGGTTTAAGGGTAGCAATGTAAGGGTCTATGGAAGAGAAAACAATATGTTTTTTTGTAAATGTGACCTATTGAAAAAATGTGACTGTACATCTTTGTTTTTTTTAGACCGAGCGTTATATTGATGGTCTAGTTCTGCTAAGATATGTTTAATTTTTTTAAATAGTACATATAATGATAAATACATCCAGTGCTGAGTTTTATGCCCTGTCTTTTATTACACGGTGGGTATAATATTCTAGTTATAAGAACAATGAATAAAAAGCATTCGATTTTATCAATTGTGCGTTATAGTCAGAGTACTTGTTTATAAGACTGAAAAAGCAAACAGAAACCCTCAACCAAAAAAATCTTCTGGAAGACTGCTGATAAGTCAGATGTGCATATCACCAAGTAATCTGAATTCTTTGTATTACTTATGTATAGAAATTATTCATAATATACTCAAACATGACAAAATAATATCATAATTTGCTTCGAGAACACATCAGATTGAATGGCACTGTGAAATTCAAGAAAATAAAAGTATATTTATCTACATAGTCCAAAAGTTACGACTCTGCTTGCTTTTATAAGTACTTATACCGCCTTGAGGTAGCTAGGTTGTCGACCAATTGGACCTTTGAAGCTTTTTCAATTCATGAAATATATTTAGACCCTGCCTGGAGAAAGTGAGGCCAAGAAAACACAACTTTTTAGGTCATGGGATGCGTTCACGTCTACCGAAACAAAAATAAAGCTGATTATTAAAACCTATCATTTCACCCCATAAGGTAGTGAAATTCTATGGCTCTGGACAAATTTATGTCCGATTTTTGATTTTTTTTAATATTTGAGGGTGGATTACACCCCGTCATTCCCTGGAAAAAAGTGTGCTTTTGAGATATATCATATATTTGGCATTCTTCCATCTACCTTCAAAGTATGTTGGTGTAACAAAAATTTTAAAAGGTACTTTTGAATTTTTTTAATATTTGAGGCTGGATTACACCTTACACCCCGTCCTCCCCTGAGAAAAAGTGTGCTTCTGAGATATATTATGTATTTGGCATTCTTTCATCTACCTACGAAGTATGATGGTGTAACAAATATTTTGAATGGTTCTTTTGATTTTAATGTTTGAGGGTGGACTACACCTCCTTTCCCAGGTACCTAAGTAATAACTGTCCTTATTTTACGAGTTCAACCCTCTTTGTTGTCCAAGATTGAATTGATACCGCTATATTATAATATTAGATACATTTTATCGCGACCGCGACCAAAACTTGTTTGGGCGACTGTAAAAATATGATTTCCATTTCTGAATCCGTTGCTAACTTCAGCGACGTTTTGGGACAACTTTTGACAAATTGGTCTAACCATTTTTGGAAAAACTTATACCTATGTAGACCGGGTCTACAAATGCTTCGCTTTTGAACTACAATACAACTTCTAGAGGAAAAAACTGTTTTGGACTAAAAAAAAACTGTGGTACATCAGGTTGGAATAAAACTCCCTATTTAAAAAGCTGATAAAGATAAAACATAAAAAGCTCATGAAAAAGTACCGGTCTATAACATAACATTTTCAAAATCAATATACTTTTTCTGGCCTAGCTAGATCTTGAGTGAGAAATTCCTGGAGTGAATGAAAAACCAATTAAAAAAAAATCAAAGCCCTAGTTGAGGAGGACACGTTAAGATGTATTGTAAAAAACTTCCAGTAGAAAATCACTCAAACTGTTTGCTCCCAATGTTAGTTTGGTAAATTTAGCGCTTATATTAGTTTATTTAATCAACAGTATGTCCTAAATTTAACATAATGTGCATATCATCGTAATACATAATATGTGGCAAGTTTTGCTAAATTTTACACATTCTTAAATATGCTTTTACTGAGTGAACTAAGGAGTGAAGTGAAGAGTCATCAAACACCTAGAACTCTAGTACTAATCTGAACGAATAAATACTTTTTTATCGGTCATTTTGCTATTTTTTATTCCGATAGATTAACACACCTCACGACTACTCACGAGACTGTCAGCTGTTGAGGGGGGCGTTTCGCGATCACGTGCCAGCCATGCAATTTCGTGATTTTGGTGAAGGCGTCAGATGAAAATCATCGTACCTAACGCCAGCCCGTAATAATCTACGCAACTACTGACCAGCGAAGAAATTCTATAATTAGATATTTTTCAGGTACATATTTTTTGGGGCTATGTATTCTGGGTATAAATTCTCGTGAATTTTATCCATATTTTATCTGCGGGTGCGGATATGGGATATACTATACTAAGGTAGTTTTTCTGGTTCTGTGAATGAACATAATTGATTTTCACGAACATTGGACTATTTTTTGTTGAGGTAAGTTTTTGAAAGAATTTTAGGTATTTAGATAGGTACCATAATATAAACTATCATCCGAGCTATCATTAATATATTTTATATTTTATTCATTACATATTATTATGTACAAGATCTTTGATTATATTTACGTAGCTCATAGAGCGTTTATTTTTTATTATGGAAAATAATGTTTTATATAAAAGTTGTAGGTTTTTTCATATGTTATCTTCAGCAGTTTTCAAGAAAATGTGACATCTATGAGTGAATGGAAAAATCTAGACAACTTGAAGTAGGTATGGCGACACCTTAGACCAAAGTCATTCGACTTTTTTTCCCTAGATTTAGGGAATTTTTGATGAATCTGGCAACGTCGCCTATGCATTTAGCATGGGCATTTTATTCACCCAGGAGGATTTCCCTAAATTTAAGGATTTTTTTTTCAATGGATGATGTGGCAACGTCGCATGTCATTAGCCATATGGTTGAAGTGACTTTGACATTATTGGTTGTTTTATAGCGTTAATCTGACAATTGACGGCGGATTTTTGTGTGGGGGGTGTTGTCGGGTGCGTGTGTGTGTAGGTGGAGTTGCCGGTTGAGTGCGGCGTTGCCGTTTATGGTGTTTTGTGGGGAGATGGGGGATTTTGGGGTTTTAGGATCGTTGTGTGGATGGTGTTGCCGGTTGTGTGTGTGTGTGCGGGGTGTGCGGGTCGGGGGTGAGGGACGTGGGTGGGTGTTGGGGTTCGAGGGTAGGAGTTGGGGTTGGGGGGCTGGGGGTGTGGATGACGGATGCAGATATCAGTATGCCGGATGCCGTGGGGGTCGGAGGTAGGAGTGGGGATGACGGATGCGGATATCAGTATGCCAGATGCCTTTGATTGTTGAGTCCAGTGACATGCGCACCACGACGCCGCGCGTCAGGGAAAATTTTTCAATCAACAACAACGTGACGATGATGATGATGATGTTGATGACAAAGTGATGATGATGATGATGTTGATGATGATGATGATGATGATGATGATGATGATGATGATGATGTTGATGATCATGATGTTGATGATGATGATGGTGATGATGATGATGATGATGATGATGATGTTGTTGATGATGATAATTATGTTGATGATGATGATGATGGTGATGTTGATGATGATGATGATGATGATGATGATAGTGATGCAGATGAAAGTGTAGATTTAACATCTAACGATAATAAGGAATCTCCTCAGCAAGTTATTCCTAATTTAAAATAATTATTCAACAATCGCACAAAAGTGAAGAAATGTAGTACATGGATATCCACTCTAAATTATTGTGTGAATTTTTCTGGTCCAAGAACTTCAGTCTAACTAATCGCTTGGGGTGAAAATCTGTTTATCATTCATAGTTTGATGTGTAAGTTGATTGCATCTCTTGAACAAGAATCCTCACCTTGCATGTAACAGAAATTTATGTTTTATATCTTGTTAATGTTTTTGTTTTTTAAGGAAAAAGATGTGCTTGTTGGGAGATAAGGGGTTCTAGGAATTGAGGTTTTTTGATGTGACGTTGGCGTTTGTGATGTTTTATCGTTCCAATGAAGATTTCTTGATTGTATTTAAATGTTATAGGGTATGATGGATGGTGGACGTTTGTGTGTTGTCTCATATGAAAGATCATATAAGTAGTAGTAATCCGATTTGTAAGGTATTTAATAAGAGAGAGATGTGTAGATTTTTCATTACTCATAGCATTTTTATGAGGGGTTTAATTATTTAACCAGATACTATGAGTCATTAGAAATTCTCCTTTATCACCTGTTGATAGTTTCAGAAAAAAATATATAATGTTAATTATTATGTATATATTATAATATTACATTCGACACAAAAATAGAACAAATTGAAAGGTTCTATAGAGATTCAACGCAAGAACAAAAAGCGGTATTTGGGATGCTTGATTACTTGAGTGTGGCGCTTCGGAGAGGATATAAAAGTGGTCTCGTGCCAGATGGTGAAAAAGGTATGGATCGGGGCTTATTGTGACACTTAGCCGCGAATATTTGTGATAAGGGATTTGGAGAATGTAGGGTTCTTCATATTTTGAGTTAATTAGTTTTTGAAAATGTAGATGGTGATGATACTGTTGATTGAATTCTTTAATCATTCGCAATTATAGTTAATAGGTGGAGTGCGATATTTGGTGAGCTGATGCTTGAATTTTGAAAGGAATACCTTATAAGAAGGTCAGTGACTTGAAGCTATGGTTCATTAGAAAATACCGGCATTTATATCTAAATCATTCCAAGAAATAGTTCAACTTATATGGCTATTAATGAGGAAAAGACTTGAACAGTTTAATCTTATAGCAACACCAAGTAAAATGCACAATACAGTCAAATTAAAAACCACAATTTGATATTCATGAAATATATATATTTTTTTTTTATTTAAATCATTGTTTATTGTATCACTGTGATAAGAATACCTACATAATTTCGCCACCAAAAGGTCTAGAACAGTTCAATGATATACTAAAAATAGAATGACATAAATTTTGAGGTGTTGAAAAATTGACCAACTGATGAGTAGATTTTATCATTTCATAATTAATAAGAAGAACGGATTCACTTACCACATCTGATAAATTATTCAGTAAAATACACACACACAACACAATCAAATTGAAAGTCTTTATCTCATATTCATGAAATAAAATTAAAAACCACAATTTGATATTCACGAAATATATTTTTTTTAATTTAAATCATTGTTTATTCTATTACTGTGATAAGTATACCAACATAATTTCGCCACCAAAACGTCTAGAAAAGTTCAAAGGATAGTCAGAGGTGTCGAAGTATTTATCGAAATCTTATCTGATGACATCATAGCCATTGGAATCTGCTATTTCATAAATTAACGAGTCAGATTTTTCATGTGATCATAATGGAAGTTGTAAATAGTGGTCTTAGCCAAATCTAAAATAAAGGATCGAAAGATAGGACAAATACAAGCATATCCACACTTACTACCTACTCACTAAAACACAATATGAACAGAAAAGCAAAAGCAATCCATTCTATCATATCTAATGAGAAATACAAACACTTATCTTTTACAATTATTACAAACAATATTATATTATCTCATTATAGAATAATTTCCATGAGGGAGAGTTAAGATAGAATCTTAATAATCATCAAAACTGATTTTATTTTTACAACATTTTTTCCACACCTATGATTTTTAGTCTTTATCATTAAAATATTACATAATTCCCTCTTTTTCTACCTCATATTTTTTCATATCAGGTGTATCTTGTTCTAATTCCTCACCAGTGTAAAATAGTGTTACCGCGTACATTTTTGATCTGTCCATCATAATCCGTCTATTATTTTCATCTTTCATCAAACACAACACCTTTTATTAAATATTGATATGATTTTATCAAATTAGTAATATGAGAACTATTAAACTATAAGACATATTTTCAAGATTTGATGGATATAGGTAGTGATGATCAAAAATCAGTGGTGTTAAAATCAATAAATAACTTATATCTAATTTACAACTAATCATCGATGATTGGATCGAGAAATTTGAAACCTATTTTTTTACCCAACTTTGAATGCATTCTATAATTACAGCTTTCTTTAGTCTCCACGCAAAATAAAAGTTGAAACAACTTTCACACCAAAATTTCTTATTTCTTTATTCACATGTCTTAAGTTGACGAACAGTTACAACGATATGATGATGCTTATCAACTATATCTTAAATCTATTATTTATAATGACTTTATATTTAACGCTATTTATTTATCAATTATTGATGGTGATACTAGCGATCGCGGTGAAATAGAGCTGTGTGTGTGTGTGTGTCTCCACCTCATGGTGGCAAAAAGGTAGTAGGAGGAATATGGTACTTCTCAAATACTAAAATAATTGGATAATATTTAACGTATTAGTGTAAAATAGTTTTACTGCGTACATTTTTGATCTGTCTGTCATAATCCGTCCATTATTTTCATTTTTCATCAAACCCAACACCTTTTATTAAATATTGATATGATTTTATCAAATAAGTAATATGAGAACTGTTAAACTATAAGACATATTTTCAAGATTTGGTGGATACAGATAGAGTTGATCAAAAATCAGTGGTGTTAAAATTAATAAATAACATATCTTATTTACAACTAATCATCGATGATTGGATCGGGAGATTCGAAACCTATATTCTTACCTAACTTTGAATGCAATCTATAATTACAGCTTTCTTTAGTCTCTACGCAAAATAAAAGTTGCATGAAACAACTTTCGCTCCAAAATTTCTTATCTCTTTATACCTACACGTATCTTGAGTTGGCGAACAATCACAACGATATGATAATGCTTATCAACTATGTTAAATCTATTATTCAGAAATTTTATAAACCCGAAACTACAATTTCTACAAATATTCATATTAAAATCTTCAAGTACATAATGCTCCACACAAAGACAATATCCCCTACATTCAAAACTATGATCATTCCAATTATGGATGAGTAGAGCGTTTCTTTTACAGATAGATCCAATTATCCTTGGATCATCTATAATATTTTCTAGCGAAATTGAATGACATACTTCATCTTTTGAAGCTATTTTATCAAGATAATTCAACTGTATCAGTGTTAAGAATGGTACAGTTTGCAAAACGATTTTTCATGTAACCATAGTGAAAATTGTAAATAGTGGTCTTAGCCAAATCCAAAAATAAAATAGCCTCCATACATCTGCGTACTCCGGAAAAAATTAATGTTGATTATACACGTTCTGACCAGATTAAGCAGATGTTCTAGCACATTCGTTGAGAAAATAAGTGGGAAAAGAGAGGTGAGGAGATTTATTAATTTACCACTGACGGGCGCGTTAAAGAAGAATTTCAGTTCGGATTCATTAGCGTCAGCAGCAACAACAGGTAAGCGCCCCCCATAATCAAACTAGAGAATGTATTTGATTTTATTTTTTCTTTCTAGAAATGGATCTGGCAGAAATCAACGCAACCACCTCTTATGTAGATAAGACATCCATGAAATTAATTGAATTAACTCGTGATGTAAAGTATCCAATTGTGGGATAAAATATTGTTCTTTCTAAATATGGGGAAGTGCCGCGAGTAGAGTTGGAGGATCATATCGTTTTTCTACCAAAGCGTACTTCTGTATCTATCAAAAGAAATGTGCATCAATTTCAACCTCATAAATATGCGATAATTTTAAGATCGATTACGCAGATTTGCGATATGAAGTACACCCCAAGTTTTGAGATAGTTGCTATGTAAAAAACAAAGTTAGTATTATTTTCAACTAGGATCAATCGCATTTTAAATGAATTTATTTTTTACAGAACCAGTCCATCATGAAGATGATTGCAATGGATTTTCAAGGATTCAGTCTGTCTCACGAATTCATCATCAAAGAGTTGGCAGCCACGAACGGGATCCAAACTAGCCATTACATATTCAAACCAAATGGATCATATCGATCGTTACGTTTATGGGACAAACAAAGAACATCCAGAGCAACCATGAAACAACATGGAATCCCGTTTTCATTTGGATATATCAACTATGAAGACCTCCTTCCAATCATCATATCATATATATGTTTTGTGGATAAAGTCTACGTTCGAGGTCAACAACAAAATAATTTTCTGGAAAACATTCTGCAGGACTCTACAACAGCGCATACCCCCAAAATCATCAACGTCGAGGACATTGATGACCATTGGCAACATCCACCTGTATTTAAAAAAGACGTTCCAACCTGTTTTGGTCATCTATCGAATAATTTTTATATGTGTAGCCTACGCAATTGTATCATTCTTCATGAATGGATGGAAACTCGTTGTTTAATAGAGAGTTGAAAATACTATTTGTGTTTTAGTTGAACATTGATCATGATGATGTTAACATCAAATTATATTCTTCTTACTGCGATTTTCAATAATACTTTCTATGTACATCAACCCCGCGATGTTGTAGGGATGCACATTTGTTTCAATAGAACCAATGACACTTGGCTAAATATGAAATCGCAAGTAGATTACAATGATGATATGTTTATTGTTGCATTACCCCAAAATGCTAAGGAATACAAAGTAAAGGTGATTTTTCAAAACCAAACATATGGCTATAGTATATGGAAAAATGTTACTACCCCCACCTCCAATTGTTCACCAACATCATCACCCACCACCACTGCTAACCCCACCACCACCACGGTTCAATATAAAAATGATTGGAGTTGTTGTTCAACTTCAATTATTGAGTCGCTGTACTACATTATAAGCGCAATCTCACTTCTCATCCTGAAAGCAGTCTGGGAGATTTATCATCACCATCATCATGTTGACTCCAGAAGATATTGAAAAAATACGTAGAACCATCCATCAGCTCAACATACCAGCTTCATCCCTGTATCAGGAGTATTTTTTCAAAACCCTACATACCACTTTGGGCATTTCTGAAGAAGTTTTGAAGATAGTTCTCAAACCATGTTGGGGGCACTACACCGCTCCAACTGATGAAGACGATTCCGGATATGATGAAAATGATGGACCATATGTTTCGTTTGGAATAAATTGTAATTTGTGCATGAACAATTATTTGAATAAAAATAAATCGTAGAATTGTTGTTGTTGTTATTGTTTCATTTCGTTTAGTTATAGCATCAGGACTATGTAAAATCTCCTCTTGGGTTTCATGTATTTTTTTGAGGTGTTTCTGGGTCTATACCTATATTTCAATAAAACAATGTTTTTTATTTAGGTTCCTTTATTTGACTTAAATCAGACAAAATCCTACTTTTGTCATTATACATGATTTGTGCTAAACAATAACTTTCTATGCTAGGGTTATCCTTATAAAAACTCGAAAGTACATCTTCAATGGGAACATGTGTTATACAATCTTTAATTATTTCATGTAAATTATTTAAAATCATATTATAATACTTGGGAAAATCCAATTGCTTCAGTTTCCGAATTCTCATGTTTACAAAATGTCTATTAACAATACAAAGGTCAAGTGTGTGTTGTTCTCAGTTTATTACAATATTTGATAATTTTTTGAAATTGAGATTATTTTCATTCCATTGTCCATGGGTACACTGTTGACCATCAAGTCATCATATGAAAATGACGGGTGCATGTGTTCAAGATGCCACCCATCTAGTAGCCAATTGAGATAGTCCGTTATGATTTTCCACACATCTTCAAAAATCAGCATTTTATCACCAAGTTCAAGTGGATAGTCGCTATGTTCATGGACGATGCATTAATATGAAGAACTACAATACCAAAAATGATACTCCCAAATAATTTCAAATAAAAATATGTATAATTACATTATTTTATATAATCCACACTTATCAAGTTTATACTTATATCGACATACCTACGATGCGAATAAGTTCAACCGGACATAATTTGAACATGTTTTGGAGGTGAAATAATTGTAATGCAATGTAATGTAATTTCATTATTCGCTGTTTATATTTTATTAATTTGATACAATATATATATATATATATATATATACACACAATTGTTTTAGTGTATTTCTTCAAAAATTAAACGAAATGCGCTCAACACACACAAGAGCTGATGAATCGTCAACTTTTCTTGATGTTAACGAAAATGTTTCAACAGATCCTTTAAACCTCACACTCCGTCCCATAATCGGCCAAACGAACCTCAATTTTGGCTGAGAATGTTCATATTTACCACATCATAATACTATACAAAACAATCAAATATTAGAATAATTAGACTACTGCTCAGGATTTTTTTTTTGATAAATTATTGAAATTTTATTACATCAAAAAATTTCTATTTTAATAATCATTCCATTTATAATGATGAATGAGTTGAAAATGATGCTTGTATATATGAAAAACTCCAATAATTTTTCGAAAAATCAGAAAAGGGGTAGTCTTATATTTTTTTTTTATGTTTTATGTGATTG